>BLAL01000215.1:1200000-1800000 GCA_015698045.1 Rhizophagus clarus
TTAGGACTGATTATATTTAGTATGTCACTTTATATATATTCATTTATTATAGTATGTTCAATTAAGAATCTCGAACAAGCGAACGACAACTTTATTTCACTAATAATTTATTTCACAATAATGTCTACTCATAACGTCATTTAAACGTATTTCATGTTTGTTGTGCGTATTGAAAATTTCTGATAATATACAGTGAATTTTATTTTTAACAATAAATATACACATTAGTTTTAATTTTTAACGGCTAATTACAGTAAATTTCAAAATATTTGTTCGAAATCAGATACTCTAATATTATTATTTGTTGATTAATTAAATAAAAATGTTCTACCGGTCTTCAATCATCTCATGGAAAATTCCTTAATAATGATGCAAAAAAAGATTATGCCACGCAACAAAAAACGTATGCGTAATTCTTTATCCGTTAATTTTATTTTTTAATTACACTCTGACAACGTACTATTTTATGGATTGAATGAATTGAAGTTTCCAATTAATTACCAATTAAACGATTTATAATGCTGGAATAGATTTGCTGATTTCCTTGATAACTATTTCATTCTTTACTATTGATTTTTGAAATAAATCGAGGCACAGTATAAAACTTTGTCTTATACTGTATATGGGAGATAAAAGAATAACGAAAATAACTCGTATTGTACCTCATCGATCACATAACTGATGCACGCGAAAGACCACATAACGTGTGCGATAAATTACAATTTGCTTCAATGAATAATTTAAAAGGTAGGATATTGGTAAAACAATAAGGAGTAATCACAGATAGCTTGCTATACGTATAATTTTTTTGTCATTATTAATTATAATGCGTAGGATTATTAGATTTAAGCTAATCTTACATATTTATATTTATTATTTATCTCTTTGTCTCATGAAATAAATAAATAAGCTCTTCTTTCTTTTATTATTATTATTAAACTACAAGAATTAATATTAAAATAAAATTGATTGAAAATTTCGTGTTTCAAATAAGAAACACGAATTATTTTCAATAAAATAATTTTAATGTTTTTTCTTCTTATTTTTTTTTTATATTGTATACTTCGTTTATAAAGAAGTTCAATTGAAACTTTAAGGCAGTCTCCTTCGTAGTATTAAATGATTTTTTTTTTTTCATCGAAAATTTTATAATTTTATGTCGATCATTTAATGTTGGCCGGAATTTAACGAAAGAAAAAAAAAAGATATGATAATTAATAAGATCACGTGCAATTGGGTAGAAAATATGTGATATGTTAATAAAATTATTGAATCATTTAATTTAACCGTACCAATAATGAACAAATTTAATTCTTATCATATATAATTCATTGTAATTACCTTTTTGTTCCCTTCCTTTTTGACTTTAACGATATTATTCTTATTAGAAATTTCTTATTATTATTCACGAAATTATTCTAATAAGAAATTTCCCCGGAAGACCTAAATTTGTCAAGCTTTCGATATGGAATAAAGTTCTTAGTAATGATTATTAAATCTATTTATAAACCAATGCAATGTTTGACATTGCGACGGATTTACGAAACTGCATCATCGGAAATTAAATTATAAACATAAAATTGATAATATTTTTCATATGTGATATGTAAATTCGCTAAAATAATATGTAAAATAATGATGGTTCCAATTTTTTATATTTTATTTTAGCGAACGTTACTAACGTTCGTTTATTTTATTATTATTTTTTTTTTTTTTAGTGTCCGGCTTCTCGAAGTTTAGATAATGGGAAAGTTGATTAGTTATATGAATCTAGCAGGCAGATTTTAGTGATAAGTTCGATCTGTAAATCTAAGACATTTAGCTAACTTTGTGTTTTTTATCATATTATATGATATCTAACCAAGATTTTATAGGCTTATTCTGATAACCAACCTTTAATATATGTTTTATCTATTAAATATACGTAATTTAGTATGAAACAAAGGAATTTTATATTCGGATATATAAGATATGTATGACATGAGTTTTCCAATTTAAATCGCTAAAATTTTTTTCAAAAGCAAATTGTAAATAATTTAATTAATATTTACAGAAATTATAAATAAAATTGTTATTAGGCTATATCTTATGTTACGGTTTCGGCTAGAAAACATCTTTTTACAGCAACTAACTTCTAATACCCAAGGAATCTACTTGTCAACAAAATTTACAATTTTCGTCATAAATTATTTAATTCGTTTTTCTTCTGTTTCCTCCGGTGGTGAGTTATTTTTTTTTGTAATTTTAAATGAGCTTTCTTCCATAATTATAAAGTAATTTAGAGCATATAAATATCTACGAAATGTCGAAATATACGACACAATTGAGGAAGTGAAATGAGTTAGCTGGCGCATGGCAAAAAAGAGCAGATTTCAATAGAATAAAATTTGTTTGAAGAGTCTACTGTGTGCATTTATTACTTTTTTTTTTTTTTTTTACCAAGATTGCACTTGAATTTTCGGAATATTTTCGGTATATTACCTGGATATCAGACAGATTGTTGTGTTCTTGTGTTTTTGTGTGTTTTTTGTTTGTGGTTTTGTTGTTTTATCCGTAAAATGACCAAGTAGATCATTGATACAAAAATTTTCAATTTTCGACTAGTTTAAAATTACCCGGATCAACGATTGCCAAAATTGTACAACACACACTAAACAATTTCGTGTTTGCTTTTGTGTCAAAGAATAAAAACATGATTAAATGAAAAACACTTCCAGTAAGATTAAGCCACGTTTCATATAAATACTAATTAATTGGTCCACTTATCATAAAAGAATTTTCACAAAAACATAAATATATGAGTTTAGCCACATTTACCTCAATATAATTTGGTTTCTCCTTATCAACCTTATCAACAGAGTTTTATTTAAAAAAAAAAAAAAAATATTGAAGTTTCATAACCAAAAATCAAGAATGACCGCAAGATTTTTTCCAAAATTAAGTCAAAATTATATTGATTTATTAAAAGATGATAATTTTTATGATATTATAATTGAAGTTGGTGAAGAACTTAATGCAAAAAAATTTCATGCGCATAAGAATATTCTGTGTTACCGTTCTCCATATTTACAACGTATTTTGTTATCTCATAAAAAGAATAAGGATAATGTTTTAACTAATATTAAATTACCACGTATATCTCCAGAAGTATTTCATGTTATTTTAGAGTAAGTTTATAAGTTTATAAAATACATTATTATAATTCTCATAATTTCTTACGATTAATATTTATTCTCGTTGTTTCTAAATATAGATATATTTATGGCGGCGTTCTTTCTTTGAACGAACGAGACACTTCAGATGTATTTAAAATCTTGGTAGCTGCAGATGTACTATGTCTTCAAGAATTAGTTGATTATTTGCAAGACCTTTTAATTGAAAATGGATCAGAATGGGTGGAACGAAATTTTGGACATGCACATCAAGCAAGTTTTCAATCTAATAATTTATTAAAACTTCAAAGATTTTGTACGACATTAATGGCCAATTCACCTGAAAAAGCGTTTAAATCATTTGATTTCACTTCACTTTCTGAAGGTACTTTAATTCAACTTATTAAGAGGGATGATTTACAAATGAAAGAAATTGAAGTTTGGGAATATGTGTTAAAATGGGGTCTTGCAAAAAATCCAACTCTTATTCCGGATCCTGACACTTGGACAGATGATGATTTCAGAACGATGAAAATTACTTTACAAAATTGTTTGCCTTTAATTAGATTTTTTAGCTTGTCATCTAAAGAATTTTCTACCAAAGTAAGACCGTATAAAAAGCTTTTAAACCATCAACTTAGTGAAGATTTAATACAATCTTATATGGATCCAGATAGTAAACCAAAAGAAAATATTTCCCCTCCTAGAAATATCAAACTTGACGGAATTTTTGATTCAAAAATTATTAATTTAAATATCATTTCAATTATTTCAAGATGGATTGATAAAGTTGATATTAACGATAAATTTACTCATTTTAGAGAATTATATTTTCCATACGAATTTCAATTATTATTAAGAGGAAGTCGAGATGGATTTACTCCAAAGAAATTTCATACATTGTGTGATAATAAGCCAAGTACTGCTACTTTTATTAAAATAAAAGGAACAGATGAAATTATTGGTGGATATAATCCAACAATATGGTTATCTTCTGGTGGTTGGGGTAAAACTAAAGGTAGTTTTATATTTTCTTTTAAAAACAAAAATAATTTTGTTGAAGATATAAATATTTGTTATATAGAAAATGCAAATTATGCATTAGATTATAGTCCTAAATGTGGTCCAAAGTTTGGTTCTGATATTTTCATACATGCTTCTGAAGAATTAAAGAATTATGATAATATTTCTTGTAGAAAATGTTTTTATGAAAAAGGTGTAAGGAATACTGAAAATAGTTTTCTGATAAGTGATTATGAAGTATTTCAGATTATTAAGTGAACATTGAGCGGGTAAAAACATGTTTTATTTTGAAAATTATAAATACTGATTTTATTTATGTATACTGTAATTTATGTATATAACATATTTTGTATTAAGAATCATTTAAAGAAATAAATAATTATACTGCATGTGTTATACTATATTAAATAACATATTATTATTTGACATTAAGTGACCTTTGGTCATATTAGCTCTTTCTTTATACATGATAAATTTATCAGACCGTTGCTTAATGTTCAACAACGAGACCGTGACCGCATCAGTTGCCTTATCACATAATTGCGTATACATGTAACGTAAATTTTAGTAAATAATGTATTTGTTTTATGAATACGATTATATTAATTTGAATAAAGAAAATCGATAATTATTTTTTATTTTCTAAATATTTGATTATATTATGGAGCACATTTTATTTCCGTACACCGATTTTAATGAGTTAACCAAATAAACTTAACATGTAATGAGAATTAAATACGTGCATAATACTCTAGCTGATCAAAGTAATAAGTTGTGAATAAGATTATATAGGATATACAAAAGATACGTAGGCCTAAATTATCACCCAATAAAATTGAAGCAGTAATTATCAAGGACCCTAACGAAAAATTGCATTAGAGTGAAAATGAACTGATTGTTTATTAATGAAAAATGGTGTTTTGGAATTCAACTAAACTTAAATTTGTGATTAAGTATAGTAGTAGTATTTACTATGGACAATGATTTTGACTCGCTGTGATTTTACTGCGCATATGTCTACGTTATCACCGCGTACAATCTTTAAAAAATTTGACGCTTAAAATAAGTTTTATTTTCTGAAAAATAATTCCTGTCACTAATTTTTAGCAATCCTTATCAAATAAGTAATTATTTCCAAGCATAAGGTGCATATTACTTACTTTGCCTTATATTTTAATGATTTTTCTAAATCATCCATCGCTTTATAATGATTGTTTTGTCTGAAAAATATTTATCCACGAATGAAATAAATAATAACTTCATTCAAATGTAAATGTGCCTGTTCATAATTATAAAGACACCTATAAATATAAGCTAAAATGCATCTTAAAGAATAACTTTTAGGATAAGAATTTAAAAACTCTTTACACAAAGACTCAGCTTTTTCATAATTCTTTTCACCTAATTCTTTCAAAATATTTTGATATGTTGGATGCGTTTTTTTGAATTTTAATTTGAAAGACTGATTGTGATAATACACGATAATTTAATTTATCAATTGAATTCTTTTTTTCTTCTTTTTAATTAATATAACTTTTGAATTATCTGAAATATCACTATCATTGGAAACTTCTAGTTCAATGGAGGGTAAAATATGTCCAGATTTAGTAAATTCTGAATATAAATTCTTATAGGTAGAATTTTGTGGTAAATTTCTAATGATATCGTATTCGATTTTTTCTTGACATTCAGGACATAATTTTTGTTTTAATTTTTCTAAATTATATAATGATACTGAATGTTGACATCCTAAAACACATAATTGATCTGTTGGTTCCTTACTAATTGTACATGTCATTTCATCCGCTATAATATCTAAAATATAACTTTGATTTGAATATTTTAATTTCTTCTTTTCCGATGTTATCACTTATAATTTTTAAGTCTTCAATATATTTTTCTTTAACAAATGTTACTAAGTTTTGAAATTTTTCTGAAGAATCATCTGCCGTTGATTTATTTTCATTTAGTCTTTGTATGTATTGATTAAAATCTATTTCAATCATTGAAAACATTTGATTATCGATATTGTATAATTGTACAAATATTTCGACTGCTTTAAACTGAATAAAACTACTTGGAGCTTTATAAGTGATTCAATTGCCAAATAATAACAAAGACCATATATGGATACTCTAGATTTTTTTGATAAGATCTTGTGCAAGATCCAATATTCCATACCATAAACTATATTGTAATGCAAGAGGTTCATCTCCGACGGAATCATTTAAAAAACCTTTAGTATTTCCCAATATCTTAGCAACTTTATTTGATGCTTCATCAAAATTGGATTGAGAATCTAAAAGAGATTTATTAATAACATTATTCCATTCTCTTTCTAAAAAGCTCCACATATATTCCATTAATATCATTTCTCCGACTTTTTTATTAATGATCTTTTCAGAACTTTCAGACCAGATATAAAGGTCATATTGAATTATCAACATAATTCTCCAATCTAAATGATAAGATGCTACAGGATATTTAAAACTTAAACTTTGACGTATTCGATCAACCATTGAAAAGGTTGAGCAATTTTTTGGAATGTTGCCTTCTGTGTCTGATACAATTCCTGGTGTAATATTTAATACAACTTTAAGTAAATCTTTGGTTCTTTCCATGATTTCCTGCAACCAAGTTTTATCATCACGCAAACTATATAATGTAAAGTATCTCGCAAGTGAATTAATAAGAAATCAACATTATAATTTCGTTTTTTAATAATATTTTCATCTCTGTTAATTTCAAGTTGATCAAATTGAATGCTATAATTATTATTGGATTCTTCTTCAACTACTTGTGTTGTTTTCTTATGAATTTCGGCAAACTTTGGTAAAGAATTATAGAAGATCTTTGCTTAGACGCATTTTTGTGAAACAAGTTTGTTCTAAAACCGCAATCAATGTACGTAAATGCAACTCTAGTCTAGCTACACTTTGTACCTTATAAGAATCGAATGACTCCAGATTTGCTAAAGCAGCTAAAGAATCTCAAAGAACTTTAGATGTGAATCGATTAAGTGGATTTTCAAAAAGTAATTAAGTGCATATAAATATTGCGGTTTAGTCAATTTTTTAAAAGTTCTGCTTTTTCATCTGGCGTAGTAAATTTATCCTCTTCTAACTTGAGAAGAATGGCATTATTGTTAAATATGTTTTCATGCAATGAAGTTTTATAGTTGTTTTCGTTAGAAACAGTGGTTGTTCTAGAAGTACTATCCTATGTATATATAAATAAGTTATAAACAGTTTTAATTTATAAATAATACTTCGTTACGCTCCAAACTAATTAAAATGCTTAAGATGTTTTTATTAAATTATAATTTACCTGACTTGAACTACTATCCATATTTTTTATTAGATTTTACTGCTGCGAGAGAAAAATTATTTGTTTACAGTAGATTTTCTATTATCGCGTGTAATTTTTTATTAATTCAAATTAGGAAATATTTATACTTCGTATGACTATTACAAATTCGGATATTTTATAAAGATCTGCCGCACAACATTTCGACTGATCCAATGTAATGTCATTACTTCAACGATCTTTGATTGGGTGACAAATGTCGCTTAGCATTGCCAAGTGCCGTAAAATTTTTACATGATGAAATTTCGTAATTCTGTACCGTACTTAATAAAGTTAGTAAAGTACTATGAAGTTTTCTTTTTTTTTTATTGGTAAATGCATACTTTATTGATTTTTTAAAGTACTATAAAGCTGATATTTTATTTTTTTGTTTGATTATATATATCCTTTAATCATTTTTGGCAAAATTGTTCATTTTAATACTTTGATTAAAGAAAAAAAAAATTTTTTTTTTATTAAAAAAAAATATGTACAATAAAAATTTTAATTTCTCGTATGATAAAGAAACCTTTTTTTAATCAACTTTAAAGTTAGCTTAAAATCTATCCACAATTTTTGCAAAAAAAAAACAAAATTTTCATAAGCGCTTCTTGTTTGGCCGGTGAGTCGTCAGGCTAGTAATATATATATTTTTATTTTTATTTTATTTATAGGAACGTAAAAATTATGTTGTACTGTACATATTGTACTAATAGTTACAAGATACATAAAAGAAATCGATACAGGAAATCAATAGATAATGCGCTAACGCTAAAATTAGTAACCGATCTACCTCATGACAATAATGTATACGTATATTTTTATTTTTATTTATAGGAACGTAAGATTATTGCATCAGATAATCTATCTAATATAAGAGCTCACCTATACTGACGTGATAACACTAAATTAACAACCCTCCCCGCAGTAAAAATATGATATAAAATTAAATTTAAGAATTTTATTATTTAACCTATAAGATTGTCTTTTAATTTTAATTTAACTATATGTATTGTATACGTATTTTTTTTATTTGTTATAATGTTATGTAATAATACATTTCCTATTGTCTTTAAGAAATTACTAAATTCTCAACGAAAGTAAATATTTAAAATCACGCCATTAAAAAGGCTTGTCGATCAATTTGAATACGAAAAGGAGTAGTCTAAACTAAAGGTTAAATTAGATTCTAATAAATTATTACATGACATATTATTTATAATTTCGTACATAGAATCATATTATGCATGATCCAATTTCGCAAAGCCAAATGTATAGTAGCGTATTATGTAGTACCGTAAAATTATGGCATGTTGTCTTACAAAAAGTTATCATGTTCCAGAAATTATGCTGATCTTAGTACTAATGCGGTGGTTCAAAATATACTGTACAGTGTACAGTACCTTTGATTGATTTGTACTTATAATATTAGGGATGTTAATGATCCGGTCCGGTCCGTTCTTCATCCAGGACCGGACCGCAGTCCCATAATTCGGATCCTACATATCACTCAAAAAAAAATTTTTATTATTATTTTTTTTTTTTGTATATATATTTTTTTCGATTTAAACGTTTCTACTTCTTCTTTCTTAGTATCTTGGTAAGTTTTAGCTGATATTTGGTGTACAGTATGTCAGTCTGTGTTATTATTTTTTTTTTTTCGTTAATTAATTTCCTTTTTTTCATAAATTCGATGTTTTTGCTTGTGGACGTTCACCTGATTCTTTCTGAATTTCGTATGAGTTTCTTAGAGTAGAAATGTAGTATATAGGAAGATGTGTAGTGTGAACTGGGGATTTCTTAAAAGAACATCATTAAATGAGTGGGAATACGATAAAAAGAATGAAATGGCAAATAAACATGAAGAAATAATTAAAAGTAAATTTAAATGGACTTATTACATTTCTGAAATTCAAGAAGCATCAAAATCTAGAACTTAAAAAGGACCAAATATTGATGCAAAAATATTTGGATTGTCGGATTATTAGGACCAATGTAAGACCGATTGGTCCTATCGGTCCGGTCCCATTTTCCTAGGACCGGACCGCGATCTCGTGATCGGACCGGCCCTACCAAATATTATTGGAGGATGGATGAAGCCATTATTTACTGTAAAAGTTAAATAAAATATTAAATTAATATTCTCATAAAATTTTACGTATACAGTAGATAACAAGATTGAGAAATGAGGAGAATTAAACGTTTTAAACATTTAATTAAAAATTAAGGTACCCAACCTTATTGTTACGCAAATCTCACCATCTTTTGTTCCAGTAGTACAATAATAATTATGTAACATGGAAAAAATTTTATTTCCACATGCTATACTAAATTAGGACAGATGTGCGTTGAAGATCACAATTAAATTATTTTTATAAAATGATCATTTGATCAAAAAACTCTAAATTAATGTTTGATTAAAATGCAAAGCATTTCCTCATCAAATATAAATCTTCCTCCTGAAATTTTTATTGAAGTTTGCTCATTTTTGCCACCAGCTGATTTAATAACATTATCTCAAGTGTGTCGTGAATTTCGTGGTTATTTATGTGCTCCAAATTCTTCGACTACTCAAGAAATATGGAAGAAATCTCGTTTACAATTTATATCAAAAGAAGAGATGCCTCCACCGAAAGGAGTGTGTGAAGAAAAATATGTTAAGTTATTAATGACAGAAAGAGGTTGTCAAATTTGTAAGCATAATAAAGAATGTAAAGTTTATTGGGAATTTTTAATTAGATGTTGTCATAAATGCTATTCAACTAAAACCGTTAGGTAAGTTTTTATTTTTTAATTAGAATATTTTCATATTTACATTTGTAATTTATAAATAACTAATTATGAAAAAAAAAAAATTAGTCGATTTGAATTGATGAGTATTAACTGTCCAAAAGAATTCATTGAAATTATGCCATACACCCATGTCGGGCTTATTGTGTGTAGCAAATATTATTGGATAGAGCAATTGGATTTTGCATACTTTCAATATCATAGTTTATCAAAATCAGAGAAAAAAATTTGGTTGAAGAATAAAAAGCGTGTGTTTGATTCTATAATGAATTATGTTAAACAGCGTGAATTACGTGAATACAGAGAAAAATCTTTCTTTAGAAATTGGTTTTTTTTCCCTCATAACTGTGATATGTTGTTAGAAAATACTAGATCGTCATCTTCATCATCTCTTCCACCTTCCCCACCTCTGTTCAGATTTTTTGCTAAAGATCTACCTCAGCTGATTCATTATCATATTCAAAGGCTTGAAAGTGAACCTTCTAAATCTACTTTTGGAATTAAACTACATGATTACAAAAATTCTAATGAACGAAAAAGAGATAAAAGGGTTAATTTTATAAAAACTAGAAAGATGGGCGAAAAAGAACCACGTAACAAATTTAATAGATGTAATATGAAAGGAAAAAATTTTAAATTTTCTTATAAATACGGTTAGATAATAAATAATATCTTATTTATAAGGTAAATAAATATTAATATTTTTAATAAAATTTATAATCCTTATTTTTTTTAACCATAATAAAAATTTTTTCGTTAGAATGATTATCATAAATTAAGTGTGAAATGGAAAAAAAATTTATATTTACTATCGAAGCATTTGCACTACTTCGATATGTGATATTTTATTTAATATTTCAGTGTTGATAATTGTGATATCAGTTAATAAAATAATGATGAATGACATAATATATGTATCATAATCCTGTGGGATATCGGATATAATATTATATAATACTTTAATCGAATAAAAGATTCCCTGTCAAAACACAATTTATCATCGAAATTTGTTCTTTTCTACCACAAGCCTTTCGATTGCCAATTGTCGCCAATTGTAAATTCCGTTGATATTATGTGCTTTAAAGTTCATATTTTTTAACCACTGAATGGGTAGGTAAAATTTTCTATACAAACGATAATGTAATTCAGAACATTTGTTATTTAAACAATTTAATCTCCTCTAACACTCACAACATACAGTAACTATTTATGTTAGAAGCAGAAATGTTTCCATCGGAGGAATGAGCGAAGAAACAAACTATTTTATAAGCGTGTTAAAAGATGTAAATTTTATTAGGGATTCATTATGAAGAATATCATTCAAATAAACCGTATAATTATAGGATAAAATCAACAAATGAACCAGATATTTATTGTAAAAGATAAGTAAGATAAGAGTATATTTTCTTTTGCAACAGAATACTGTATTAGATACCAATAAATTGGATATGATTAGTAAAAATTTATTTATTTGTTCAATTTGTCAAAATGCTAGACAAATACAGTGCTGATAATTAATAAAGCAGTTGTCTTGATCAAAAAGTTGTGACTTTACGAAATTATCAGACGCAGTTCGGCATTTTCAATTTATAAATAATAATTTTTAAATTGAGAAGTTGCCGACATGGACCAGATGACGCAGCACTAGACTCAGTGACGTCAGTAATATGTCGATTTTTTTTTTTGGTAAGAATCTACACCCATACCAATGTTTAATTTAGCCGTTTTTGAAATAATTACAACGCCAATGTTCGGTTTCACCTTATAACCGTTTTTATTTTTTTTTTTTAAAAAAAAAATAGAATAAAAAAGTTAATCATAAAAAATATAAATGATGCTTGCACAATTTTTTTCAAAATTAAGTCAAAATTATGTTGAATTATTAGAAGATGACGAATATTGTGATGTTACAATTGAAGTTGGTGAAGACCCTAACGTAAAAATATTTCGTGCGCATACGAATATTCTGTGTTATCGTTCTCCATATCTACGACGAACTTTGATTTCCAGTAAAAAGAATAAGGATAATGTTTTAGTTCATATTAAATTATCAAATATACTTCCGGAAATCTTTCAAGTTATCTTAAAGTAAGTTGAACTGTGTATATCGTGGTTTTTAATTTTGAAAATTTGATAATTAATTCCAATCTTTCCAATAGATATATTTATGGTGGTATTCTTTCATTAATTGAGCAAGATGCTTCGGACATTATTAAAGTTTTGGCAGCTGCAGATAAGCTTTGTCTTCAAGAATTAATTGATTATTTACAACAATATTTAATTGAAAATAAATCAGAGTGGATGGAACAACATTTTGAATTAACTTATCAGACAAGTTTTCAATCTAATAATTTATTAAGGCTTCAACAATTTTGTACAGATTTAATGGCTAATTCACCCGAAAAAATATTTAAATCATTTGACTTTACTTCGCTTTCTGAAAACTCTTTGATTCAACTTATTAAAAGTGATGATTTACAAATGAAAGAAATTGAAGTTTGGGATTATGTATTAAAATGGGGTCTTGCAAAAAATCAAACTCTTATTTCAGATCCTGAAACTTGGACAGATAATGATTTCAAGTCAATGGAAAATACTTTGCAACATTGTTTGCCTTCAATTAGATTTTTTAGTTTATCATCTAAAGAATTTTTGAACAAAGTTAGACCATACAAAAAGCTTTTAAATCACCAACTCTATGAAGATTTGGTAAAGTCTTATATGGATCCTGATAGTGAACCAAATAAAAATATTTCACTTCCTAGAAGTATCAAATTTGATGGAATTATTGATTCACAAATTGTTAATTTAAATATTGTATCAGCCATTTCAAGATGGATTGATAAAGTAGATATAAATAGTAAATTTGTTCATTTTAGAGAATTATATTTACCATATAAGTTTCAATTATTGTTAAGGGGAAGTCGAGATGGATTTACACCAAAAAAATTTCACGAATTGTGCGATAATAAAGAAAGTACTGTTACTTTTATTAAAATAAAGGGAACAGAAGAAATTATTGGTGGGTATAATCCAACAATATGGTTGTCTTCTGGTAGTTGGGGTAAAACTAAAGGTAGTTTTATATTTTCTTTTAAAAATAAGAATGATTTTAAAGATGCAATAATTAGTAATGTAATAGATACAAATTGTGCACTAGACTGTAGCCCTAGTTGTGGTCCAAAGTTTGGTTCTGATATTATCGTGTGTAGTTCCGTAGCATCAATGAATTATAATTACAATCTTTCTAGAAAGTATTATTATGAAAAAAATGTAAGAGATACTGAAGATAAATTTTCAATAGATAATTTCGAAGTGTTTCAAATTATTAGGTAATAATTCAACAAGCAGCAGATGTTATTTTGTAATGGGTTAATAAGACTATTTAATTAAATAAATTAAATTAAAATTCATACACATATATTGAAAATATATTCTAAAAGAATATATTAACGAAATCTCTTTTAAAGTATAATTTTATAATTAAAAAATAAATAAATAAATAAATAAATAACGAATATGATGATTGTTTAACTAGTTTGCAAATCGACATTAGTTTTAACGAGTTTTCCTATTGTTTGAAAGAAAAAAAAAAAGTTAAAATTTATGTCAACATTAATCATATTAAATGTATAATAAAACATTACTTTGTGTTTCTGTTTTTACTTCTGCAATTTTACGTTTTCTAGATGAATTTACGGGATGTTGAGTGCTCGATGAGTTTTGAAGAGAATTAACATCTGGTGGTGACCTAAAAAAAATATATATTACTAAATTAATAACTATATTGACATCAATTTGATTTTATAATTTATTCATTGTATTTATAATTCATATTAATTAATACCATTGAGATTTGTTAATGTCAAACTCAAATTCTTTAGAAATATACTCTAAAAAAAATATAGAAAATATATTTCAATAAGTCTAATTAAATTCACAAAATACACTTTTATTAATCATCCTTAGCTCACAAATTTTAAAGGTATGATAATACATACCTTGTTTTGTTAAAATCGATTCATTTGACGGTATACTATCATAAATCATATTCGGATATTGAGTATTCGATGTATTTGAATTTGGAATCTTAGAATTTAGATCAGGTAATGATGACCTAAAAGCATGAATATCTCGATTAATAATTAATCTAATATCTTTTTATAATTAGCAAAAAATTACTCTAATACCCTTTAGCATCATTAATATCAAACTCGAGATCTATTGAAATATACTCTAAATTATTTGTTGATGAATTTGAGATCAAAGAATTTAATGATCTACTAGTATAAACAGCTCCTGGATGAATCTTCGTAGTAAATTCAGGCCCAAGTATCTTTTCTTCTACTAATTTTAAACGTGTTTTCTCGGCTTGATTAAATTCTTCAATAACTTCTATTTTTTCAGTTAGATTAACATGTGAATGTAAAATATCTTTTATCATATAAATCCACAAGACAATAGCTTTTCGAATTTCTTTCATATGAGGTCTTTTTGAAGGATCAGAAACCCAACATTTAAACATTCGGGAGTATCATTTGTAATTTCAGGACGTTTTCCATCAATAATTTTATAAATTAAATCAGTATCATGGTCAAAATCAGCAAAAGGTTTACAACCTGTTGTTAATTCCCACAAAACCATGCCCATACTGTAAATATCTGATTCTTTTGAAAATGTGCCACCTTTAAATATTTCTGGAGCAACATAAGGTATTACTCCATATATTTCATTATTTGATGAAGCAATATTTGCAGGACGTGATAATCCAAAGCCTCCAATGTGCCATTTACCTTTAATTAACAATATGTTTCCACTGTGCAAATCTCTGTGTATAAAATTCTCTTTATGAATACAATGGACCCTAAAAAGAAGTAAATAAAGTCAATTAACAATACATAATGATAATTAAGCAAGTATAGACATAAACAAATACCCTCTCGAAATTTCGAGTATAATAGATAATTTCTCTTTCCATGTAATATTTTTAAATTTCTTTTGTAAATAATTATGTAAATCTCCCCCATCCGCATACTGCATTATTATCATATGTTCTTTTGTATTAGGATCTTGTGTAATACCAAAATATTTAATAATATGTTCAAATTTATTATGATATTGATTAAATGATTTTAACTAAAAAAATAGTGATATTAATAAACTTATAATAATTTAAAAAAATAATAGAAATCATTTAAATATAATTACCTCGTTTATAAAATCTTTGCTGATCTTTTGTGAATTTATAAATCTTTTCACAGCAACAGTCTTTTTAGTCACCGAGCTTATTTTCCAAATTGCTCCATAAATAATACCAAAACCCCCTTCTGCTATTTTTCTAAAATTATCAGTCTCAGAATACTTAATTATTTTTATGTTTCTGATAATTTCAAGCTTGTCTTTAACAAAATCATAGATTTTTAATGGATTATTAGTACTACCTTTATCAACATTATTTATTATATAATTAGAAATCTCATCACTAATATCAATAGTAGAATTAAGCAATTCGTCTATATTAAGATTTCCATCAATATTAATAAATGACGTTCTTTTACATTTTAAACATTGTGATTGGTTTATGAATCCAAAAATAACGTTTGTTGTTAAACAATATCTACATCCATTATAAATTATAAAGCAATGCATGCACCATTTTTGATAGGTTGATATACATTCTAAATTCTTTCTACAAGCCATACAATTACTAAAAGCATCCCACCATGGTAAATAAAGAATCAGAATAGACTTTTTAGTCGAATTTGATTTTCTCCATTCAAACTCTGTATTATTTAAAGAAAATTTCTGTAATTTATAGTCCTTTTCATATTTACTTATTTCATCTTGTATTTTATAATAACCCATGTCAATTAAATGATCCGTAATTAATTGTCCAAAATATAAAATTTCAGAACAATTTATACACCATTCTTGAATATTTTCTGTATAAAAATCTAAATTTCTTGATATATGATCAGTACATTGAGTATTACTTGTAGTTATGCGTACATCTATATTTCGAGTTTCAGGTTTTGTAAATTTAATATACCAATATAAACAATATTTGCAGTATCTTTGATTAAATAAAAGTGTTGTGGAATATTCTCTTTGACAACAATAACATAAAGTCGACTCCCAATCAAAAGAAATAAATATAGTTGGTATAGAAAAGTCGTCATTATTTTTTAAATTTGAGTGTAAAATATATTTAAGTCAAAATAATTAAGCTTGATTATGAAGTCATAAATCCTCAATGGATTAAAATTTTTGTCAATATTATGTGTATAATTAACAATCTGATTGTGATTATCAGTATTAAGTCTAATAGAAACAAGAAAATTTTCTTTAATATCCTCAGCGTCAATTGTAATGAATGATATTCTTTCACATTTTTCACACTGAGATTGATTTGCAAGTCCAAAAATAATATTTGTTGTTATGCAATATTTACATCCAACATAAATTGTAAAACAATTTGAACACCATTTTTGTGATGCCTCGGAGAGAATCTTTTCCGGAAGAGGTACGGGTAGATCTTTTAGGATATGTTTACAGATTTGGAATATCTTTTTCAGTTAAAATAGATTTTATCCGACCAGAAGAAGTTGAGTAACAATTTGAACACAAATTAAACTCAGTATTATTTAATAAATCTTGCTGATATCCACATATTTTGCAATCCTTTCCATATTTAATTATTTCATTTTGTTTTTCATAATAATAATTCTTGTTGAATGAAAATATAAAATCTCAGAACAATTAATACACCATTCTTGAATATTTTGTGTATGAAAACCCAAATTTCTTGTTTCATGTTTAGTACAACAAATATTTGTTGTGTTAATTATAAGCACATCTAAATATACATTTTTATCAGTCTGTTCTTTGATATACCAATATAAACAATACTTGCAATATTTTTGTTCAAATAAGAGTGTTGAAAAATAACTATTTCCACAATGATCACATTTATTCTCATTATTGTCAAAGAGAAGAAATCGAATTTGTCCATTCGTTTTAGTGGGATAAGTATGATGTTTGAATTGCCGAAATTGCTGAAATTGAAATTTCCCAAATTCCCCCAAAATTTTATATAAAGACTTTTGATCAATATTATTCATACAATTAACTATATGGTGATGTTTACTAAAGTTTATTCTAGTAAAAACAAAAATATTTTTTTTGTAGATAGCTGCAGTATCAATACATTTTCCACAATTAGATTGCTCCGTGATCCCAATAATAATGTTTGTAGTTAAACAATATCTACATCCACTAAAAATTGTAAAGCAACGTGAACACCATTTTTGACAGTCAGATTTAAATATTAGACTACTTCGACAACATAAACAATTACTTGAAACATCCCACCAAGGTAAATAAACAATTGGAATAGGTTCTCCATTCAAAGTTAATTCTATAAATTCAGAATAAATTAAATAGCAATTTGGACACAATCTTGACTCGGTCTCATATCCACATAATTTACATTTATATCTCTCAAGACGATTATGATGTAAATACTCTGTAACTATCTGATTAAAGTGTGAAATTTCAGAACAATTTCTGCACCACTCTTGAATATTTTGTGTATAAAAATCCAAATTTCTTGGTTCATGCTCAATACATTGAGTTTCTTCTGTACGTATGTGTACATCCAAGTACATATTATCATAAGTCAATTTACTAACATAATCAAATAAGCAATTTTTACAATATAGTTGAAATGTTGATGTCCGAGAAAATTTACTTTTACAGTAATTACATTTATCAACATAGTTAAAAGGAATAAACAAAATTGGCACCGGACTGGATTTTAATCTTGGTGTAGGATCAAAAGAATGTTTACCTTTGGCACTTATAAGTTCCATTATACAATCAGTATATTGTGACGATACAATATTTATAATTTAGTAATACACCGGAGACAACTTTCCGTAAAGAATTCTTATTTTGGAAGGAAATGATTTTCTTATTCCTCGACAATTAAAATAAATTTATCCAAGATTACATAAGCATGTGCTAACTTTTTATGGAAGATTGTTTTATATATTAATTAGGTTATATTAAAGAAGTTGTAATTTTATCATAAAATATAACAAGTTCGGGTTATTGTCCTTTAAAATAAATAAACAATAATAAAGAAGCTTAATCAAATATTGTACTTCAAGTTCGTTTTGAGTCTCGTTATAAATCAATGAAGTTGCTAAAGTCGTGTGTAGGTCATTTTATTTGACTAAGCGGAATAAAGGAATTTGTTTTTATTTTACTGTATAGAAATTTTGACGAGACTACTGGAAAATGTTAGATACAAAACATTTATTAAAAATGAGCATTTTTTTTTTAAAAAACAATCGCATCATAATTATTGATTTATTGTTATCCAAAACTTTAAAAAAAATAAATCTGAGACCCAAAAAAATGTCGTTCCCATTCATGTATTTATAAAATTCCGCCAGAAAAAAAATATAAATAGTAATGACTATTTAGTTAGTTACATAAAAATAAAAAATAAAAAATTTAAAAAGCCATGAAATAACAAATTACTATGTTCTTAAATCTAAACAACCTTTAAAATCACAAAATTAATCAAATTACCAAGAAAAGTAAAAATCCTGATATTCATCATCACAACGATAATTTTTTATCACGCCTTCCTCTCTATATTTTTTGAGTATACTTAATAAATTATCATTAAAATAACCAAACTCTTGAAGATCCATAAAAAAATATAAAACAATAGGTTCACGGCCTCTCCACTTTTCAAGAAATAATTCCAAATCACTTGCAGTAATTTCCCAATCATTAAATATTCTAATCTCACGTAAAGATTTTGGAGCATAATTTACCAATTTTTCTAATAATAAATTACTAGGAGATTGATCAAAAGAACCATCAATAACAATTTTTTGAAGTTGAACCGATTTTTTTAATAAAACTTCAAATTCTATATAATCATTGTTATTATGATCATTAATACCTAATGATAAGACTTTAATATTAGGACAATATTCATAAATTGTACGAATAAACTTTCCTGAGTACATTTCATCATATATAGTACTGCCAAGTAAAACTTCCATTAAATTTCCTTCTGTTTTTTTAATCATATTTATTGCTATATCAAGTGATGAAATTATTTCTATATGTAAAACTTGAAGTTTTGAAAATGTTGAAATTTCTAAATATTTTTCAAGTTGATAATCATTATTATCAATATTTATTAATTTTAATTTTTTTAAATTAATTAATTTTGGTAAAATTTCCGATAAAAGAAAAAAATCATCATCATATATTAATTTAAGATGAATTAATGATTTGGCTTGTTTAATCAATGCTTTTCCAATATTTTCATATTTGATATTATTTTCTACCCGATCATCATAAACTGAACAAACAAAACATTTTAAATTTTTTTGTACTTCAATTAATCTTGCTAATCCTAAATTATCATCCAGACATCTTTTTATATCGATTTTTTGTATTAATTTACAAATATATGATAATCCATAATAAAATGTTGAATCAATACTTGAATCACAACTTAAAAATGTAAGTTCTCCAAGTGAATTTTTTGCTCCATTAAAATTATATATTTGATGTGTTATATTTGGTCCTATATTCATCATATCTAAACATTTAATTTTTGTACTTTTGTTAATTAATAATTTATAAATTTCTTGTTTCATAGCATGATTTTGATACTCTTCATTAAATCCAAAACTTCGTCCATTATTAATAAAATTTTCAATCTTACGAAAATTTATATATTTACAATAACTAATATAATCGAATAATGGTCTTTTATCATGTTTTGCTGAAATTATATAAATTCCTTGACTTTTAAGAAATTCTTGAGATTCTTTTGATAAAAATAATATCATAACATTTAATAATAATCCATTATGAATAACAAATTTCCATGGATTATCCCATAAAATTGGTATTGCAACTTCACACCAAAGTCTATTTACGAATAAACATGAATAAAGTGACCTTTTTTCAATTCTTGTTAAATTAGAATAAAATCGATTTTTATCAAAAGTTAATTCTTCAAAAATTAATGAAAGAACATCTTTATTAAGTTTGGACATTTTTTTTTTTTAAAACGTAAATTTAAGTTTTGTGAAAGAGGAGTTGCAGTAAATTCTTTCCATTTATACTTAATATGATTACACAAAATTGAGACCAACGAGTCAACAACGACGATCATTATTAGGCGTTTACTCCGCAAAAGTGTTTATTAGCCCAAAAAAAAAACAACGTAACGTTGACTAAAAAAGTAAAAAAAAAAAAAAAAAATTTCTTACTACTGTGCCAAAATACTCTTAATATATGCAATCCAAACATTGACTCACATTGACTCTGAATTGTGAGTCAAGTTTTCTCTCAGTTACGTAAATTTATCAATTATATATTATTTATGCCAACCTTTTAACCTTTTCATTGTTTTTTTAAAAGCCTTTCCTTTTTATTTTATTTTTTTTTTTTTTTTAAAAAAAAAAAATGGCAACTCTTAATAAGGACACACTTCTTCTCATACTAGTAAAATTACAAAATGATAATAATTCTCTCTATTCATGCCTTTTGGTTAATAAAACTTGGTGCGAAACTACCATTCCAATTTTATGGAAAAATCCTTGGAGAGATTTGCCACGGGAGAAGGAGAAATCACAATCTAATGTAATCGTTTCACATTTATCAAATGAAGTAAGAGAAAATTTAAAGAGAAAACATGATATAACTTTACCAGAACCCATGAAACTCTCATTTAATTATATTAGTTTTTGTAGATACTTAGAATTATATAGATTAGATAGAATAACTATTACTTTGAAACATATTAAAAAGTCCAAAATTTCTCGTGTAAGACTTGAAATAATAAGATTATTCATTAATAGAAATACAAGATTCACTCATCTTTATATACATCGATTTGATTTTCAAACAAATTTTATTCCAGGTATAGAAATTTGCTTTTCTAAACTTAAATTTCTTCGATCTCAACCTAACAACTTTTTAAATGAATTATCTGGAATAAGTAATTCAATAGAAAAATTAGAACTTTATATTACAAATTATAATAATAGTGATGAAAATCATGGAATAACTAAATTAATTAAAGCTCAAAAAAATCTTAATTATATCAGTTTTACATATGAAAAAGGAGATATGTCAGATGAATTACTTTGCAAAACTCTTGGGAATTCCTTGATTAAACATGTAGATACTCTTAAATATTTAAAAATAGACCTGGAACTATTTAAAAAAATAACAAAACCTCTTTCATGCCTTGTAAATTTATCAAGTTTAGAAATAAATCCAAATCGTTTAAGAGATTGGGATCAAATAGAAAATGTATCACTTCCTTTTTTAAAATTTTTAAAGACACAACAGGTTTCAACTAAAAGTTTGATCAGCTTAATTGAAAATACAAAAGGACATCTCACAGAAATAAGTATTGATTACGAGGATGATGAACAAAACCTTATCCAAGCAATTTATAAGAATTGTCCAAAACTTAAATACCTTAAATTATTAATTAGAAATAAAGAATTTTCACATAGTATTAAAGAGTTAGATAATTTCTTAATAAACTGTCAACATTTAAATGGATTAGTTATTTCTATTCGTAAGAATTTTGATTGGGATAATTTCTTCAAATCATTAACTAGATCTTCACCAAATTGTTTGTTTAAATTCAAACTTTTTTCTATTTGGGATAATTATAGATCAGAATCTTTAAAACTATTTTTTGATAACTGGAAAGGTAGACATCCTATATTATTACACACCAGCTTGCCTCATGATGAAAAAGAAAATTTTGATTTGATTAAGAAATATGTAAAAGAAGGGATAATTAAAAAACATGAAAATGATTTAGATAAAACTATTTTTGAAGATTTCGAATGGATTCATCCAACTCACAAAACTGGTTCTAAATTCGATTTTTTAAATAATTAATTTGTATGTTCATGTATACAATATATAAAAAATTAAATCCTTTTTTAAGTTTAACCAAATATCAACTAGTATTACTTTATTTAATCATGTCATATATTTTAAATTTATTATATCATCATTTAATGACCGAACAACGTACCCAAATATCTAAAGTTGAACACCTAATAAACACATGCATATTTTTACAATCTATTGGGATCAAACAACCACATAGTCAGTTCTCATTGGAAAATATATACAGTATACGGATTTAAAAAAAGATAGTATACAGTACACCTGAGTACTCAAATTGGCTACAAATGTTAAAGATTTTAGAATTTTAAAACTAGGAAATTCAAAATATTATTACAGCATATTGTCCACATTTCTTCCTTTGTCTTTCTTATGTTTCTCATTCTTTCATTGGTTGCCTTTTTGTACTTTTTCGATCGATAAAAAACAAAAAGATCATAATGACGGAAATAACCTTTTTTATTGTAGTTAAATGGACTTATAGATTCATGATACTCCTTATACAAAGCTCGGACTATAATCACAAATCCATTTAACAAAACTTCCTTAGTAGTTAACCATCAATGATACGATTTACGTGCTTTTGAATGAATGCACGGTAAAGTCACGCATGAATTTGATCAATATCAAGAGTGGGCAAAAGTAGCGCTCTTTTTTCTTTCATTTTATAATTTCATATTATGGCATTTGATGCATTAATATTTATCTCGTAACAAGTAACTTTGAAAATGACAATTTTATTTCTAACCACTTTTGGAATAATCAGGACCAGTATGGCTGTCATTTTTCCCAAATATCATGCTGATTATAATAAATGAATTTATACTTGTTATTCCATGGATATCTGAGAATAACTAGGTTATTCACTGATGTGGGCCCCCCCCCGAAGGGAGGGGTACATCAGTGAATACCAAGTTATTCTAAGCTTTCCATATAATAACAGGTTTATCTCATTGTGTATGACGTATATACTGATGGATTTTTTCTTACTATATTTAAGCTTTTTTTTAAGCTTTTTTTTCTTTTCTTTTTTGCTTTTTACATTCTCTTTTCTTTTCCTACTCCTTTTTTATTCTTCTTTCCAAATATATCTTTTTTTTCACTTTAAAAACCTTATTGTAATGTCATCTATTCTACAAATGAGGGAAATATATCAAATTCAACAACTTTCAAGAGTAAAAATACAGATAAGTGTACTGCAAAATGGCTTCTTGTAGTTGATAGATTTAATCATGAAGCCAACATGATAAAAAAAATTATTCAATATAATACTTGTACAAGAAGATTTTTATGCAAATTCATTACATGGCTTAAATAACAAAATGGTGAAAACTATAAGGCAGAATCTGTATATAACTGTTATGCATCATTAGCAAGGTATTTATATTGAAGTAGAAGAATTGAATACTTTCATGGGAAATTTAAATGATAATGATAGTGATTCCGAATTTTCAGGTGATTAATTTAGTTTTTATTTATGTATTATGTTTCTCATATTTAATTTTCAAATTAGCTGAAAAATGAAAAATATTAAGGGATGGTGATAATGTGAAGTACAGTCAGAATTTTCGAAAATAATTATTCCTAGTGCGGTTAAAGACGTGCATTCTCATATTCATTATCAAATAATCAAATAACCCGAAACATAAAAATGTATTAAACGCGTATTTTTATCAAAAAAAAAAAAAAAGATAATTTGCATTATAAACAAATATTTCTTATAGTTAACACTTATTATAAACCAGTGGAATAAGTAACAAAAAAATCCATCAGTATATACATAGTACCGATGGGATAAAATACAGTATCATCATCGAAAATGAGTAAAACAATGAATATAATAAGAAGATATTCACCAGGAGAAAATCCGGGAATTTTTATTTAGGATCGTAAATTCGAAGCATATCTTCATAGTAACGCAAATTTCTAGCAAACATTTAATTTAAAGAATTTATTGAGTAAAAAAACAATCCAGGTCCAAAAAGTTTTTTAATAAAGGTTTATTTTTGTTCACCTATGGGGAGTTGGCGCGTTATCACCGTTAAAAAGTTTTGACTATCCAGCAAATCCAACCGCCCTACGCA
Organism: Rhizophagus clarus; assembly: GCA_015698045.1. NCBI lineage: Eukaryota > Fungi > Glomeromycota > Glomeromycetes > Glomerales > Glomeraceae > Rhizophagus > Rhizophagus clarus. Next base: position 1,224,371 of record BLAL01000215.1, read on the forward strand.
CGTAACAAGTACTTCATATCAATTTGTTCAGCCAATCAAAGTGCTAAATGTGCACGTAACATGGATTTATAACACTGTTAATGTTAAGCGCTGGGGCTCCGGTTCTTGTGTGGAGAATTGTTTTTCCTTCATTATGATTTTAATAATGTACGTCTTATAGTTCCTACATGATTTTTTTATTTGTGACACCTGGATTTCTAGAAAATTGGCCAACTTTAGCTTTCCCTTATATGTATGTTCTCGATATATTTAAAACCATTTGTAAGAATAAATAAAATAAAATATACAATAATAAGTTAGACTTTAAATAGCCAAAGTATAAATTAAAGTCACGTGTATAAGAGAACTGAAAATTAAACTACTAAAATTATACTGTATAATCTTGGCTGAAGAATATTTTTTACATCACTGCTCTTCCGTCTGAAAAAATTTTCATTATGGTTATTTTCATGTCAAGCTAAAGATAGTTATCCGATAAAATCTTTGTTTTGTGTAGCATAATTCCCAATATATACTGTACACTCACCAGATTTTTTGTGTTTAAAATAAACCAATTTGAAGCTATTTACGTTAACGATTAATTCAAAATTCACAAAAAATCCAGTGATTATACAATTATGAAAACTGTTAGCAAAACACCTCTTTTTTTTTCAATAGATCGGATTTTTTATGTTAGTATTTTTTTTTTTTTATTTTATTTTTTTTTTTAATTTGGAATATTATTAATGTTCCTTTCTTTCTTTTTCTTTTAGAGAAGGGTTGGATTTCAGTTTAGACAGTCCATGGACCTCGGGATTGTAAGTAAAAAGCGCGTTTTAGATTTTTTGTTTCTCTTTTAATTTTGGAGCATTACTAGTATTCTTTTTCTTTCTTTTTTTTTAGGAAGAAGTTAGATTTTGGCCTAGGTAGTTTATGAACTTCGAAATTATAAGCAAAAAATAAAGGTTCGAAATTTTTTTTATTTTCTTTTTAATTTTGTAATATTACTAATGTTCCTTTCTTTTTTTTCTTAAGAATTGGACTTCAGCCTGGATAGTTTATTGAATAAAAAACTTTAAGTAAAAAACGGTTAGACTATTTTTTTTATTTTTCTTTTAATTTTGGAGCATTACTAACGCTCCTTTATTATTTTTTTTTTTTTAAGAAGTAAGATTTTACTTTAGGCGGTACCTAATTATGAAGTAGGTGTTCTTATTGGAACTTTTTGTTTTACTTTTAGATTTAGTACATATATGTATTATTTACTATGAAATTTAATTTTTATTGCATAAAAACTACAAATATAAAACAAAAGTTATCAAGGTTTTTTATTTCTATTTTTAATTTATTATTGTAAGTCTTATAATGATATATAAATTAGTACTTTATTATTACATGTAGTGTATTAACATTTATTTAGGAGAATAAAGAAATAAGTGAAATTACAAAGAAGTCATAAAATAAAGAACAACTTTGAAGGATAATTACATTCCAGAGCCAAAGGACATGAAGATCAAGGCAACATTAATTATTTCACAATTTTTTATTGATAAAACTGGGTTATACAGGTATTTACTAGCTAATTTTTATTAACAATTAATTTTATCAAATTCATACCATGAAATGTGCAGAGGATAGTTTAATATATTGAATCCAAGAAAACAATTGACAATCATTAAAGAAATGTCAAAGAATAATTTAATATATCCCAAAGTTAAACACGAAAAATCAAGGACAGCTTTAGAAGGTAATCATATTGAACCAAATTTTTTTGAAAAAATCAGCTTTGATTTTGGTGCCTTTTTTACGGGGTTTAAATATTATTTTTTTACTTTTTAACTTTGTTTATTTATTGTTATTTATTTTATTTTATTTTATTTTATTTTATTTATTTTTTTCTAAATAAATTTATTTTCATCACACAGAGTCATTTCACATTTTATCACTGGCAATTATTGTGGCTCATTATAATCAACTAAAGTTGCCAGACGAAATTCTATTGAGTCAAAAAAATAATTTCTACAATTTTTATTTTATTAATAAATGCAAATTACGAAATTAAAAAACAATGGCAATTTCGACATGACAAAACTCACTAATCTCGACAAGCAACTTTAATAAACCAACCTATCGTATTTGATTTTTAATGTTCTCTCCAGTACGTATTTCTCTGTCTAATTAGAGTTTGGAATCGAGCGTGGGCCAAAACCTGATACTTATGACTAATGGTAATGCTGGCCGAAATTATGATATTTCTGTATTAGAATTACCAATCGCGTGCACTAGAGGCAAAAAAATTCGAGTGCGAGCCCAACAGAAACCCTTGTCGATTTCATTTAGCACTTAACAAGAATTGACAGAAGGCAAAATCATTAATTATTAACAATCTTCATGTTATTATAATGACTTTAATTTACAAGCATTCGGAAGTCGGAACTAGTGTGGATCACCAGGCAGTCAAGTCAAAATTCGTAATTCAAATTCTATTAAGAATTGCATTTTGTATTAGTCAACTCTGTTTTATTTTATTTCGGTAAATTAATAAACTTGCAGTGAAAACTAATCATGAATTGAAAAATTTCAATATAAAAAAGAAACACAAAAAATCTTTATGGGATTACTGATAAATATCGAGATAATATTGTATCGCTTGCGAATGCTATATTAGTGATAGTAAAGCAAAAAAAAAAAAAAAACCTCTGTGCAGCTCCTAATTGCCAGGCCGAATTGCGGAAAATTAGCGAACAGACCTATTTTAAGAAGTTAGTAAGTACCAAGCTCAATTATTAGGACAATCATCAAAAAAATCCGACGTTCTTTTGCCCGTTAATGCAAAAAAGAACTTTTTAGTAATTTTTTAAAAAAGAAAACTTAGCAAAAATCATTAACAATATTTAAGGAGGAAAGTCTTTACACCTGCTGATATTTTAGAGCTAAAACAAGCGTAAAGTTTATTCAAAGATTCAATTTATTTTGATTTGTTAATGTTAATTTTATCCGATAAGCATCTGTTGAAATTCTTTGAATGACAGTTTTTTTAGATTGTGAATATATAAAATACAAATATATATTATTGAATATACGCATGTACAGTCTATAGTATAGTATCCTCTTTTTGAGAGTGCCCGCTTTAAAGAATTTTACTAGATATAACTTGACCTTAACTCTGGTAACACAATTCTGGTAAAATTATATTATAACCCCTTCATGTAATATCTTGCGTCTTTCGTACCTCCAATGGACTTTTTTTAATAAAATTTTCAGGTATTATAGAAAAGGAAGACCCGGGGTATTGCATGCGGTGCTGGTAGACGGGTATATACTATATATGGACTATTATACAAAGGAGTTGATACAATTTTGGAAAATTATATAGCTGATAAGAATAGAAACCCAATTAGTTAAATGTACTACCTGTGGTGGTATATACTGAAGCAGGTTTTTTATTTAGAGTTACACTACATGGACTAACGAATGTCGGTTCCTTGTGGTTCCTGTGGCTGAAATTCCAATTATGTTCATTATACTGGAAATATAGGAATGGGTCCTAAATAAAAGAGTCGAACCAGAAATTTAAAAAAAAAGCATAATAAAAAAGTTTAGTTTGTATACAGTTATATACCCATAAATAACATGCAATATAATTTCATGGCATTTCACGAGTTCTTTAAAACGCAGAAATCAGAGTCACATATTACCCCTGTTATTAATTGATTGGTCCTTTTTGAACTCCTATATTCCGAGGATCGAATTAACGTACGCAATTGATCAGCCCCAAACGAAATTTTGTGGAATTTAACTTTAGAATTCATAATTATTATGTACTAACATCGTTTTTTTTAGCTTCGCAGCCGTATGAATATCACATATTAGGGTTTTCTAGAAATCTTTTTTATAGGAAATAAACAAAGTACCTGTTTAGAGCTTTGCATATCATAGAAACTTTTATATAAATTGTCCCAAATTCGGGGGTGGCCGTATAAGCCGAGAATTATTGCCTTAATTATAAAACAAGATTTCTATTTTTTCATTGTTTTATGATAATTATATCATTGTGGTCGTAGATATGCATTTATTTGTCTTTCATTACACACGAGATCATTTGATAATAAATGTGCATGGAAAAAGAAATAATTTCAATGACTATGCATGTTACAGATCTGCAGTTTCATATAAGTCCGAATTTTATAATTATTTAAGGGTCCCTTGACTTGCACTTTGTAAGGACTGAATCCATTCTATTTTCATAAATGATGATTGATGAAAAGGAAGATTTTCAATATAGTCCTAAAGCAATTAAAACTGAAACTACTAGTGAACAAATTGTTTCATTAAGTGCCAATGAACGAACATTAAACAATCATTTAGGATCCACCTCATTATCAGCACAAAACCAATCTTGGGAATCTATTTTAGAAAAATCTATAAATGCTATTGTATCCATAAAAGCAAACTGTGTAAGAAGTTTTGATACAGAGGATGCTGGTGAGTTTCACTTGTCTTGCTTAAAAAAAAAAAATATAACATAAATATATAACGGACTTTCCGATTCTTTTTTTTTTTTTTTTTTTAATAATTTTAGAGGAATATTCAGCTACGGGATTTATTGTTGATAAAAAGAGAGGAATTATTTTATCAAATCGTCATGTTGTTTCGCCGGCACCTATTATGGCTCAAGCTATATTTAGAAATTATGAAGAAGTAGAATTACAACCAATATATCGTGATCCAGTTCATGATTTTGGATTTTTTAAATTTGATCCATCTAAAATTAAGTTCATGGATTTAGTACAGATTCCTCTTTGTCCAGAAAAGGCAAAGGTTGGAATAGAAATCAAAGTTGTTGGAAACGACAATGGTGAAACTTTATCAATTTTATCTGGAACTTTAGCAAGACTTGATAGAAGGTAAGATTAAATTAATATCATTTATTATTAGCAACTTGTACTTTCTATATTAATTATTTAACTTCAATTATATTTAATAAGAGCTCCATTATATGGCACTGGTAAATATAATGATTTTAACACCTTTTATTTACAAGCAGCATCTGGAACTAGTGGTGGTTCTTCAGGCAGTCCAGTGCTCGATATTGAGGGAAATGCAGTTGCTCTCAATGCTGGCAGTACAAGAGAAGCATCATCTAGTTTTTATCTTCCTTTGAATAGAGTAAAAAGAGCTCTTAAATATGTTCAAGAAGGAAAAGAAGTCCCTCGTGGAACTCTTCAGACAGAATTTGAATATAAACCCTATGATGAACTTCGACATTTGGGCCTTAAATCATGCATTGAAAAAGAAATTCGTGAAAAGTTTCCAGAAGAAACTGGATTATTGGTTGTCCGTATTGTTTTACCAGGAGGGCCGGCCGAACATCTACTTGTACCTGGTGATATTATTATTTGTGCAAATAAAAATATGATAGCCAATTTTACACAATTGTTTTCAATAATCGATGATTCAGTTGGAGAAGATATTGAATTAACAATATGTCGTGGAAAAAAACAGTTTGATGTCAAGTTGAAAATTCAGGACCTTCATTCTATAACACCAAATCGTTTCGTTGAAATTGGTGGTGGTATAATAAATGAGTTGTCATATCAGCTTGCTTATTCTTATTCATGGTCTGTCGGAGGTCCATATATAGCTGAAAGCGGTTATATGTTTAATTGTGCATCAGTTTGGCGCATGAGTGTTATTACTAGTGTCAATAAAGAAGCCACACCAAACTTGGATGAATTTATTAAGGTTATGAAAACTTTACCAGATGGCGCTAGAGTACCAATAAAATATTATCATTTATCTAACGTCAATAATGAATATACCTCAATTATATGTGTGGATAGACATTGGCATAAATTTAAAACAGCGGTTCGTGATGGTACGTATTACTTGGACTTGCTGCTTTTTGACTTGTTCTTTCAAAAACGCTTACTATTTACCATATTTTAAAAGATACTACTGGACTATGGAATTATGAAGAAATGCCACCTCCTCCATCTATCCATACATATAAACCTGAAACAGCACAAATTCAAGTTTTGGATGAATCATTACAACCTGCAGGAAAAATTTGGCCTTCACTCGTTATGGTTAATTTTTGTTTACCATATAACGTTAATGGATTAAGAACTGCACATAATACACAAGTAAAATTTTTCTTTCCCTTTTTTTTTTTAAAAAAAAAAAAAAACTTATTATTTAAATTAGCTTTTAACCCTTTCTTTATTATTTTATAGTTTTATGGCGCAGGAATGATATTGTCCACCGATCCACCTTTAATTGTATGTGATCGATATACTGTACCAATAAGCGTTGGAGATATTTTTATCACTTTCGCTAATAGTGTCATTATACCTGGAAAGTTGGTTTATCTTCACCCTTTATATAATTATGCTATTATTACATATGACAAAACATTATTGGGAAATACTCCTATCAAAGCCATTGAATTGAGCGATAAGGAATTAGCACAAGGTGATTCTGTTTATTTAGTAGGAATTTGTGGCGATTATACACCCATAGTGAAAAAAACCACTGTGAAACGTATTTCAAATGTTTATATATCAAAATTTTATCCTTTAAGATGGAGAGCTATGAATTTTGAAGACATAGAACTGGATGATTATGTAGAATCAATAGGTAGTAAAATTTATGAAATTTTATTTATATTATTATGTCCAAATTTGTAATAACTAATTCATTTTATTCTAGGTGGTGTATTATGTGATAGTGATGGGAATGTACAAGGATTATGGTTAACTTATTCTTCACAAGATAACAATTATAAAGAAATCACATATAAATGTGGATTTTCAATATCTTTAGTAAAACCAACTTTAAAATCACTTAAACTTAACAAACTTCCAAAATTACATAGTCTTGATGTCGAATTGTGGTCGATACAAATATCAAAAGCAAAAGATTACGGTTTATCAGATAAATGGGTTAGAAAAGTTGAATCTATGCCAAATTCAAAAAATAATATGTTACGTGTATTAAGTATACTCGATTCAACAAGTCCTTCAGGAAAATTATTAGAAGTAGGTGATATTATTTTGACGATAAATGGTAATATGGCAACAAAAATGTCTGATTTACCTGCGGCTTTTCATTATTCAGAAGAAGTTGATATAGTAAGTATTTTTACAATTTTATTGTAAAAAAAAAAACTTATATAAATATTTTCTTTCTTAAATCATAATGATTTGTTTATTATAGTTAATATTACGTGATGGAGAAGAAATGAATATTAGAATAGCGACAAAACCACATTATGGAAAAGGGTCAACCAAGATTATAGGATGGTCAGGTGCAATTATACAGGAGCCATACGAAGCAGCATTAGAGCAAGTTAAAAATGTACCAACAGGCGTATATGTATCATTTAGATCTGATGGTTCGCCATCATTAAAGCTAAACCAAGGAGTATGGATTACCGAAATACAAGGAAGAGAAGTGAGCGATCTAGATTCATTTTTAGAAGCAATACATGCGCACGAAAAAGAAATTAATGAAAACCCTGAAGAAAATAATGATGGATATGTACGTATCAAAACTATTAGTGATACAAATGTTACAAAGGTTGTAACAATGAAATTAGACCCACATTATTGGGGTATTTGGCAGTTGGTTGAAGATAAAGAAGCAATAACGGGATGGAAAATTATAGAAACTTAATTATTTATGTATTTATTTATTAGATTATTTTTTTTTTTTTTTAAAAAAAAAAAAATATTAATAATTTATTTTATATTATTCATAATATTTATTTGTATGGTAATATTAATATGATCGTAAATTCATAGTCTATATTAGACTAAAAAATCAATCGTATTATATAAAATAATTTAGATATTTCATTCCCAATAAAAAGAAAATTTTTTTGGAAATTTCGATAATATTTCTACTAATCTATACTCTTATTAGAGTTAAATTAATCAAGATAAGGAATTTATACGTCCGATTAAAACTTGCTTTTTCATCCTCAAACTCAAAATATTGTTTCTTTATAATCATATGCGTTTAGCGCGCACAACGCGCAACGCATAACTTCAAAAAAATTCATGTCGCGTGACATATACAGAAATCATATTTCCATTTTCTAATGGTCACTAACCACATTTGTGAAAATTTTTTTTTTTTTCTTTTTATTCCAGGTACTTTGATTGGTTTTGTGTTCGAATTACATTTATATAGTTAGATTGTTGCTTTTTGAGGATAGTACAGTTTGAAGATCTGGATTTATTCGTATAACTCGTTCAATTGAAAATCATTTTGCAATTAGCTATTTAAAGACACCCCAACCCGGGACTCTCATCATTTTCGCAAAATGATTGACGAAAATGAAGATCCTCAAGCTGCGGCTACCTGTGAACAATCGAATGTTAGTGAACAAACATTATGTGATCATTTAGGATCGATCTCTTTGTCAGCGCAAATGACCAAATCTTGGGAGCCTGTTTTAGAAAAATCTATAAAAGCTATTGTATCCATAAAAGCGAATCGTGTAAGAAATTTTGATACCGTAAAAGCCGGTGAGCTTTATTAAAAGCGTATAAATACACAATGCGTCAGATTTTTTGAAACTTATTTCTATTGATTTTAAGCTGAATATAGCGCTACTGGATTCATTGTTGATAAAGAGAGGGGAATTATTTTATCGAATCGCCATATTGTTTCGGCAGCACCCATTGTGGCTCAAGCTATATTTAGAAATTATGAAGAAGTGGAATTAAAGCCAATTTATCGTGACCCAGTTCATGATTTTGGATTTTTTAAATTTGATCCATCTAAAATTAAGTTTATGGATTTAGTACAGATTCCACTTTGTCCAGAAAAAGCAAAAATTGGAATAGAAATCAAAGTTGTTGGAAATGATAATGGTGAAACTTTATCAATTTTATCTGGCACTCTAGCAAGACTTGATAGAAGGTAGGATTAACTAATATTAATTATTATTGAAATCTTAGCATACTAATTATTTAACTTTATTTACATCTCATAAGAGCTCCGATATATGGTGCTGGTAATTATAATGATTTTAACACCTTTTATTTACAAGCAGCATCTGGAACTAGTGGCGGATCATCAGGTAGTCCAGTGCTTGACATCGAGGGTGATGCAGTTGCTCTCAATGCAGGTTGTACGAGAAAAGCATCATCTAGTTTTTATCTTCCTTTGAATAGAGTAAAGAGAGCTCTTAAATATATTCAAGAAGGTAAAGAAGTTCCTCGGGGAACTCTTCAGACAGAATTTGAATATAAACCTTATGATGAACTCCGACGTTTGGGTCTTGAATCAAATATTGAAAAAGAAATCCGTGAAAAATTTCCAGAAGAAACTGGATTGTTGGTTGTCCGTATTGTTTTGCCAAAAGGGCCGGCCGATGGTCTTCTCGTACCTGGTGATATAGTTATTTGTGCGAATAAAAATATGATAGCCAATTTTACACAATTATTTTCAATTATTGATGATTCAGTCGGAGAGGATATCGAATTAACAATATGTCGCGGAAAAGAACAGATTGATGTCAAGTTGAAAATTCAGGACCTTCATTCTATAACACCAAATCGTTTCGTTGAAATTGGTGGTGGTATAATAAATGAGTTATCATATCAGCTTGCTTATTCTTATTCATGGTCGGTCGGAGGTCCATATATAGCTGAAAGCGGATATATGTTTGGTAGTGCAGCAGCTTGGCGCATGAGTGTTATTACTGGTGTTAATAATATCCCTACGCCAAATCTGGACGCTTTTATTGAAGCTATGAAAACTTTACCAGATGGCGCTAGAGTACCAATAAATTTTTATCATTTATCTAACATCAATAAAGAAAGAATGTCAATTATGCATGTGGATAGACATTGGCACAAATTTAAAGTAGCTGTTCGCGATGGTAAGTATTTAGTATTTATTCATACGTACGCTCTTTTAACTTTTTCAATATATAATCATTAACTTATTAAATTTAAAGACACTACTGGATTATGGAATTACGAAGAAATGCCTCCTCCTCCATCCATTCATTCATATAAACCTGAAACAGCACAAGTTCAAGCTTTGGATGAATCATTACAACCTGCAGGAAAAATCTGGCCTTCATTTGTTACAGTTGGTTTCCGTTTACCATATAATGTTAACGGAGTGAGAACTACTAACGTAAATAATTTTCTTTTTTCGTTCTTTTATTTAAATTTTATCCATTAACTTTTAATCATATTATTTATTAGTCTTACGGTGCAGGAGTGATAGCATCCACCGAGCCACCTTTAATTATATGTGATCGATATACAGTACCAATAAGCGTTGGAGATATTTTTATTACTTTTGCTAATAGTATTATTATACCTGGAAAATTAGTTTATCTTCATCCATTGTATAATTATGCTATTCTCACATATGATAAATCATTATTGGGAAATACTCTTATCAAAGAAATCGAATTGAGTGATAAGGAATTAGTGCAAGGTGATTCAGTTTATTTAGTAGGGATTTGTGCAGATAATTCACCTGCGATGAAGAAAACTACCGTGAAACGCATTGCAAATATTGAAATAACGAAATGCTATCCTTCAAGATGGAGAGCTATGAATGTAGAAGAAATTAGATTGGACGAGCATGTAGAATCACTAGGTAAATTTTAGGTTTATTAATATTTATGATGTTCGTATATATAATAACTAGTTGTTTTCATCTAGGTGGCGTATTATGTGATCTTAACGGAAAAGTACAAGGGTTGTGGTTAACTTATTCTTCGCAAAATGAAAAACGTAACAATGTTATATTTAAGAGAGGACTTTCAATATCTCTAGTAAAACCAACTTTGGATTCACTTAAACTTGGTGAACTTCCAAAATTATATGGTCTTGATGTTGAATTTTGGATGATAAAAATATCAAAAGCAAAATATTATGGTTTATCAGATGAATGGGTTAGAAAAGTCGAATCTATACCGAATTCAAAAAATAATTTATTACGTGTATTAAATATACTTGATTCAGCAAGTCCTTCGGGGAAATTATTAAAAGTAGGCGACATTGTTTTAATGATAAACGGTAATATGGTAACAAAAATGTCTGATTTGCCTATGGCTTTTCATTATTCAGAAGAAGCTGATATGGTATGTATTCTATATTATTTAAAAAATATATTTTTTTTTAGTTAACTAATAAAATTATTTTGATGTATAGTTAATATTACGTGGTGGGAAAGAAATAAAGATTAACGTAGCAACAACACCATACAGTGAAAAAGAGGTAACGAGGATTATAGGATGGTCAGGTGCAATTATACAAGAACCGTACAGAGCAGCATTAGAACAAATTAAAAACGTACCAATGGGCGTGTACATATCATGTAGATTACATGGATCACCAGCATTAAAATTAAACACAGGAGTTTGGATTACTGAAATACAAGAAAAAAAAGTGAGCGACTTAGATTCGTTTTTAAAAGCAATACGCGCACATAAAGAAAAACCTGAAGATAATAATGATGGATATGTACGTATTAAAACTATTAGTGATACAAATGTTACAAAAGTTGTAACTATGAAATTAGACTTACATTATTGGGGTATTTGGCAATTGATTGAAGATGATAAAGCATTAACAGGATGGAAATTTATAGAAGAATAAATTATTTATTTGTATTTTATTATTTTTATTTTACTTACTTTTTTTTTTTTAAAAAAAAAATAAAATAAAATCATTCGGTTCCTTTTTGTTAACTTGTTTTGTTTTATAAATTAAAAAAACGTTGATCTTTTTTTTTTTGCAATAATAATTTTTGAATTTTCAAATTAATTATCCATTTATTGTTATTCGTCACTAATGCAGCACATATCAACTTACATAAAAATTAAATACAGTAAATAGCTAATTCAATTTAATTCGTAATTTCTTTTTTTTACGCGAAATTTCATCGCCTCGTTCGAATAAAAATTACATTATAGATCCTTTGATTTTCTTAGATGCCGCTCGTATCAAAAATTTTTTAGGATTGACGGTGATTAAATATTCTCGCTACGATAATCACTCACTAAACTCTCTGACTCTCGTTATCACCGGTACGAAACGAATATTAAATTTGCCTGATCGTTTGTATCCAAGTTTTCTCTCTCCAAATAATTTTGCATTAACATTCGAAATAAGTTTTCCAATTGAATGTCATCAACATACTTAAGAAAATGACTAATTTTCAAGATCTAAAATGTTACATTCGTTCTCCATTTATTTATAAAAATTGATCTCGAATATTATAGCTTCAAAGAAAGATCATGATTAATGGTGCAGTCGCAAATTATTAAGGATAAATTTAACGCGATAAAATATACTAAAAAAATATATATATATATATATTTATTATATTTGATAAGGAGGTTAAATTATCGTTCGAACTGCGAATAATAATATAATTAAATAATTAATAATTGTATACAGCATAACATTGATTACCTAACCTTTAAAACTGAATTTTGCCAATTAACAATAAATCAATTTTATACTAAAAATGAATATATAGTATACTATTGTAAATAACCTAACAATATCTCTATAAAACGATGTTTGTTAATAATATTGCTTTTTATAATAAGGATGATCCTTTTTAATCCTATTTCTTAGTACTTTTCTAAGAATTTTACCAGATGAGCTTTTAGGAATTTGTTTAATATATAAAATACCACCATTCAATTTTTTATAAGGAGGAACCTTTTTTTCGACAAAACTTAAAATTTCTCGTTTCAGTCTCAGGAATATTTTTTTTTAAGTGTAACATAAGCGGCTGGATATTCAGTTGCTTCCTGATCAACGTAAATGCTGCATCATCAATTAATTGATGAGAGTTTAAGATTGATTCCAATCCGGTTGGCGAAACTTGATAACCCTATAGAATAATTTGTTGAAAGATTTAGCAAATTGGGTTTTGCGTGAGCACAATACCACATAATTCAAAATATTTTATTTACGATACCTGACATTTAATCATTTCTTTGCAACGGTCAATAATATAAAAGTTTCCTATTACAAAATATAGTATATTAGAACGTCAATCACTCACCAAATTCGTCAACTTTCGCTATATCACCGGTATGAAACCACCCTTTGCTATCAATGCACGCCTCGGTTGCTTCCTTATTATTAAGATAGCCTTTCATGACGTTTGGACCACGAATACAAAGTTCTCCTTCTTGATTGTATCCAAGTTCTTTCCCATCTTCAGAAATAATCTTACATTCAACATTTGGAATAGGTTTACCGATAGATTCAACGGGAACATTATCAGCATATTTAACAAAATGGGTAAAAGAGAATTCAGTTGACCCATAGGATTGTCTAATTGGTACAAACTTTCTAGCGAAAGATTTAGCTAATTCTTTGCTTAAAGGAGCAGCACTACTTATACATGATCGTAAACTTGATAAATCATAATCTTTCGAGATTGAACTTTTAACTAATAACATTGCAATTGAAGGTACAATATGAATTACATTGACTCTATAATCTTGAATTGTTTTACAAAATGTTGCTAAATCAAATTCTAAATTTGGTATTAGAACAACCGATGCTCCTTTAAGAAGGGTTAAATGAATAAGTACGATTATTCCATAAATATGGTGTAAAGGTAATATGCCAATAAAAATAGATGCTGGGTTAATATCATCGTTATGATACCCAATTTGAACCAAATTAGTAACAATATTAGAATGTGTTATTTCAACACATTTATTCTTTCCTGTTGTACCGGAACTATATAACAAATATGCTGTAGTTGATATTGCTTCCTCTGGTGAATATTCAATGGGATCTGCTTCTCTTTTAGAGATGAGAAAAGAATAAGGTTTAATTTCATCAATTTCTTCATTACCGAACGAAAATATATTTGATTTAGGTATATTTGCCGCAGCCGCTGCCTTAATTGCTTTTGAATGAAGTGACGGACACACAACAACAAATTTTGCTCTCGAATCATTTAATTGGTAAGTAATGTCATCAACTGTATATTTCGAATCAATAATAGTTACTATTCCTCCTGCCGCAATCGCACCAAATAAAACAACTGGATAATCGATCTTAAAAGTAATTTCGAAATATTAATAAATATTTATCATATGTATATTTCACCCCTAATGAAATTTATCATACCTTATTTGGAGAAAATATTGCTAAAACATCACCACGTTTAAATCCTAATTTGTCAATTAATCCTGCCGCCAATTTCTTAGAATCACTGCGTAGTTTATCCAAAGTTAAACTTTCACCGGTTGTACTGTCGATGAATGTTGCATTATCGTTCGCTTCATTTAATAAAGCCTGGTAAACTCCTTTTACAGGAATATCAATGTTGGTGATAATAATTTTTTTTTTTTTTTTTTTTTTTAAAAAAAAAAAGAAAAAAATGAATCTAAAATTTTGTTTTTTTTAAAAAAAAAAAATAAGCTACCTTGCGTTTAAATATCATTTGACTTAATGGTTGATTATTTTAAACTAATCTAAGTTACTCCAAAATCCAAAATCAATTTAGTAGTTGATCTAGGCGTTTAAAAGGGAGTTATATTTTAGTTAGTATAATTCCTTATCTCATTGTTTTACGGTAGTAATGATTATTTACTAACAGGATGATTTCATTTAAACCCTTCCATGTTTAAGTATGTAGGCGTTAAACGGTAAACAGTATTAAACTTAGATTTCATTTAAACCTTTCCATGTTTAGTAATATTTGAATATAATGAAATTTATTTCTTTGTATTAAAAAATCCATTGTTTTTTTATCTGTAATTGGTAAATTATTTTAACAGAAAGATTTTCGCATTTAATGATAACTTAAAGACGCTTGTAACCTTCCTGGTCGTAAATCGTGTAATGAGATGTTCTTTTTATTCATAAAACACATTACATTATATAATAAAGTTATTAAAAGAAATAAACCATTTGTAAAAATGTTAATATAATGACTGCCGTTATATTTATGGTGTCATTTACTGTATTGAGCTTGATTGTGGCTTTGCGAAAATTAATTGTGTCGCTATCATTATCAATGTTGGAATTGGACAATGTCCAATTCCCAGTATTGGACTTATTTGAATATAATGAAATTTATTTCTTTGTATTAGAAAATCCATTGTTTTTTATCTATAATTGGTAAACTATTGTAACAATGATTTTCGCATTTAGTGATAGCTTAAAGACGCTTGTAACCTTCCTCTTCCTGGTCATAAATCGTGTAATGAGATGTTCTTTTTATTTAACAAAACACACATTATACGATACGATAAAGTTATTAAATAAACCATTTGTAAAAATATTAATATAATGACTGCCGTTATATTCATGGCGTCAATTTACTACTGTATTGAGCTTGATTGTGGATTTGCGAAAATTAATTGTCGCTATCATTAATCATTATATATATATATTTTTTTTTACGCAAAGGCTACTAAACGTGCCATTTTTTATTATATTATCACCCTCTGATATTACTCACCCTGTCACGTGATAAATAATTTTCGATTGGCTAATTTTTGATTGGCTAATTTTTTTAAAAAATTTATTCACGTAAAAATATAAATAAATAAAAAAAATCGTGTTAAAAAATTGCGAGTTTTTCTTCCTTCGAAATTATTGAATAAAAGAGTAAAATACATTTATTCGAAACTAAAACTTTAACATAACTAGTGATAATGATGCGAAAACCCCTAACAATAATGATAAAGTGTGAAAAGTAATAAAAACAAAAACAAAAATAAAAGGAAAAGAAGAGAGTGTGAAACAATAATACATTTGATGAAAGGAGAAAAAACGAAAGGAAGGGGACGAAGAAGAAACAAGAGGGAACAAAAATAAAACAATGGGGAAATGGAAAGGAAAGGGAACATAAATGGAAGGGAAAATGAAAGGGTAAAGAGAGCAAATAAAGGAAACAGAAAGGAAAACGAAACAAAAATGAAAATAAAATGGAAAATGAAAAAGGAAGGTGACGAAAAGGGGAGAAACGTAAGAGGAAATGAAAGGGAAAGGGAACAAAATCAAAAAGGAACTAAATCGACAAAAACAAAATGAAGATGAAAATCGTTGTTAAAAGTTTGTGGCTTTGTGAAATTCGACTGGTCTTTTAAACTCCAGGTGTATCAAGAACAAATTTATGATAATTGGTTCCATTATCTTAACAATAATTTTTACACTATACAAGTTGATAAATCATGTGTAAAAATATGAGTTTATTTATTAAAATTCTAAACCATCATGGACTAATTTATTTGCAGTAATATATAAATTATAGTATTTTTTAACTATAATATTGTGTAATTTAAATTCATTTACTTCATCTTCCAAAGAAAATAATTCTTTATCATCATTACAAGTTATAGAATATGACTCTAAAAAAGCCAAATATTTGACCCTTTCCTTCTTCATAATATATTCCTTTATATAAAACAAAATATCATCTTGTACATTATTCCTAATTATATTCGTAATTAATAAGTTCTTAATAAAAGTATTTTGTGAATTTTTCAAAAATATTTCAAAGTAATATGCCATGAATGAAAGTGATAAACATAAATATTCTAATTTAGGAGGAAGAACTTGTCCTAAATTTTCTAATACATCAATACTAAAATCACCAAATATTGTATAATAATTGTACTCATCCACTTCAATAGTAAGGTAATTAATATTTTGTTGATTATTTTCAATGAATAGATAAATATTATTATCATCAGGTATACCAGGATCAAAATATCTAATTTTTTTACAATATTTCATAATTGATTTAAATAATTGATGTTTCGGTTCATTAGATTCATTATATTCATTATATTCATCATCCATAAATCCAAATCCAAAATTTTCTAATGAAGCACTAAATTTTTGTATTAGTAATTGTAATGATTCAGTATGTAGTATTTCATCCGTAAATAAGGATCTCAATTTAATAGGGTTTTTAACCTTAATAATTTGTTGAACAAAATCCGAATTTAAAGAATGACAATAAATAATGTGAATAGTTTCTAAAACATCCAAATGATCAAATACTTCTTGTAAGATAGAAGTTATATTTTTAAAGTCAATATTTTGAAATATAATTGTGTTTAAAGTATTTGAACAATTAGAATTTTTTAATAATAAAAATGGGGTAGATAAAATAGCATTAGATCCAAATGAAATTATTTTAAGATTACGTTGTGAACCAATTATTTGATATAAACATTCCCCAATTAATGAACTATTATTAATATTGCATAAAGTAATAGAAAAATTAATTATTGAGATTGAATTGCAATTAGAAGATAAAAATTTTAAAAAAGTAATGACATTCATAATATTTGGAATTGGAACATCATAAACATGGAGTTCGAAATTTGTGACATTGATTATAAAACTCGGATTTTGTAAAATCAATTCCATAGCACTATAAAATTTTTTGAAATCATTAATCATAGATATTGCAATTTCTAA
The DNA here is from genome assembly GCA_015698045.1 of Rhizophagus clarus. NCBI lineage: Eukaryota > Fungi > Glomeromycota > Glomeromycetes > Glomerales > Glomeraceae > Rhizophagus > Rhizophagus clarus. Next base: position 1,241,806 of record BLAL01000215.1, read on the forward strand.
AGAATATAAATTTCCTTCATTTCCAATAAACACTTCAAATAATGACCTATAAACTAATTCGTTTAACTTCTCATGACTTTTTTTCATTACTAAAGTACCAACCCACTTTTCAATAGAAAGACAAATATTATATAATTTTATATGTTTAATAAAACTAGGATAATTGAATAAAGTATTTGAAGTTAATAGATTATTATTGATTCCATATTCATTAAACTTTGCTTTTCCATCTTCATTTAAATAGGATAAATAAATTTTAATATAATTATAATTTTGGGTAGGAATTGAAAATGGATTTTCCCATAATAATGGAATTGCTAAACGACACCACAATCTATTAACCAAAATACATGAACATAGTGTTAAGTAGTCATTTCTTAAATATTGTATGATTTCATCTGTTAATTCAGGTATACCTCCTGAGAATATTTTTGAGCACGTCATGTTGGTGAAGAAAAGAGGAAAGACTTTTCATTTCACAAGTGGAATTAATTTATAATTTACAAAAAATCTTCATAATGTTTGTTATACAAATCCATAAAAGGCATCAATAAGATAAATAAGACCCCATCAAATGATCGGCGAGATTTTGGCCTAAAACAAGCAACTTTTCAGGGCCGGAATTACATTAGTGTCAGACAGTGGCACCGGCACGTGATAGCGTTCTGGCCAGTGTGTACGATAACTGATAATAACGTCGCGTACAGCGTACTGTACGTTAAGGAATTCCATATTATATCATGACGACCACTTGTTTATTAACAAATTAATATGTTAGCTGCTGAACTCGTTTAAACGGGAGTTATGTTAAAATTCTTTCTTATCTCATTGTTTATGATAGTAGTGATAATTTAAATAAATTAATAAAAGGATGATTTCATTTAAACCTTTTCATATTTAATAATATATATTTGAATATAATGAAATTTATTTCTTTGTATTAGAAATTCCATTGTTTTTTTTTATCAGTAATTGGTAAATTATTGTAACAGAATGATATTCACATTTAGTGATAGCTAAAGACGCGTGTAATAAGATATTCTTTTTATTTACCCAAACATTAATATAATGACTGTCGTTATATTCATGATGTCATTTACTGTATTGAGCTTGATTGTGGATTTGCAAAAATTAATTTATCAATTCTGTATGTCGCTATCATTATATATTATATCATTATTTTTTAATATTATAATTATGTCACATACGATAAATTGTCTTTTATAATTTTGTTGTTATCTAGATAACCTTTATCGAGATTTCACTATAACGAGCAGCTATTTCTGGATCATTAAATACAATATTCGCTTACAAAAAATCCTGTAGCGGGAGTAGAGAATTCCTAAAATTTAATTGTGACACTTAAGAACTCTGTACTGCTCCTAGTTTTTCTAATTATGATTATTACATCACCATCATCGAGATAGGTCTAATACAAATACTATATGATTAATAAAATGTTTAAAAACTCTAAATTCCATATGAAATTTTTTGAATCAAAATAATATTGTAAAAGAATATTTAGAATATTATTGATTTACTATTTAATAATTTGTGTTAATTGATTATCAATATAAGATTTTAAACTTAGCTTTATTTAAGTTTAAGGAGACATTCCATCAGCTCCTATTTGAAATTGGTTAACTTATTATTACTTTAAATCAATAACATATTTATATAATCAGACTATACTTAAAGATTATCTAAGATTATCTTTTAATTTCTTTAATATAATTTATCGTGACCGTTTGGAAACTTAATTTAAACCAATCAAGATTTTTGCTAATTATGATGTTGATATTATTACTTTAAAATCATTATTGTTTAGAACAACAATAATGAAAAGGTTAACTAAACTTAAAAGAGTTTTATATATTTATGGCATTAGAGCAGTAGTATATTAGCTAATAATTTAGTGCAAAAGTTTTAAGTTAATTATATACTTGCATGTGATCAAAAATATCTTACCTTAGATGCTTATAATAGATAATATATCCATTAATACACACAACATACATCAAGAGAGAGAAAAAAATGGGAAGGAAAAAGATAGAGGAAGAAAGAAAGGAGAGAGACAAAATGAAAGGAAAAGGAGAAAATAAATTAAATGACAAAAATAGAAGAAAAATTAAAATAAAACAAAGTAAATAGGAAAGGAGCATGCAATTTATATAATTTTGTACAAGAATAAATAGCTTATGCAACAATAAATCTCCATAATGACTTATAACTAGTAGTAAGAAATAATTTAAAAGACTCACCATTGCTCGAGTCATGTGATGAATTTTTCAGTTAAGTATGTGTGTATCTTAATATCTCATTATTATTGTCTAAGTCATTAATATATATATATTATATCTATAAACTTTCTGCAATTATTATGCAAAATTAATAAGGTAAACGCATAATTGGTATTATTTTGTGCTACAAAAACATATACATATATATATATATATACACGCTGACTTTTGACAAAAATCACAACTTCAACTTATATCTCACAACATCACAACTCAACTATTTCTTTCTCATTCTCAACTTATTCAACATCAACTTATATTCAACACAATTCAACACAAAATGAATAACCAACATGGTGAACTTTCCAACTTTTTAAATGAATACACTAATAAATATGGTTATTCTACCAATAATATTGATGAATATAAAAGACAAAGATCTACAAAGCATAGAAAACATAAAAGCTATACTGATATTAACAAAGATAACTTTATCCATAATGAAAAAAAACAGAATGGAAAAAGTAGTTCCAATGATGATAGTCCTATAAAATATGAAGCTTCTCCTATAAAATACGAAATCGCTAGTAATTCTAAAAATTGTGGAAATTCTACTTCAATTAGTGGAAAAAATTATAATAATCAACAAAAACAACGAAGCAATGGCAATAAATTTGGTCACAGTACTTCTGGTCAGAAAATACGTCTTTTAAAAGATCAATGTATAAGATAAATTATATTCCCTTTTCCTGCGGCAGTTGGAGAGTTGGTTATAATTAAGGCAGATTTATGTTAGTAATATTTGAATATAGTAGAAAATTTTTTTTTTTTGTAATGTAGTTTAGCTGATCGTAAATTTGTGATAAGATGCAGTTTCCAAAAGGCATTTTTGCTGAACCTGTATGATTTGTCAATCGGCTACTTCACAGGATTTAATATCTTTTTAATATACATGGATTAGGTAGGTAGGTAGATATACAGTATATACCCAAAATATTTTAGTAAAATAATAATATTTTCTTTTCATATCTTCTATTACCACACATAGTATTCTTTTCCAACTTATCCAGAATCGTTGTATTATTTTATAGTTGGTGAGAAAAGAGAATTTCTTCCTTTGTATCGAAATTCACCGTTCTTAATTTTTTTAGTTTTAGATAAGCTACATCATGCAAAAATAAACAATAGTTGCTAATTAACGTTGAAGCGACAATATAAAATAAATAATTAAATATATACAAACCGCTGTTGTGAAGCTAACATTTGTATACTTTTTTCCGCTTAGATTTACGGAGAAACGGATAACCCGGATGGAATCAATGTGTTTCGAAGGATTTTTTTTTAAAATATTTATATCTCTTACTAACTTTTCCATTAATTTGGTTATGGAAAATTACCACTGAATACAAATGCCTAGAATTATAATTATTTTTACTTACGTCATGACTAACTAACTACTGCACTATTTAATATAAATATCAACTATTTAATTTTATTCTATAAATAATAAAAATTTCTAATAAATTAATAATTTTCGTTCTATATATTATTTACCTTGCACTTCTATAGAAATACATGCTTCATAGTGGATGTTTATACGTTTGTTGGTGGATGTTGGAGGATGATCCAAAAATCTTAGTATGTCTTCAACCTTAGTTCAGAAACATGTGGAATATTATATATATATCGAATTGTGTGACAGGTTTCCGCACAAAACCACACTATTTCATAATAGAACTATATCCGTGTATCACAATATTACATTAGAAATGAATAGTGAAATTTTTGGAATTCATCACTAGGTATTACTGTGGAATAAAAAACATTTTCACAATGTTTTTATTACATCAATAAATAAACGTTACAAAATGTTTTTTAATTAAATAATTTATTAAAAATGTTTTTGCAATTAAAGGAGTAACGTTAACAGTATATAAACGGAAAATATGACATAGCATAAGTACTAATAATAGAAATATAAAATATTTTCACAAAAATGTTGCGTGATCAGCTTAAGAGAGAATTGTATGAAGAGACCTGCTGGTTAAGGTACGTTTGGCATTATGAAGACCTATACGTACTAATTATTCCTGCATCTTAGTAAATTGGGTCTCATTGAATAATCTTGAATCTTAAATGTTTTGATTATTTGTTATCGACTATAATTTATTCATCTGGAATTGCACGGAAAATAAAATGAAATTTCTCACATATATTTAAAGTCATAAGTAGTAACCTAACAAATTATTATTATATAGACTTGTTTGCATAATTCCAATATTCTGGGACAGGATAAATTAAGGTGGGTGGCTTAGTTGTGAAACTTCCCTGTCACACAGGGTATATTGTATGACGACAACGTGATTTTATTAATAAAATTGACTCACATTCTATCATGATTGAAATGAGAGGAAAAAGGTCCCTAAATCACATTTATGTGAAGGTTCTTTCGAGGTGTCAGAATGCAATCTCTCCTTCCAAGTGGGTAATTTCTAGCCGATGCACGGTCCGTAACAAGCGTAAAAATTCGTTTTTAAAATAATGTTTTATGACCAGTTTGAACATTAGCACAAATACAATTGATGTATTCCCTGAACGCTACATTCTTAATTTATGTGGCTATAATTTCTCCGATGTGCTGCTTGGCGTCAGATTACAGATCCAAATTTAAATTCAAGAAAAGGATCTCATCGCAGATATTTGATGAAATGCCTGTAATGGCTTCCATTATGGCATTTTATCAAATTAATTATAACGATATGTACTTTCTCAAGCGAGAAGAAACAGCTCCAACCACTTTATATATTTTTCGTGTTGTTCAACCTGTGATCCGAATGACATATGATGATGATGATGTCAACTTTAGTTATAATGGCTATGATGATTCTAATGATTCTGAATCTAGTGATATTTATGTTCCGTCAGGGAAGAGAAAAGGAACATCAAAGATCAGTAGTAAAAAACAATTGCGTTTGTCCAAGGGAATTGCTACTATAGATGAATATATAGTTGGCGGATCCTTTGGAAAAGTTGTTTCTGGATATTAGGATAATCAAGTTGTAGCATGGAAGATTTGTGACACATATAAGAAGCGAAAGGAGATGAAAACGCTAAAATATGAAGCTCATATTTATTCTATTATTGAAAGAATGCCAAGGTATAATTTTTTTCATTTATAATATCATTAGATCTTGTTAACTTGTCTATTGCAATATTGATATTAGGTCGTGCTATTGCACGTTTGTTCTATAAAGATTACGTTTATGACGGAAATCATTTTGCATTAGCATTACAATTAATTGAAGACGCTCACCAAATTTATCCGACAACACTCACTAAAAAAGAAAAAAATCAATAACCAATCAACCCAAGTCAATACATAATTTAGGCAATTTATGTAATGATATTTCTCAGGCAAATATCTATTATACTCTATATGAGCTAACAAGTCACCATTTCTTTTTTATTGATTTGGCCTAAGTAAGATCATGGATAATGAATCACCAAAATTGCGCAAGGAAGAAAGAAAATTAAAACTTTAATCATCTGGATATATAGTATTTCATATGAGAAAACTTGAATCAATTATTGATGATTATAAATAAATTTTTATTACAAGCTACAATATACTATATATAACATTTCATTATAAATCAAATATATAATATACTTGCGCAACTTTATTTTCTCCAATGCATAGTAATAAATTGAAATAGCATGAGAAATATATGATATTATCAAAGGGAGAGGAAGTACGCGGATCCTATGCCACTTAATGCAAGTCCTAACACCATATTATTTCTTTGTAAATCTCTATACTATTTGTTTTTTCTTACCACTATTACTAGATACGAAATTTCCACGCCAATACTCTTTTTCTATGCTTAAATTTCCTAAATAAATAATTAATCAACCCATCTCTAAAATTTTCATCAATATAAGTCTGATATTTTTGTTAATGGCTTTCGGGGCGATCGATATTTTGCCCCACCAACCAATAACTATTATCTATCACTCACATAAATTATATAAAGAGTATCGATTTTAGCTACGTCCATACAAACTTAATTTTTTGGTTCTCATATCATGAAAATTTTGTAAATAACCCGGTGACCCAGCTTTTAATCAAAAATTTCACATGTAAATTCATTTTTTTTTTAAAATTTTAAAAATTCTTACCCAGTATAGTAATAGCATATCAAAATTTTTTTAAGATTTGACGAAAACTGGCTCGACCGGGATATGAGAACTAATTTTATAATTTTTTATCCCTAAGTTCCGCAAGAAAATTTTTCCAATATTAAATAATTTCAAATCTACAACGTAAATTCTTTAACAACGAGTTGCCTAATTGCTACGTCAATATTTGATCTACTGCATTTCGTGTCATGTGATTAAAATCGGGAGTCGATAAGGCACGTGCTAGAGATCAAAAGATCAAGAATAGTATGCCCGTTTTGACTTTGAATATATACAGAGCTGGAGATTGATCAACATCGTGATAATGTTCTTCTGGAAACTAGCCGAATCATATAACCAACATACCTTATTATTACTTTGTGGGATATACTCATTTGTTTGATTGTTAATATCGATGATGTAAATAATGTTAAGTTTGAATATTTCGCTTGAATCTTATGCAAGACGGATAAGAATAATTCATTGATAGGGGTTTCACCTTTTCGCATAATTTGTAGTAGGTCTAAGGATTGATTTTGAAATTAATAATGACCGCATCCCAAAAATCTGATCATCATGATCTTCGTTCTTTGAATACGTTACTGTTGATTCAAGAAAAGGGTATTGTTCGGAAAGTTGGCTACTACTTATTTAAATTTTGTTAATTATTCTTTAAAAGATTAACATAAGCAATTAAAGAAACGACTATATAGCAGGTTGGAAGCTCGTTCTCAATGCAGTAAAGACCTAACTTTTAAATAGAAACGCTGAGGGATTAATAGAGATCATAATTGAATAAGATCTTAAGCAAAGCTATCAAGAGTATCAGTTGTTTTCTGAAACATCTGAATGGAAGGAAAGTAATCTGTAAGTGAATGGATGAAAAAGACTTGTTGTGATACAAGAAAAGAAAATCAAGAAATAAACTTAACTTTTTCTAAGTGCTCGAATTCCATTGCTACGTTCTCCTCCATCCAAAGTAAGTCTTTTTTCAGCTCCTATTTAATCGAAAAGTTGGTAATGTAGTGTTGAACCTGACCCAAACCTACATTAACAAAGTAAGTATATGTTTAACACATCCGATATATAACGGATATCGAATTATCCGATGGATGACGATCTTAACTGTTACGGTAATTCTAATTACAATACGATAAATGCATGTCTTTATTAGGTATAATTTATAAAACAAATGACATACTATTATAAAAAAAAATAGATAGATTATGGTACTAACTAACTATGATGCGATTATTATTGGAGTAAGGAAAAATTTCCAGATTTTTTTTATAGAAAAATAAGTTACTATAAATATACTACTATAAATACTGTAATTAACATTATTCTTAAACGGATAATTAATATTGCTTTTTATAATAAGGATGATCCCGTTTAATCTTATTTCTTAATTTTTTTCTAAGAATTTTACCAGATGAGCTTTTAGGAATTTTTTTAATATATAAAATACCACCTCTCAATTTTTTATAAGGAGGAACTTTTTTTTCGACAAAACTTAAAATTTCTCGTTTTAATTTATCAGTCTCAGGAATATTTTTTTTAAGTGTGACATAAGCGGCTGGATATTCAGTTGCATCCTGATCAACGTAAACGCCAATTACAGCTGCATCATCAATTAATTGATGAGAGTTTAAGATTGATTCCAATTCGGTTGGTGAAACTTGATAACCCTATAGAATAATTTGTTGAAAGATTTAGCAAATTGGGTTTTACGTAAGTGAGCACAATATCGCATAATTCAAAATATTTTATTTACGATACCTGACATTTAATCATTTCTTTGCAACGGTCAATAATATAAAAGTTTCCTATTACAAAATATAGTATAGTGAGTTGATTGTTAAGAAATATATTAGAACGTCAATCACTCACCAAATTCGTCAACTTTCGCTATATCACCGGTATGAAACCACCCTTTGCTATCAATGCACGCCTCGGTTGCTTCCTTATTATTAAGATAGCCTTTCATGACGTTTGGACCACGAATACAAAGTTCTCCTTTTTGATTGTATCCAAGTTCTTTCCCATCTTCAGAAATAATCTTACATTCAACATTTGGAATAGGTTTACCGATAGATTCAACGGGAACATCATCAGCATATTTAACGAAATGGGTAAAAGAGAATTCAGTTGACCCATAGGATTGTCTAATTGGTACAAACTTTCTAGCGAAAGATTTAGCTAATTCTTTGCTTAAAGGAGCAGCACTACTTATGCATGATCGTAAACTTGATAAATCATAATCTTTCGAGATTGAACTTTTAACTAATAACATTGCAATTGAAGGTACAATATGAATTACATTGACTCTATAATCTTGAATTGCTTTACAAAATGTTGTTAAATCAAATTCTAAATTTGGTATTAGAACAACCGATGCTCCTTTAAGAAGGGTTAAATGAATAAGTACGATTATTCCATAAATATGATGTAAAGGTAACATGCCAATAAAAGTAGATTCTGGGTTAATATCATCGTTATGATACCCAATTTGAACCAAATTAGTAACAATATTAGAATGTGTTATTTCAACACATTTATTCTTTCCAGTTGTACCGGAACTATATAACAAATATGCTGTAGTTGACATTGCTTCCTCTGGTGAATATTCAACGGGATCTGCTTCTCTTTCAGAGATGAGAAAAGAATAAGGTTTAATTTCATCAATTTCTTCATTACCAAACAATAACATATTTGATTTAAGCATATTTGCCGCAGCTGTTGCTTTAATTGCTTTTGAACGAAGTGACGGACACATAACAATAAATTTTGCTCCCGAATCTTTTAATTGGTAAGTAATTCCATCATCCGTATATTTCGAATCAATAATAGTTACTATTCCTCCTGCCGCAATCGCACCAAATAAAACAACCGGATAATCGATCTTAAAAGTAATTTCGAAATATTAATAAATATTTATCATATGTATATTTCATCCCTAATGAAAATTATCATACCTTATTTGGAGAAAATATTGCTAAAACATCACCACGTTTAAATCCTAATTTGTCAATTAATCCTGCCGCCAATTTCTTAGAATCACTGCGTAGTTTATCCAAAGTTAAACTTTCACCGGTTGTACTGTCGATGAATGTTGCATTATCGTTCGCTTCATTTAATAAATCCTGGTAAACTCCTTTTACAGGAATATCAATGTTTGTTGATTTAAAAATCATCGTGGTTAATAAATTATTAAGGTTTGATTTTTAAGACGAAAATAATTTTTTTCAAAAAAAAAGTGAGCATTTTTATATTAAAATTCTATTACACGATTTAAGGAGAACTACAACTATAATTGAATGCGTATTTAGCAATGCTTGAAAGTATTGTAATCTTATTGAAAAAAATAAACTTTTTCATATATAGTTTAAATGCTCTGCTGCGAATCTATATTTTCTTTTTTTTTTTTACATTCTCCTTAATTTTCAATGTTTATTGGTAATTGACTCGTGGTAAACAATGGAACAAGTTTATCCAATTTGTAATTAAATTTAAAATACAATGGATCAAAACATATAATCATCCATTAGCCGTACTAGTGTAAATTATTAATTTTGCAAATATGTTACATGATGACACAAATATGCATAACAGATAAAGGATGTTCTTGACGCGTACAGTATTTGTTTATTTACACAAATAAACAAATAAACATATGACACTATAAAGTTCTCGGAAAACACCGATAACAGATAATAAAAGTAAAGTAAGTATTGTATACTGGAAATAAATGATTCACTATTAAAAGGTTTCCATTGAAAAAATAAACTAAGTATTAGGAATGACTAAATGCATGATTTGTAATTTTTATGAAACATATCCGGTTAAATTACAATTTAATAAAAAAAAAAGCTAGTCTGCCCCTTTATACGAATAATAGAATTAAAATAATCTCATGATTATTTTTTACTAAAATTAGAAATACTATTTTCCGCAAAAGAAGTAAGTAGTTCTGCTAATAAAGATTATATATTTCAATATTATTTCTTTTCCATATTTTTATTCGATAGTGTTTCCTCAACTGCCGATCTAAATATTTATAAACCAAAATATAAGCTATTCTTAGTTACACAGTTATCCTACGATATGATGCGTTTCCACGTAGCGACAATTTGACCTCAGATGTAGCAACTGTGTGTTATATATTCCATTTGTCATTACATTCATTTAATTTGTAGAACTAAGTATAATGCGAGGTTGAGTTCGCATCTTATCATATCAGGATATTAGTAGTTCTTTAATGCGTTTGTAAGGGAACAGTTTTTTTTTTTTGTTAAATTTCTTACAAAGTTTAATAAATTCGAAGGCCAATCTTAATAAAAAATAATAATTTTAATATTTTCGCCTTAAATTGTAGAATTTTACATTGAAATCCGAAAAGCATTCGATTAGTCGTTAATCAGTGGTTACATGTATGAAAATATGTTAGTAGAATTATTAAAAAAAAAACAATATTATCAGAAACCTTATAATTTTAGACAATATCATTTAAATGTCATTTTGATATCATTATATTAAAATGGTATCTAAATGATATCTTTTAAGCGAACCGTTACTGTAATGATATCATAATGATAGCAATATTGTAATACAACATTATTTTTGGTATCATTTTGATATCATTGTAATAATGGCACTGTGCCGTTCAATTTTTACGGATACTTGTACAAATTTGAGCGAGTATATAAAATAATTAATTATTAACATATTATAATTGGAAAAATTTTTTACAATTATATTTTTGGAATAAGCGTGTATTCTCGTAAATTTCAATGAGCATTGGGTAATCGGTACTTCTTTCAACTTCTCTGCACGCAATGTTAGAATTGAACTTAGAAGGGAAGATCACAACTAAACTATACGTGAATAATGGAGCATGACATGAACGGAAGTGATTGCTAAGCGTAATTTTAACTAATTAATATTACAGATCATGGATTATCAACTACAACAGTGTAAAAGTTATTCTTAAATTCAACTTTAGCTATGGCGACGATATGAGCAACAATTTTAGATGACATTATAAAGTGCCATGTAGTTGAAGTTTCGCAACTAAAAAATTTTAAATAGAAACATTCATGCATTATTGACACGATGAAAGTACCACGTCTAATAAAAGAACATAGAATGGAAAGTTTTTTGCGCTCCATCAACGAAGAAATTAAATAGTACTATAATTTAGTAGAATAATATTACATCCTTTTCATGTTTAGTTTTATATTTCACTATAATTAACTCCGTTTACATATGAATTATAATCCTATCTTTTGTTTTACTAACGTCTGGTCTTTTCGCTGGATTTTTGATGATGAACGATATTTCATCAAATGGACAAACAACAAAACAGCAAATGCTTTTCTAAACTTATAAATCGATCAATCGTAGATTCTCCCCAAATTACGGTTCATTCATTCAGATGCGATGGTCAAATATATTCTCACCAGCTATATTATTTTGATAATATTGATAACATTCTATTAATAAAATATATTGTTGCGATTTATGATGAATACTTCATTTTCAAAATTTTTATCTCGTTATTACTGATGAATCTACCAACAAAATGCATCAAAATTTCCGTCCCGTTTATAGATTTGATAAAATTGGCTGATCAATATTTGGATCCTATAAATTCTAAATTATGAACATTATTGAAAAGGTCAAAGGGAACTTTTACTTATAGTGCAAATAATACTTTGAGTTTATTCGGACGTTATAATATTGACCACATGCGATAGTTTGGAATGTTTGCTCATTGAATCATATTCTCAGGGCACGTCGTCTTACAATATACAACTAAAATTGGTTGGTTATTATTAAAATATTTTGTTGATTATTATTCTTTAAAAATGAAAAAGATAAAAAACTATTATGATTTCATTTAATTGGTACAAAATTACAAAATAGGACCCTCAGAATGATCGAAAAAAAAAGCTTATTAAGAGAATTCGTACTAAATTTTAAATTGAGAAGATATAAAATTTTCGATAAAATTTCGGGTAAATATTTCGCCAGTTCCTGTATTTGAATTATTTGTGAAATTTCTTCATCGTCAAGAACACATTGTAGGATGTTATGAAAAATTACAATAAAAGAGGGTGCGTGAGAAAAAGATCAGATGTAATCTTGTACAAATACTATCTAGTACTTTCTTAAATGCTGGTGAGTAATTTTATATCTCTCTAATTTATGGATCAATTTCGCTACATACATATTGTGCATCGTTTTTAAGGACACCTGTATCCTCGTCTGGACGAAAGATAATCATCATTTCCTTCATCAGAATTCATGTTTATAGCTTTCTAGTCCGTTTCTTTCTGCTCTCTTCTTTTGTTTTCTTCTTTCCTATATCCTCTTGTTTCGTTTTCACGCTTAACCTTCTTCTTTCTTTCCAATACGTTTCTAACTTGAAGATAACTTCATTTCTAATAATCTTTACACGCACGATAACTTTGACAATTCTAATATTTAAAGGATCTTATCGATCAACCAAGCAATATACCGGCTGTAGGCCTAATGTACCGGACATATGACACTGGCATCTTTAGAAGACATAAATTCCTAATGGATATTTTGGTTTCTCCGATCTTATTTATCCATATCCATTGATATTTAAATTCCTCAAACAAGAAATGATCTTGATATCCTAGGAAAGTTTAATATTTATTAAAAATTATATAATATTTCTGTTTTTTAAGACAATATATTACATACCTTGCTCATTACCAATCAAACATAACGCTCAACATTTGTTCATGGATGGGAGTCGTACTAAAAACAGACTGAGAAAGCCGACGATAATGAATCAACGAAAGTGTGGCATCATTTGGCCACTGTATATAAAAGTCGTTTTCTAATTTTTAAATCACAGAAATCATTATAATTAATTAGAAAATTTATTTATTATTATTATTATTTTTTTTTTTTAATAAAATGAAAAAAATATATATATATTTACAAGTTTGAATTAAGATGTTCGGTATATGATCCCGTCTCCATCACAATTTTGACAATTGAAACCTAGTCAATCTTGAAATTTATGTTAAATCTATATAAATATGAATATCTAATAGCAAAAACGGCAGAACATAATCCGATAATTCAAGCGAGCCTTTATGAGCTGGTCGAATTTTTTGATTCTTCGTTAATTTCACTCCTACATGTAATGCAATAAAAAAAAAAATCGTAAATAGAGTTTGTTATTTTATTGAAATTTTATTTCAAACACCTACCTTGATAACTTTGATCAGAAATTTGTTTAAGCTATTCAGTGAATTAGTTTATTACAAGTTCTACAGGCTTTATCTCTTTCTTCTATATCAATAGGATTTTCAATAACATCTTCCGAACGTCTATAACGTTCAATTGAAATTACTTCATAAGATTAGTCAATGAACTTGTCAAGAATAAATGCTTATACTCAAAAAACCCCCACATACCCTGTCCATATTAAAAAACTCTATTGTCTTATTTCTTAAAACACAATAGGTTAAATAAAATTCCTGTGTGATGTATTTGCCTTCTATCGAGCTGAGGGTCCTCCCTCGCACTTTTATCCATCAATGCACGAGTCTTTTTACTTGTTTTCCACTCGGTCATACGTTATAAAATCGTGTCATACAATTTTATTGTTCCGTCATCTTTCAAGAAATAGTTTCTTCCAATTCAAAATAACTATTGATCTCATCTCATAAATCCTTGTGTCTATATCTCTGGTAAAAACGGATAAAATAATTATTAATTTACTGGATCAAGAAAATTAAAATATTTTATTAAATATTTAATTTACCATTATGTATAAGAAAAAAATTATTTTCGTTTTCTTTTAGTTTTTCTTTGAGTAATGTTTATCTTCGGAGGAATTGAACGAATCCTTGTATTTTTTTAAGATCGTTGATAAATGACCCATTTAATTTCACTATTGTATCTCTCAAGAACTATCATGATTTCTATGAAATTCTTGATTACTTTACGTTTCGTCTGAAGTAAAAGTTGAAGGTCAGTCGATAATTGTATGACGCTATTTCCAACAATCCACATATTCTTGTTTCTCGGCCAATTACTTTCTTTATTTAAAAGAAATTTATAAATTTAACTTTATTGACTAAGCACATACATGAATTTGATGTAGAATCAGTACCTACCAACTAGTGAGATCCAAACACTAGGACTTCGTCGTGTGAATGTTCAATAAAAAGATCTATAATCCATTTATTCGTTTCAGTTATTATTAAACATACCCCCATTAAATGAGGCTTCTAAATTTAACCAATATGAATTACAAATAATTGATTGTATCCATGAATATCAAATAAATAAGCATTCCCATGCTTTATATAACAAATTATTTTCTTCAAAACACAGAGTTCCAACTTCCAAGGGGCATTACGTAAATTTTTAATCATATATTCACGTGCTCAATTATAAATTTAGGTTGTAATGATAATTGGACGGGATTTTCTAAATATTTCACATAATGTTAAAGGGAAAAATCTGTAAAACCTAAATTAACCAAATTTAGGATTTAAAAGGAAAAATTTTCCGATAATAATTTCCTAAACATTTATATTCATATGTTCAATAATAGTAAAGGAATAACGAGAAAAAACATTTCAGGAATGATCACTATGGATTTTAATTATTTCAATAGTTTAAAATTTTGTGTCAAATGAACAAATTAACACGATAAAATTGTGCCATCGTATTTTTTTCAATGACGATCAGGAATATAACAAAAATGTATAAATAAGCCGGCATAAACGCACGAAATTTTTTTTTTTTTTTTTTTTTTTTTTTCGAGAAAAAATAAAAAATAAAAAAAAAAAATAAATTAAAAATAATAATAATAATAATAATAATAATAATAATAAAATTTTCACTTTTTTTTTTTAATTAGAAAAAAAAAAAAAATGTTGAAAATTGATAATGACATTCTTTTAATAATTTTTGATGAATTAAAAAATGATCATGGAACGCTTTTTTCCTGTGCCTTAGTTAATAGGCAATGGTGTAAAATGGCGATTCCGATTTTATGGAAAGATCCAATGAAAAAGAAACTCAATAAACAATTACTTGATATAATTAAACATTCACTATCTTATAAATCAAAAAAATTATTATTAAGTCAAGGAATTGATATTACTTCAAATTTACAATTAAGAAAGAAACCTTTATTTGATTATGTCAAATATTGTAAATATTTGAGATTTAATAAAATTAATGAATACGCTATGTTAATGTCAAAATCTGTTAAAGAAAATGATTACTATTTAATAAAACAAGAAATTTTTAAATTTTATATAAGCAAATGTTCTTCAATCAAATTTATGGATATAAAACTTACGGAACGATATTATCAATCTTCACATGATGATCTCACGAAATATCAATTATATAAATTTCCGGGTGCGATGAATTGTTTTTCCGAACTTACGGAATTTCATTGTGATTCAAATATTGATCCTTCAATTTTTTATGGATTTGCAAAAATTTGTAAATTTATTCAAAAGATTTATGTTTACCAATTATATGATAATCCTGGATTAATTGAATTAATTAAGGTACAAAAAAATTTGAAAAAATTCAAATATACGGCAAGCAAATTTATTAAACATAAGATTAATGAATTTGTTGGTATTGGAAAAGCTTTAGAAAAAAATTCTGAAACTCTCCTTCATTTTAAAGCTGTAGAAGATTTATATGGCAATGGATTCATTCCTAAAATCTTTTCTAAATTTAAAAATTTAGAAAAATTAATATTATTTAGATTATGTTATTGTTTTTACCAATATGAATTAGAAGAACAATTATCAATTACATCCTTTCCTAAACTTAAAGTTCTTCATATTCAAGATGCGTCAATTTATACGGTTAAGAAAATTATTGAAAAGACCGAAGGGAATCTTATTAAGATTGCAATTTATGATGTAGAATATAATAAAGATTATGATAATAAACCATTTCAAGAACTAATCCAATCGATTTATAAAAATTGTCCAAATTTAAGATTTCTCAGATTAGAAATTAAAGATGAAATTTTGGAAGAATTTGAAAAGTTATTAATCAAATGTAAACAATTAGAAGGATTAGTTGTTGAATCTTGTCGTTGGAAAATGTATAACAATTATAATATTAAGAATTTATTACTATTATTGGCCAAATCATCTCCAAATAATTTAATTAAGTTTAAATTTTATCATAATTGGGATTTTGACCAAATTTCTTTAAACTTATTTTTTGAAAGCTGGAAAGGAAGGAAATCATTACGATTTCATATGATTGGGACGGAAAAATTTATATCGATATTTGAAAAATATAAGAATGAAGGTGTTGTTGAGAGATATGAGGATATTGAAGATATTTATTTTAAATGTTTTGAATGGTAGTATTATTTCTAAGATCGGAATAATAAAGTAATAAATTTGCGTATTTGATCGGTCACGTGATGTCAGTAATACGATGCGTCGACGTGTTCTTCTCGATATTTAATTACCGTTCTCGATTATTTAAATGATAAATAAAATTAAATTGCACGAAATATAAAACAATCTCGTTCAGTAAATCTTATTTTTTTAAGATGCGAACTTTATTTTAATACTCGCTGATTCACGCGGGAATAAATATACATAATGGTTAAATATTAATTAATTCAAGCCAAGTTTATTATTATTTATTATTATTATGTACGTAATATGTATATTGCTATACATGTGCAGGTTTGAAATTTATTTGAACGCTTTATACACTTTATTTAATCCATCTTTGCCTTCACTTAATAGATTGGTAAAATTTTTCACAATTCCTTCTCCAACTCTATAATCTTCAGCAATTTTAGGTAAATTCATCTTACCAACTTCATCGTTAACTTTTGCAAAAGATTGATATATTTCCAGTTTATTATAATCATTAAATCCATCAACCAGAACATCTAATAAACTTATATATTTGTCTTTAGCAAATTTTCCATCAGCTTCATCAATTTTGCCATCAAAACAATCTGCTAACATGTTTATTACGTTCATCCCTCCTTCGCCAGTTGATTTTCTATAATACTCTAGAGCTATTTTCTCATTTTGTTCAACATAAATTCCGTTTTCGTACATCAACCCAAGATTATATTGAGCTAGATGATGTCCTAATTTTGCTGCTCGTTTATAAAATTCAAATGCATACTCCTTATCAACATCAGTTCCAATTCCATTACTATAACAATATCCCACCATAAATATTCCTTCTGTACATCCTCCTCCTTTAGCAGATTTTTTGAAATATTCAAAAGCCATTTGGTCATCTTTATCAACAATTTCTCCATCCATATACATCTGAGCAATATTATATTGAGCATTACTATTTCCTAAATTTGCTGCTATTTGAAAATAAGAAATGGCTTTTTGTTTATTAACATTAGTTCCAATTCCCTTATAATGACATTCTCCTAACATATTGATCCCATTTAAATATTCTCCTTCAGCTGATTTATTAAATAATTCAAAAGCCAATTTATGATTTTTATCAACAACTTCTTTACCACTTTTATACATGCAAGCAACATCATGTTGAGCTATATTATGTCCTTTAAATGCTGCCTCTCGATATAATTCAAATGCCTTTCGCTTATTAGTGATAACATCAATTCCTGAATAGTAAAATTTCCCTAGTAAAAAAATAGTATTTGGGTCATTTTCGTTTTGGTTATTTTCTAACCAATCATAAATTTCTCTAGAATTGTAATTATCAAGGATCTTTTCAAGATCTTCTCCCTCAAAAATACGTTTAACTATTTCATCAATTATTTTATTTACATTATCATAACTTTTCTTTTCTTGTTCCTTTTTTTCATTAAATCTTCTAAAATTTGTATTATTATTTTCATTAAGGTTCATATTTGTATTATCTTCAACCTTGCTATTATTTGGTACACTATTATTTGAGTTACTAACGTGATCATTACTTTCTTTTTCTTGTTCCATTACTTCTATTGTGTCTTTTGCGGAAAAAAAATCTGAATCTTCAACTCCATCACTATTCGATATTACATTATCTAATTTATTTATTTGATCATTACTTCCCTTTTCTTGTTCAGTTACTTCTATTGTCTCCTTTATTTCAGATTTATCGGCGACAGAAGAAAAATCCGAATTTTTAATTTCGTTGACGCTCTTGTTATCCAAGTTATCGTTACTTGGTTTTTCTTGTTTTTTTATTTCGATTGTTTCTTTTATTCCAGACTTATCGACCACAGAAGGAAAATCCGAATTTTTAATTTCGTCGACGTTCTTGTTATCCAAGTTATAGTTACTTGGTTTTTCTTGTTCTTTTATTTCTATTGTTTCTTTTATTCCAGACTTATCGACCACAGAAGAAAAATCCGAATTTTTAATTTCGTCGACGTTCTTGTTATTCAAATTATAGTTACTTGGTTTTTCTTGTCCTTTTAATTCTATTGTTTCTTTTATTCCAAACTTATCGACCACAGAAGAAAAATCTGGATTTTTAATTTCGTCGAAGTTCTTGTTATCCAAGTTATCATTACCTTTTATTCCAGGTTTATCATCAACAGGAGAAAAATTCGAATTCTTAATTTCATTAATATTTGACATATTGTTATTTAAATCATTTGTTTTCATTATTTTTGCTAATTCATTTATAATAAATTCTCCAGTAGAAGAACCGTTCGAATTTTTGCCTAGATTATCTGAAAAACATGGATCTTTAATTTCATTAACATTAATTTCCACATCGTTATCCGGTACGGTATTATTATCTGAATCTTGATCATTTTGATCGTCATTATTGGTTTGTTTATTAATAAGTTTTTTTAATCGATTAAGTACATCTTTCATATTTGGACGATTATTAGGTTCAATATCCCAACATTCTAAAAAAATAAATATGAAATTAAATAAAATAAATTATACCAAATAAATAAAATAAATATTCAATATTTACCTGTATAAAGTTTAGAATAATTTGTGGGTGTATTAGGAATAATTTCTTCTCGATGATCTTCTAAAATTTTCAAACCAAGGTTTAGATCATATTTTTCATTTTTGAAAGGTCGTTTACCACTAGATATTTCCCATAATAACACTCCAATACTATATACATCACTCGTTTTATTTAATTTGTATTCAGGATTATTAAACTTTTTCGGATCAATATAGGGAATAACACCGAATAACTTTGTTATATTTGATGTCACTGACTTGTCGATTCTTTTCGATAATCCGAAAT
Source organism: Rhizophagus clarus (assembly GCA_015698045.1). Lineage (NCBI taxonomy): Eukaryota > Fungi > Glomeromycota > Glomeromycetes > Glomerales > Glomeraceae > Rhizophagus > Rhizophagus clarus. The sequence goes on from BLAL01000215.1 coordinate 1,261,476, forward strand.
CAGCCAATTTAATAGTATCATCATGAACCAATACATTTTTTGAATGCTATTATTAAATGAAAATAAAAAATATAAGATAAATATTATATTTCATAATATGCAGCGCGCAACCGCCCTTTACAAAGATTAGTAATCACGTGACGTGCTTATGACCATGGGAACGGTAAGAGATTTAAACCGAAAATAAATAAAATAAAATTACCAAATCCCTATGTACGATTCCTTCATTGTGTAAACATGAAACTGCGCAAGCCAACTGGTAAGCTATTTCGAATTTAGCATCCCAAGTAAGATCTTTTTTCAAATAATCTTGAAGTGTACCATTATTAGCATATTCCATTACTAATGAATAATTTCTAAATGCTCCATTATTTTCTTCAAACATAGTAATCCCATGGAAACGAATAATATTCTTATGATAATCAACCTCGCGCTGAAGTTCCAACTAAAAACAATATAATTTAAAATAAATAAATATAAATATAAATAGCAAAAGTACTGTACGTACATACCTCATGAACGATTTCTTTAGCTGTATTATTGTTTAAACTTTTGAATGTTTTTAAAGCAACATATTGTTCTGAATCTTTCCAATTCGCACGATAAACTGCTCCAAATTCGCCTGCACCAATTACCTTAACATTACTGAAATTCTTGAACTCATAAAGTTTAAAAAATTTATCGGCGATGGCTTTTTTGATCCACTCATTTTTATCGGACATGATGACTATTTGTTACTGCGGTAAGATGATATTATTATACACGATGACAAAAAAAAAAAAAAATAAGAAAAAATTTCAAAACTTTATAAACTTTTTGGATTTCATTTATTAACGTTATTAGTTTAGTCAATCATGCATGTCTGATACTTTTATCGATTGTATTTTGAGGACAAAAAATAATGGCGTAAAAAAATTTTTTTATTGTATTATTTGCATATTAATGTTTAAATTGTGAAACGATATTTATTTTTCTAAAGTATTACAATCAAAAAAAGAGAACTGGTACGGTACCAGTTATAAGACCCATGATTTAAAAGAACTTTCTTCTTTAGTAAATAACCGAGGAAGAATCAACAGGCTTATAGGTGAACTTTATAAACTTGTATTAAACTAGTTTTTTAAAGCTAATCGATAAGACCATTTGCAACTCAATTTAGAAGGATTAAAATCACGTGGTCAATCTTTCGTTTCCATGAGTTTCGTGCTTTCTTATTTTGTTAAAAAGAAAAACGATTTAAACTCGTTCAATTAGCGCCAAAGAGACCGATACGCATAGTGTCATCATAAGAACATTCTTTAACGCCATCGGTTATTCCTTCGGCTTCACATGCATATTTTATTGTATTTAATATAAAAAATAATTTATTGAATATGAATAATAAAAACTTTACAAGTAAAGAGAATAAAACATTAACTTATACAGCATTCATCATTATGAACTACTTTTTTTTTAAATGATTCAACCGCTTCAACCATATTTTCATCGTTATGGCCATTTTGAAGCATTCCCGCCATTACCACAGCCCCTTCAGCTGATTTCTTAAGAAGTCCCATAACTTTTTTTTGGTGGTCATCAGTTTCAAAAGCACCTCCAACTTCATGAAATAAACTTTCAGCCCTTTTACAAATTTTAACTGCCTTTTCTCTATTAGACCTAGTTCCAATATCAATTTCATTTAATGTATCAAGTAAATGACTAGAATTCGAATCATGTTGATAAAGATTATCGTAAGTTTGTTCTGATTCGGCGTTATTATAAACATTTCTATAAGTGACATCATCCAGTTCTCTTTCTTGATTCTTATGAACAACTTCATTAATTATTCCACTAAACATCGTTATTCCATTCGTAATAAATCTATTAATATCATTGGAAGGAATATTCGAACATTCAGCATTAGGTTCACGTTCTAACTTATTAATTTGTTTATTTTTTAATTTTCTTGCGGATTTCAGGCGATCAAATACTTCATTCATAGTTGGACGGTCATCTGGTTCTTGATTCCAACATTCTATGAAAGTGAAGAAAAAGAGATTAGTATTATAAAACCTTTAAATAAAATTTTAAAAAATTTATATTTACCAGTATAAATCTTGACATAAGAATCGGGTGTATCAGGAATCGGATTTTCTCTAGCACCTTGAGAAATTTTATAAGTTAAACTAAAAATATCATACGTTTTTCCAAAAGGTGGTCGACCGCTAGATATCTCCCATAATATTACACCGACACTATATGCATCACTCTTTTCGTTTAGGTTGTATTTCTTGTTGATTAACCTTTTTGGGTCAATATAAGGAACATGATAAAATTTTGATTGATTTTTGGATACTTCTTCAATTCTTTTTGTCAATCCAAAATCGTTTAGTTTGATATTATTTTGATGAATCGATATGCTTTTGGAGTGCTATTATAAAATGTATCAAAAAAGTATTATATATATATAGAAATAACATTTTACATTGCGATGCGCCATACCACAATGCAGATGCATTAAAAATAATACCAAAAATTACCAGGTCAAGGTGCATAATTCCTTCGTCATGTAAGTACAATACGGCACTGGCTAATTGGTATGCTAATTCGAACTTGTTATCCCAAGTAAGACGATTAAAGTTATTCTTTAAATAGTTTTGAAGGTTGCCACTATCAGCGTACTCCATTACTAATAAATATTCTTTCGCTTTGTCATTTTCATTTTCTAATTTAAAAAAGAAATATTTTTTTTTTTTTTTTTTTTTTTTTGTTACGATCGATAAAGCATATATAATATTTAGGATAACAATAAATTATTAAATTTTTGAACCTTTTGTTGTAATTCCATAGAAACGAATAATATTGTTAAAAAACTCGGAATTACGGTGAAGTTTAAGCTAATAAAAGGATAAAAAAAATTTATTATCAATAAAAAATTTTTCTTTTTATATATGAAGAGAAGCAAAATATTCGAATTATTATTCGAATTATTTATAATCACCTCCCGAACAAGCTCTTTAGCAACGAGATTATCAAAATTTTTAAAAGATTTTAATGATAAAGATTTGTCCGATTTTTTCAAATTTGCACGGAATATTTTTCCAAATCCTTCGAAACCAAGTTCTTGAATATTATTGAAATGTTCATATTCATAATGTTTGATACGTTTTTTAGAGATAGATTCTTCAATCCAATCGATCGACTCATTCGAATTACTTGTAACTTGCATTTCAGAAGACATGATAATTTTTTTTTTTTTAAAAAAATTATATAATACTGGAAAAAAAAAAAAAAATTGCGGTTTATTTCGAAAGAAAACTTTTTTTTCTTTTATGGTGAATAAGGAAATTCGGATATTATTTATAACTTTTGTAATTTATCGATAGCGATAGTAAAAAAATTTTGGAGAAATGTTGTTCAAATTTAGCGATAAATGAATCAGCCCTAGGGAAAAAGTTTTCTTTCTTACTGTTCCTTTTTAGTTATAGAACTAAAAAAGATGTATTTTTTTTCATTATTTATACTATAGTCCAACTATGTTTTATATGATCAGCAACGAAATGTTTTCCAAAAAAAGCTGTATATGGTTTATTTTACATTTTAATAATTCCATAAATAGTTAAAACCTAAAAATCAAAGAAAAATTTTTGTTTTTGCCGGTGTACTACAAGATTTTTCTTAATTCAAAGCGGTCATAATAAGCCTCATTGGGTATTGTCCTTTGTACTAATTCTAATTATATACTAGTTATAAAGTATACAACTATCAGAAGCGAAAAAATATAAACCCTTCAAGAAGCGTGGACGTGGGAAAGCCGTCTTTTAAAAAAAAAACAACGGCTTCTAACATATGACTAATCAATTAGGTCACGCTAAAAAAAAGAGGCGGTGTATTAAATAAAGTAAGTTATATGATAATTTTCTATAGTTTTCTTAAGTTTTCTTAAGGATCTTTTGAAAACAAACACGCTTCAAAATCAGCTGATGGTATGATGGTATACAATAAATAGATTAGATGTTGCAACAACAAACAGGTTATTTTTCTCTGAGCAAACGTTATTTCACATGACAATTTAATTCGGTACTTAGCCATTTACGTTCCATTGTCACGTTTAGATTTTCCTGTGTAAAAATAATTAATTTGCGTGTAACGCTAAATAGATTATCACTAGTTATTGTAAAAAGCCAAACTACCATTAAATCTACTAAATCTTATTGGTTTAATCGTAAATATATGTACTATATATTATTACCACGAAAAAATCTGTAAATGTAGAAAAAAAGCCTTTGACGAAAATTATTTAAATAACAAGACTCCAGTTAAGATAGTACTAGATCAGTATTGTCTTTCTTTTACTATGTACAGTACTTCCTATCCAATTAAATTATGTTACACCAAAGATTAATGTATTGATCAAATAATTATAAATTTTGCGAAAATAATTTAAGATCATCCTTAAATAAAATAGTAAATGCTTCCTATATTTCAAAATGGACAAATATATACAGTATTAATAATGAAAATTTATCAGTCTCGTCGTCTCTGGAGTGATTTTATATGAACCGTCCAATATCGGACCATATGTAATTTTCTTTTATAATGGTTTGTCATTGCTCTTATGCTTCTTAACCTAAATCTGAAACGCGTTTCAAGAATTAAATAAGCGTAGGATTTATGTGTAAGTGTGTGTCGAAGCACTTTGATTTAGAAAGTTCATTCTTGAAGTAGAATATTCAAGAAAATCAGAATATTAATGACAAAGAACTACAGATACTAAAGATAAATATTTATTAGAAATTGGCAAGAAATCTAAGTTAAATCCATTTTTTTTCAAGGCTGGAAGTTTGTTAAGCCAATTTTACACCATGAAATTTGTAAGTATCCGGGTATAAGGTCCTTATTTTCAATGTTAGCATCATGTGATTTGATATTATTATTAAAAAAACAGTTAGCATAATTGTGTAGCTATTTTGAAATCATAGCAAATCATCAATTAGCACTAGTACGTTTCAAGATAACAATAAATTTGATAGCCTATTGAAATGGAATTATGAATATGTAATTAGAACTACAGCAGAATTTAAAGTAAAGTACGAACTTACTGATACCCGTATCGCAAATTTGCAACTAGTATAGTAGTATTAAAAATTGGATTAGTGCAAAAGTCAATTGCCATCTCGACTCTCACGGCTCTTAAGACCGATTAGAAGGAGTGAGTAATTATTTGGGAATGAAGAAAATTCATTGGAGGAAATAAGTAATTTGGTTAGAGGTCTGATTGACTCACAAATAGCTTGATAAAAAAATAAAAATTATACACAGTTATGTGATTTATTGTGGCTTTTAATATTCTAAAATCAAACCAATTGTTACAAGCGATATTGGCACTATGGTAAAACCATATGGTAAACCGTTGTTTTATGCATTGTTATTGAGTACCATACGATACATTATGAAAGTGAAAAATGTATCATCGCAATGCTTTTTAATTTACTGTAAAACGACTTCATAATTGATAATATTAATTTTACTATTGTAAATATGCAGCCAATGTAAAATTATTTATTATTCACAATGTTGTAAGTATACTTTAATTTCATATGTTATAACTGCTATATTACATTACTACGCTAAATACCTATTAAATTATATATTCTTAAATACTATATTTTTGCATTATTTCACTAATAATCTGCATGCCAATAATGCTGCTCACCAACTAAAATTTTAGTTATCATGATATTGAACAGTATTTGGCTATTTTGCAATCCAAAGAAAACCAAAGAGATTAAAAAGGAACCGTCTAAATTTATATTACTTACCAGCCTAAAAAAGAACACCTATAATATTTCTGAAGTCTGGTCTTCCGCTGCAAAGAAAAAGCAAGAAATGAAACATTAAAATATTTCTTTAAGTCAAATAAGTAAAAAAAAAATAAATAAAAACATTCCACTTCTCTTTATATCTATCTACCTTTAAAAGTCCGTTTGTACAATAAACTCGCAATCCTTATATAAAATGAGAAATGAAACGTTAAACCGATTCTTTAAGTCAAATAAATCTTTATATCTACCTTTAAAAGTCGTGGGTTGTATAAGAAACTTTGTGACCCTAAAAAAGTAACAAAAAATGAAACGCTAAAGAATAAATAAATACGCATTTCTCCATTTCCAATTTATCTTTAAAAAGTCCAGAGACTAAGCGTGTTGATTAGCCAATCAAAATTTAGGTTCACGTGTAATGGTCAATCATCCGCTGGCCGCTGCATAATTTATTTATACAAAAAAATTAGCAAATTGAAAAGATTAATTCTTATAAAGTTTCATATCCTAACTCTCAATTATTTTTTCATTATTTTATATATATATATATACGTTAAAAAATAAATAATAACTGCACACATTTTTTATTTTTATTTTTATACATAACCAGCAGATTAAAGTATTTTCATCTATGATCCATTAACGAAATTACGAATCAATAATAATAAAGTGATTTTTTTGGTTTTAGAAATTAATAAAATTATGTAAAATAATTGATTTGATTTTAGGATATTAAGTAAAAGTTTTAATTTAAAAGCCACAATAAATTAAATGTATGGCTTTATATAATTAGATTTTATTAACATTGTTATTTTTTCAAGTTATTTGTCAGTCATTATTAGTCCATTTTATTCATAAAATGTATTATTGTATTTTGTATTTTAAATTCTAATTTTACAAAAAGATTATTAGAAGATACCAGTTTTATCAATACCGTACAACCTAAATAAACAGTAAATGAGAAAATTCAAATTAGTGATGTTGCCTCATTGTAACAATATGACATAATTAACGTTTATAAGTGATAAACATAAACTTCTTATAGTTCCAAAGCACATACTGTAAATTTTAAAAGGCTTGAGCCAAAACATACTGTTCAACTTATGTATTTTGAGGTCATAATGGTTTCATAGCAATTTATTCTCGCCGTAGTTATAAAATGTTTTGGAAGGATAAATTAATTCTTAAAATAGGTCAAGACCAATTAAATTTTACTGAAGAATTTGATCAAATCAAGTAAGATATATTAATTTTTATTTAATTTTTAAAAGAAAACTCTACTAATTATTAATTTTATACATTACTTAGATCATCAATTTCTAAAGAATTTACTAAATGATATTGCTTTTAAAATTTAAATTGGTTATTTTACGTTAAATTACTATAAATACTACATATTTTTTGTCTTGATTTCATTTACTTCAGTTAACTTCAACAATATGATAATATAAAATTAGTCTTTTTACAGATATAAATTTCCCGCGTGACTAAAAATAATGCTCGTTTTGTTTCAGGTGAGTTACGGTACGATTGAGTATGTTCCATTAATGTGGTGAAGGCCTTGTATGTATGGACACAGATATTCCTCATCATATGTACTGTGTATGTATATATCTTCTCGCTATATTATAAAAATTATTAATAAACCTGCAAAGTTAATACTTATATGCATTACATAATTGATACACACTTACAGATTTCAAACCGCACAAAAATTTATGGGACGTATTAATTAAATAATCGTAATTGTTAAATGCATGGATTTAAATTTAAGCACTTGAATTTCTAAATTTAAATATTTATCATAAATTTCGTAACTTTAGGCACCTATTGTTTAATTATGTCTTTAAAAAAAAAAAAGTTTGAAAATTATAGTACTGATATTAGAGTAAAAAAATAACTTTTATCTCTGATGACTATTGGTTTATTAAATGTATCAAACATGAGTAGTCAACATATATATTTTAATAAATTATTGTAATGTAACAACATCTGTGAACTTTCATTGACTAGTTAAAAAGAAAAAATCTACCTTAAAGAATATATATCGTTTGATATATAATTTACATAACAAATAACAATTTGTTTTTTTTTTTCTTACTGTGAACAGATTTTTCATGATACCAATTTTTAACATCATAACATCATAACAGCCGCATTAATGCTATATGACTTTTAGCAATTTAAAGTATAATTTATACCTTCTGAGTAAATTATTTTATTTACTTTTCCAAATAAAGTTTTCAAATACTAAATTTACTTTTTTCACTGCAAGGTTTTCCTGAGTTGAGCTTTGTTTATATGTAGAATTTACTTTCTGGATTGTATTGATCTTTAGTTAGAGGGTTTTAAAATTTTCCAGCAAGACTAAAATTGCGCAGTTTTTATTCAAAATATACAATTAAAGTTACGGTCATATGTTTGAGATAATCAATAACTGATATTATTATATTATTTTATTAATTCCTAAAGCAAAAAATTACTACATCCATTTATTGAACTTTGATTTTAATAATTTATTGATAGTCATTTGCTATCACTGGTTATCTGTATAAAAATAAATGAATGAAAATTAATTTGTTTATATAATGCAATAATAATAAAAATACTAAACCTGCAGTTTTTTGGAACCAATTAATGATCTAAATAATATGAGATATTTTAGTTTAATTAATAGTAGAATTTACACTTCAAAATTACATGAAAAATTTAATATTATCTTACTTGATTTCGTCAAATTCTTCTGTAAAAATTAATCCATGTACATTTTCTTTTCCTAATTTAAGAATTAATCTATCCTTCCAAAACATTTTATAACTACAAAATACAATTATCGGAAATGCTTCATCATTATTAATTCGCTTAACTTTAATAACTCTAAGAATGTTTTTTGAAGTAAGCATCTCGAAAGTTATATGTTTTGGAACTTCAATCGGTTCATTTTTTTCATTCACAAAGAATAAATTTGCGATAAGACTACAATGTGGTTTGATCATTATTTGTATTTTTTCATTTACTTTAATATAAAGCGTTTTACGTTCTAAGTAGTTGTAAGCATAACTACTTTGAAATCGGTATTGATAGAACTAGTATCTTCTAATTATGCCATTCAAATTTTTTGTAAAAAACACTTTTAACTTGATTAAAAGTAGGATTAAAAGTAGGATTTAAAATGAAAAGGATATTTATATTATTTTAAATGGATTAATAATGAGTTAATGACTCACAAATAGCTTGAAAAAAAATATATATAATTTATTGTAGCTTTAAAATTTGATAATATTCTAAAATCAAACAAATTGTTATGTAATTTTATAATTCCTAAACAAAAAAAAATTTAATCTAAATTGCGATTGTATTTATAATATTATTAAAAAATCATGCAATCTAAACTAAAAAAAAAATTCTCATTAAGAAAAAAAAAATATATCAAATAAAATATCTGCTATTGTTATAAAATTAAAAGAAAAAAAATATATGTGTAATCTATTAAAAAATACAACTCTCTTTACGACTTAACTGTTTGGAAACAAGTTTTTAGTCTATATAATCACGTTAATAATAAACATGCATATATTATTAACCGTTAGCTATTCCCAAATTAAACAATTTACTATCTTCCCTAATTATATTTGTAATAAAAATTCTTTCACTCTTAAAATACTAAATAATTATTAAAATGTTAATAAAATTTTCGAATTTAATGTTTTTTATTACTTAATGAATTTTTTAGTTAATATCTATTTTTCTAACAGATAAATACAAACTGTAATAGCTCAATTTGAACTTGGAAGAATTTATCAACTTGAAGTTTTGAAATTTGTATTTTGAACGTAGTAAATTATTCAGGTCGATTATGATTATTTAGCTAAAGTTTATTTCATGATTAAAAAAATTTACCCTCATGAAAAAAAAAATAATTTTATAAATGAATTCATTTTAAAAAAAATTAGTAATTAGTTATTTTGAAATTGCGCCATATAAATTTTTATAAATATGGTTTCAACTATTTATTCCGTATGATTTAAACTGCTAACTAAACCGTGATATTAAATGTGAACCATATAGTGAAATTTATTATCAGCTTTAAATTAAGTTTCAAATATTAAGGGTGTTCCATGTACTCTTTTTTTCGTAATAATCCAACAAATAATCAAAAGATGATAAATGTACAACAATCAAATGAATCAGCCAATATTGCTTTTCCTTAAAACGTCAGGCCAAATACGCGAATTTTTGATCATTTAATCATTAATTGATTAGAATAAAAATCATTTTTAAAGTAAATAAAAAAATAAAAAGTTAAAATCTTATAACCAATGTAATCAATAATCATTGATATACAGTGTAGTATGAAAAATTAATAATTTTGTCACTTTTTAGTTTACTTGATTTCTAAAAAAGAAATCATTGATTTCAACTTCATATTATGTTTGTTGTTTTACAAATCAACATCGATAACAATAAATTAAAATTATGAAATGGAAATGTTTTAAGTTCAATATGCTTTATCTTGGCTGCAAGACAAGAACAATTTATGTTTATTTGCAACTATAAAAAAATTTCGAGATCTGTATCATTGATGAGAACTAGCATATTTTATACATTGATTATGTGAAAAACCAGATTTGCAGGCCATGTCTTAAGTTATTTTGACAAATCCTGTGTCGCAACGCAATTTTTTATTTAATTTTTTTTTCTAAACTCATGACCTTTGCAGCTCTACTTACTTGAACAAGCATATAAACTCATATATCATGCTGTCACCTCCATTTAATGGATATTTCTTAAAAAAAACTTCAAACCAATAAGAATTTAAGGCTCATGAGGTTAGATATCTTCTTTTTCTTTTCATATTTTAAAAAAAAATAATAATACCGAAGTAGTTTCTGTCCAGCCATCTGTACTCTAGCAATGGCGGTGCTGTGGTGGTACTGGCTCTCTGTACCTTATTAAGCCCATCATTGTAAATTTTCAATTATTATTTGCTGTAATCTCTTCAATTGCAACATTTTCAATATTTTACAAACAGATAAGACATGATTACATAAGGTTTTACAATGTTTTAATTATTCAGTATATCAATTTTTAAAAGAACATTTTTAATTCTTTTCTGGATATTTACTTTGTATGTGAGATAAATTATTTTACATCACCTTTAAATTCATAAATTACTAGCTGTAGTTACTTCATATGGAAAAATAGCGCTATGAGCCTATGACCCAGAATTATTCTTGTAAAATTTGATGCCTTTTCATAAGAAATTAAATATTTTATTTAAATTTACTATATAAGTAGTAATATTTTAAATGGAAAGTAAATAAATTTGTCAAATGTTAATATATACAATAATTCCAATGAAAATTTATTTACTATAGAAAAAAAATTATTTATTTGATAATTAAAAAAAAAAAAAAAACAAAAGAAATAATTTTAGAAAAAAAAATGGTATAATATAGTATAAAAAATATTAAATACGATTAATGAGATACAAGATATTATAATTAATTATTTCCAAAACTTGGTATGCAATAGGATTGAAATTCATATTTCCATGCAAAAGATCAATAATACCTTCCAATACTAAATCAGTACGTCATTAGTATCATTCATCATTCATTTGAAGAAATAATATTACTAACAACAAATTAAAATAGTAAAATTATAGATCATTGAATTTTGTTAGTTAGATGCCATTCATGATAAGTTTTTTGTTTCGATTTTTATTTTTTGTAATTTTACGCTTTCTTGAGGAATTTATGAGATAAGTATTTAATTAAGTTTTGAAAAGCTAGAGTTTACGTTTCCTAGAGAACATATATATTATTTGAATTAATAGCTACTGCATGTTGGTATCCAATATAATATATTATTGATAATTCATATTAATTCCATTAAGCATCATTAATATCAAGTTCAATTTCTTTTGAAATGTACTCTAAGAAATATAAGAAATGTCTCAATAGTAAATTTAATTACTTCTTAAATATTAATTTTGGTAATTTAATATACTTAACACATACCTTGTTTTATTGGATTGGTGTAAATCGTATTTGGTTGCTGAATATTCAATGAGTTCCGAATGGTAGAATTTATTCCTGATGAGAATAACTGATAATTAAAATAAATGATAAAGTTAGTATCTAATTTAATTTTTTTTTTTTTTTTGCAATTCCAATTATAATAATACCCTTTAGCGTTATTAATATCAAACTCAAGATCTTTTGAAATATATTCTAAAATATGAGATAAATTATAATAAAATCGTTAATGTTTCAATAATATATAAAGTATTAAAAATATAATAAAATTAATACTTTGTTCCGTATCAAATGAAGTTTTTGAAGATGAACTAATAGACGATGATATTGAGGTTGAAGAATTTAATAATCTACTTGTATAAATAGCTCCAGGATGAATTTTTGTAGTAAATTTATTGCCAAGTTTCTTTTCTTCTATTAACTTTAATCTTATTTTCTCAGCTTGATTAAAATGGTCAATATCTTTCATCATGTATGCCCATAAACCAACAGTCTTTCGAATTTCTTTTATATGAGGTCTTTTTGAAGGATCCGGATCCCAACATTTATTAATTAAATCACAAAAACAGTCAGGGGAGTCATTTGTGATTTCAGGTCGTATTCCATCAATGATTTTATAAATAAGATGAATATCATGGTTACAATCAAGAAAAGGTTTACAACCTGAAGTTAATTCCCACATAATCATACCAAAACTATAAATATCTGATTCTTTTGAAAATGTATGACCATTAAATATTTCTGGAGCAACATAAGGTATTACTCCATATATTTCATTATTTGAAGAAGCAATATTTGCAGGACGTGATAATCCAAAGTCTCCAATGTGCCATTTACCATTAATTAACAATATGTTTCCACTATGTAAATCTCTATGTATAAAATTCTCTTTATGGATGAAATCGACCCTAAAAAGAAGTAAATAAAGTTAACATTACATAATGATAATTAAGCAAGTATAGACATAAACAAATACCCTCTCGAAATTTCGAGTATAATAGATAATTTCTCTTTCCATGTAACATTTTTAAAGTTCTCTTGTAAATAATTATGTAAATCTCCTCCATCTGCATATTGCATTATTATCATATGTTCTCTTGTATTAGGGTCTTGTGTAATGCCATAATATTTTATAACATGTTTAAATCTATTACGATATTGATTAAATGATTTTAACTAATAAAACGAAACGTAAATATTAAATATGCAATAATAATAAAAAAAAAAGAATGAAAATAATTTAAATATTGTTTACCTCGTTTATAAAATATTTACTAATGTTTTGTGAGTTTAAAAATCTTTTTACAGCAACAACCTTAGTACCTCCAAAATATATTTCCCAAATAGCCTCATAAATAACACCAAATCCTCCTTCTGCTATCCTTCTAAAATTTTTAGTTGTAGAATATTCAATCATTTTCATATTTTTATCATTAAGTTGGTTTTTAATAAAATCATATATTTCTAATGGATTACTATTTTTGTCAATATTATTCACATAACTAGCAATCTCTTTATTAGTACCAATCGTAGAATTAAGACATTCATATATATTATTATTTTCATCAATGTTAATATGTTCCACTCTTTCGCATTTTATACATTGAGATTGGTTTGTAAATCCAAAAATAACATTTGTTGTAAAGCAATATCTACATCTATTGTAAATTATTACACAACGTAAACACCACTTTGTATTTTCATATTTATAATCAAATTTCTCTTCACAGCCTGTACAATAATTAAAATCATCCCACCAAGGCAAATAAAGAATTGGAATAGGCTTTTTAGTCAAAGTTGATTCTAAATATCCAGAAGAAACTAAATAGCAATTTGGACACATTAAAGAAATTTGTTGATCAATTGTATTTTCACATATATTGCATTTTTCACTCTGAATTATTTTCTTATCAAATGAATCTCGTGTAATGATCTGTTTAAAGTATGAAATTTCAGAACAATTAATACACCATTCTTGAATATCTTGTGTACAAAAATTCAACTTTCTTGGTTCATGCTCCGTACATTGAGTTTTACTTGTAATTATGTAGACGCCTATCATATTTTGAGTTGTAAATTTTGTACACTTAATATACCAAAATAAACAATACTTGCAATATTTTTGTTCAAATAAGAGTGTTGAACTATAATTATTTCCACAATAATTACATTTATTGCTCATATTACTAAAGGAAATAAAATGAATTTGTCCATTTGCTTTCATCGGATAATGATTGTTAACTGGATATTTATATAAATAATGCCTGCGTCTCTGGCGAAGTAACTCATATACTGATTCCACAAAACCAAGCTTTTGATCAATATTATTTACACCATCAAAAATATAATTATGATTACTAGTGTTTAATCTAATATAAATAAGATAATCTTCTAAATTATACTCATTATTATTGATATCAATAATAACAACTCTTTTACATTTTTTGCATTTAGACTGTTTCGTAATTCCGAAAATAACATTTGTTGTCAAACAATATCTGCACCCAGTATAAACTGTAAAGCAACGTGAACACCATTTTTGACAGTCAGATTTAAATATTAGATCACTTTGACAACATAAACAATCACTTGAATCATCCCACCAAGGTAAATAAACAGTAGGAATAGGTTTTTTATCCAAAGTTGACTCTATCCATTCAGAAGAAATTAAATAGCAATTTGGACACAATGGACACAAACTTGACTCAATCTCATATCCACATAATTTACATTTAATTATTTCATATCTCTCTTTATAATCCATCAAAAAAAAACTTGAGAATTTATAATTTACAACTTGATGAAAACGTGAAATTCTAGAACAATTTTTGCACCATTCTTGACTATTTTGTGTATAAAAATTTCTTGGTTCATGCTCAATACATTGAGCTTCTTCCGTACTTATATGGACATCCAAGTATGTGTTATAGTCATTCAGCTTATTAACATAATCAAATACGCAATTTTTACAATATAGTTGAAATGTTGATGTCAGAGAAAATTTACTTTTACAGTAATTACAGTTATAATCATCATCGCCAAAAGAAATAAACAAAATTGGCACAGGACTGGATTTTAATCTTGGTGTAGGATCAAAAGAGTAACTACCATTAGTACTTGTAAGTTCCATTATATAGTCGGTATGCTGAGTAAGGAAAGTAGGTAATTTTGAAAACTTAAAATATACTATGAAAATATTTATAAACTTAATATTTCGGAAATATATTTCCGTCAAGAATTCTTTCACGGAAACAATAATAATTGTGTAACTTACGGAATTGAGTTTTCCGGACGATGTTTCTAAAAATGTACAAAATGATCGACATTCGACATACAAATTGTGAAAACGAGTTATTTTTAAAAAGAATTTTTTTTATCCGAGTTAATTTTATTACCTCAAGAGATTACGTAAACGTGTGTTAATCATGTTACCTCATTACGTTCTCAATTTCTGTATAAAACATAATGATATCGTCACTCCGCCAATAAAAATTTATTTTTGAAATAACATTTCGAGTTTGTCATGAAGTCACGTGCAGTCGATCCTCTTGAGTGTTCGGCTATGGGGAATGGTTATTTGAATCAGCATTCATACATTTATAAGCTATTCTTTTACATTAGTTACAATCTTATCTTTCAAGGGAGAATTTTCTCAAATAAAGATCTTTTACATTTTGGCGACTGAAAAAAAATTTTACAAAAATAATTTGCAATAAACGATACAGTTGAAGTTATAAACATCTTTAGATTATGTTATTACATTAAAAAGTGTTCAAATATTAATTTCAAGATATCAACTAGATACACATTTATTATCCATGATCTTTAATATTGATATGCTCTAGAGTCTCGATGCTTTGGTTCAACTCGTCATTCGTATTATAGGAAATAAGGAATAAGTTAGGATATTTTTTATAATAACATCAATTCTTCAGTTACTGTAATGATTGCGCCTACAAAAAAAAGGTAAAAAAAAAATACCAATCCAATGTTTATATCAAAGACCATATACCAATTTATAATTGATTATTTTATAGTCATCTGTTTCTCTAACAAATAAAAGTATTAAAGAGATTTCATTGAATTTTTTTTTTAAAAATTTCTTCATTGGTAAAGAAAAATATTGAAAATTAATCACGTTTTTTTATACTTTATGTTGTGTTTCCGCACATTTTCTGTATAGTATTTTCCATATATTAGGCGTATATTCTTTTTCTTTGGACAAAAAATTGTTTATATTTTGTTTTTTTCCGGACTCCGGAAATTATACGCCTAATATACGGAAAATATACGGAAACACGACACAGTATGGAAAATTCTATCAAATTCAATAATTAATTACGTAGTACAAATTTAAATCACCTACCCATTCTTACTCTAATGTGTATGTATGAAGAACTAACAAAAATGTTGAATTTCTGTTCCAACTAAAGTTGTCGTATTATAAAATTTTTTTAGCTGAAATACTGTGTATTTGACATTGTTTTGACAATTTTCATTTAAGTGTTTCATTCATTCATTTATTCAGTCATCCAGAATAAAAAAGGGATGTTGATCACCGAGATTGTTATGCATTGTACCACATCATTCGTTTGACGGAGTTTCATTAATAATCCTTCCTTTTATTAATTTGAAAGACATTGATAAATAATAGGAAAAAAGCCATTAAAAAAAGAGGAACGGCAACGAAACAAATTCATATCATGCAACTGATGATCAGTTACCATTAATGGAGAGGTATTATCGTATTCATTTATCACTAATGTGGATTATTTTTAATATAAAAGAAATTTGGTGTAACTCTACAAATTGAATTAACGATAGGTTCGTTGGTTACTATCATTATAACTTAACTATATGAAATCTCATTATACCATATTAATTCGAATTTTTGAGTTTCTACCAATATTCAGAAAAAAAAAGATAATAATGAAAAAAAATTTTGAAAAATATTTAATCTAGTTCAACGTACCCTCAACACCTACTTTAATCTCTAACTGAATGCAAGTATAGGTACGGTACATCAAATCTTTATAATGATGTCTATACTAATATACTGCCTAATACATTATAAATTTGATCATCAATTAAGAATTTTTTTCTTGATTAATATCTACAAAAAAAAAATTAATAAACAATTTAGAACTTTTAATAATATAAATTTTAATAAATAACGTTAATTACCTAAAATAGTACTAGAAATCTTACAATTTTCTATAAAAATTATTAAAATAAAAAATGTATTATATTAATGATAATAAAAAAAATTTTTTTAATTAATAGATAAAATCAAAAATAATATTTGCCTAAGCTCTCACTTAATACTATTTCGTTATGATTATTTTTCTCAGTTATCATAAGTTTAGAACTCATTTCTTCTTGACTTAAAATTTCATTTAACTTTGCAGAATAATCAAAATTTCTACTAGCATAACAAGATAATGGGTGGTTTAACGCAGTTTCTATAACAAAAGATAATAATAATTAATTTACGATTAAATTTAATTAAAAAAAAATTTATTTACTTGATATTTCCGGTAATGGTGACTTTCTTTCCTCATCTTTCATTTTTATTATAAATTTAGTTGATAACACGTCAAATATTTCTGCCAATTCATCTGCAGTTGGTCTTTTATCAGGATCAGCGTCCCAACATCTTTTCATTAATTCTACATAATCAAATTCTGTTGCTTCAATAATTTTTGGCCTTAACCCTTTACAAATATCTAAAGAAAGGTTAAAATCATGAGGTCTATCATTAAAAGCTGGGCTTCCTGACGTAAATTCCCACATAATTATACCAAGACTATAAATATCAGAGGCCTTTGTATATGGTTTTCCACGTAAAACTTCCGGTGCAATATAAGGAAGCACTCCGTAAATCGTTCCATAATTAATAGATTGGTTTGCCGGCTTACTTAATCCAAAATCGCTTATATATGCGGTGAATATATCTTTAAAAAGTATATTTCCACTATGCAAATCACCATGAACTAGATTACACTTATGTAAAGCAGAAAGTGAACTTGTTATTTCATATAAATTATAAAATTTATCATTTGGATTCCATTTTTTAATCATAAGATTAGATCTTAAATCACCCATTGGCATTTCTTTTAAAACTATCATATAATTTAACGTATTTGGATCTTGAGTTATACCATAAATCTTTACAAAATTAGAATAATTATTTATAGCCGAATATAAAAATTTCAAATGATTTTTTAACTAGAAATAAAATGGTATAAATATAATTTAAATATTTAATTTATAAATTTAGTGAATAAATTTAAAAGAATACCTCACTTAAGAAATCTTCATGAATATTTGAAGAATCATTTAAACTCTTAAGTATTACACGAATTCCATCTTTTTGAGTAATTCTATTCCATCTTTTCTTATCATAATTCCAACAATCTATACTTCCATTTAACCAATTAGCTCCATAAATAGTACTGAATCCTCCTTGAGCGATGTATCGAACATTCTTTAAATGAGTGTAATTAATCCATTCTATAACTTCGTTACTATTTCTTGCATTTAATTGAGCATCTTGTATAAATTTATTTATATATTCATTTCCACTTTTCCAATTATTAAAATCATTTTGAAAAACTTCAGAGTTACAGTACAAACACCAATTCTCTTCAGTCTGTGCTTTATTACAATTAGAACAAAATCCGAATTCTTTATTAGCTATATCTTTCTCGTAATAAGTTTTGTTACTATCAAGTTTATCGTTTTCAGAAATTTCTGTAATATTTGAAATATTATTACGTTCTAGAGACCCTTCCTCATGAATCTTAAGAATATTATTATCTTCCAAATTATTTTTCATACTATACTCTTCGAAATTTTTCTTCCTTTTAAAAAAGGAAAAAGTTAAGAATAAAAAAGGAATAAGATGAAGAATATGTCGAATATAATAACTAAACTCTTTATTTCGTCCCTATTAAGTAATAATTAAATGAGCTTTTTTCCAGAGAAAATCATTGTCATTCATTCCCAAAAGGATAAACAAAGCGAACCGATTAGCAAAACTTTTCTCAATTGAATTACAATACATAGTCGAAATATATTATTATTATTATTACCTGAAAGAACGAAAAGATATGAAAGTGCAAATTATTCTTCGGCTTAAAACGATCATATTTGTTCCATTAATAATAAATAATTTATATACTGTAACATTATATCTATTTACAACATACATATTGTGTTTTCTTTTGTAAAAGTAATTAAATTTAAGCCATATTTTACTAATTCAGGAAACATGATATGACGGTTAGAAAAGAAATTTAATTGGTATTATTAGCATAATTTAGATTACAATTATTGTAATTATTATAAAATACAAAAAAAAAAATAAAAAATAAAAAATAAAAAATAAAAAATAAAAAATAAAAAATAAAAAATAATAATAATAAAAATAAAAATAAAAAAAATAGAAAAAGTAAAAATAGAAAAGTATAATATAGAAACACAAATATTTAAAACATCATTATTTTCATTTTTATTTTGTTAAACAATAACCAACTTAAGAATAGAATATAGAACAAAATTATAAAATTTAAAAATATTCATGAACATATTTGAAATGTTTTAAATTTAAAAATTGTTGTCCCGATTTAACAAAAATTGATTGCTAAAACAATCGTAAAAATATAAGGGATTACAATTGCGAACCAACCAATAAATGACAATCATTTTCTCCACATGACCATGAGATCATCATAATTTTTTTACAAGTTTGAAACAAAACATTCACATGCGAGCCTGAAGATCTTCTTGAAAAGTATTTTTTATTAAAACAAGGAGTTGAAAATAAACTCCACTTCTTCTGTTAAAATATTTTTGAAATATGGAGCCTGTTAATATCAAAATTTACATACAAGAACTTGAAAGGTTCCAAAAGAAACATCTTAAAGCATTTAAAGCTGATTCTCTTATTCTTCCTGAGTCTTCATTCTCGTTGCTTTCATCCGAAGAACGAAGAGAATTGTCAAAAATATATTTCAACCTTGTAAAATCTATTATAGAAAATGGTACTACGTCAGAAGAACCTCAAGCTTTGGATTACCTCAACACATCTATTAGATTAGATGCAACATGTAACAAAGGAGCTTACGCCATGATTGCAAAAATATGTGCTATAAATAATGATATAATTGGTGCATATGCTAATATTTTAATTTCTGTGGCATTGGGAGAAACTTCTCGAGATGATGAATTCTTTATCCAACAATGTAAAAGGATGCTCTTTCCAACCCCGGAGGTTATCAAAAAACATAACCAACCTGAAGATGTACTACATGATTTGCTTAAGTTTAAAGATGTAGTATTGGTTCTTGAGCCTGGTACATATAATTATAACCACGATGTTGATAGAAATGGAGAACAAAAACATCGTTATCATTGGAATTGGCGAGGTGACCATAAGGAATTCTGGCCTCGATGTATTTCGAGGTAGCGATAGTAATCTTATATTATATAATATTCAAGTTGAATGTACTCGAGGATACTCTCTGTTTATGGAAACATCACAAGTGTTCGTAGGTAACTGTCGATTCACCAAATGTTCCGGCCAGGTTCCACCTATTTGTATTGAAATAAAAATAAAGGAGCTTACACTATGATTGCAAAAATAATGTGCTGCAAACAATGATATAATAGGTGCATATGCTAATATTTAATTTCTGCAGAATTTCTCGTGAAGATGAATTTTTATCCAACAATGCAAAGGGATACCTTTTCAACTCCGGAGGTTATCAAAATACTTAGCCGTTCTCTCTTGATTTGCTTAACTGATATATATACCATGGTGTTGATGGAGATGGAGAATAGAAACATAAATTTATGCTTTATAATATTATAATATTTATGTAAAATCACAATTTCGCCTATTTATATTGATGGTCATAAAAATGCTGGTGTAATTTGGTTGATATTGATAGTAGCCTTTATTTTAAATGGCAAATTATATAATATTGGTGTGAATGTAATTGAAATGTGATACGGATCAAGTTTATGTGCTGAGAATAAAAATATTTACCATAACAAGCAAGGTCAAATGCCAATGAAATTACACTCATTGATAATATTATCCGTGATAACGATATATAGAAGGAATTCTTGTCAATGGAAAATCGTGAACTATCCTTGCTCTTCACAGCACATGAAACAACCGCCCTTTACATTAAGTTATAAAAGGCCTTCACTAACAGTTTTTGTGTTACAGCAGATTTTCAAGCTAAACTGCTAAAGTGTATATGAAATGGTGTTACTGGATGTATTATCAAGGAAGGTGTTGATGTGTTTCTTATTAATAATATTATTCATAATAATAATAAATCAGAAGGTATTGAAATTGGTATAAGCTATCATGGGAAAGTAATTATGGAGAGCTGCTCTGGTTAAAATGATTAACAGTGAAATTAGGGGTAACTATTTAGACCAAAAGAATTTTGTTAATTCAACGTCTCTTCTAATCGTCCAAAATGCATTTACTTTATGAAGAAGTTCCTAGATCTGTAGAAAGATCTTGCTATTAGTGTTACAGCTGAAACTGTTCAATTTTTCACAAATTTGAAAGGTCTTTACAATCAATGGAGCAAAGATTTTGTTATTGGCGTGATACAAATGCTATCAGAATGGGCGAGGAGAATATTAATACCGATACTTTCTTTTTTTAAATCACTAATATTTGGATTATGTGGTTTATTTTATATGATTTGATCATGGCTTATTTAAAATGGTTTAATTCGAAATCCATATTACATGGATAGACCCGATAGTAAAATTTTGAGCGATCATTATATGTTATTTATTAATCGAGAGATTTGTATGAAATGTTACGCAAATTTGGTGGTTTTAACAATATATCAAATTTGGCAGAGAATCGAAACTATACATCATCATCAAAAAAAAACAAAAAAATTGCTAGTTTTTACGCTGTTTTGAGGACAGCAGCATTTGAGAACAATAATATAAGAAATACCATACGATTTCAAAAATTCTTTACTAAATTTAAAGGCAAAAAAATACACTATATTACATTTTCAATTTTTTATTACCCTCGGAACCTTCACCAATGTTTTCTGAAGCCTTTTCAGCTGCTTCTTTTTTCATTTGTCTGGAATATCTACCTATGCACCCTTTAATTGTTTGTGTTTTCGGAATTTTATTTCTATCTATTTCTCTTTTATCAGCTAAATTAAACAACTCATTGTATATATCTTGTTCAGAGTAATAATCGCTTTTATTGGCATTTCCTGCTAGAAAAAATCCCTGTAATATGGACACTATTCCTTTGAAATTCGTGTACCTGTACCTTTACGCCCAAATTTTTGGTTTTCTTTAAGTGCCCATCCTAGCTGTAAGTATACGTTTCTTAAAATGATCATAGTATGATGTAAGATTAGTTTTTTTGTGTTTCAGAAAGAAATTTAGTATACTACGTTTAGGGTTAAAACAACCTGTGAATTTCTGAATCTATTTGTTCATCCATAGACATAGCACGTGTCAAATTCATGCTTGAACAGATATTAGCGTTGGTTTATTTTTTACCGGCCCATCATTATTGGTGATGGTTGATTTTCTTTATTAGCAAGGTGAATTTGAAGCTGAGATGCCAGTTCAACTTGACTAGTTGTTCTTGGTAGGCAACATTTTCATTATCAAGTTTATCTTTGTGGATCTATATGATATTGTATTAATTGATAGATAGAGTTTATATTCAAAATCATTCAAAAACAGTAACATTCATGATTATCAACGCATAAAAAAAGTAATACTTGATAAACATAATTGTTCTTTATTCCTAGTTTTCGCTAATCTCAATAAAATTATATATACTACAACATATAGAATTAAAACGAAAGTAATTCAATTGTGTGAAATAACACACCTAATCCGTATGGTTTGGGCATTGTCCATGGTGATGATGGAATAGTAGGAGTTGATGTTTCTGATGTAGGTTTAAGAAACTCTGTAAAGAATAATAAGTCCATTCTCCAATATTGAGCCTTTACCAATTCTGCATGTTCATCGTCTTTAGTCCATTGCCATTCATATAAATTTGATACCGTTTTAGTAGTTCTGTTATTTTTTTACGGCCAGGTGTTATACGTGCAACAGAAGTACCGCCTAGATTAGCGATAGCAGCTTCTATATCTGAACCTTCTTTGAGATCACAACCCACACGAACATATCGTTTAATAGCATGTGTAATCTGTTGCAAAAAGAAATATTAGCAACAATAATTATGTAATTC
Organism: Rhizophagus clarus; assembly: GCA_015698045.1. NCBI lineage: Eukaryota > Fungi > Glomeromycota > Glomeromycetes > Glomerales > Glomeraceae > Rhizophagus > Rhizophagus clarus. The sequence goes on from BLAL01000215.1 coordinate 1,284,590, forward strand.
TTTAAAATCAAAACAAATATATTACTTTATATTATTTTTACATGCCGAAGCGTGATGAGAGTCTACTGGCCTCTCCCGGTTCTAAAAATGTCCAGCTTTTCACATCAATGCTCTATCAATCATAGCAGTGAACTATAAGTGTCGTTAATTGTGAATTGTGATAATGAGCTCCGTTATCTGATATGACTTTAATCCATTTTGGTTTTCGTTCCATCATTGTAAATACAGCATTAAAGCAAGACGCAGTAAACCAAGCATCTTGAGTTCCATCCTCTGACCAATGACCATAAGCTTGAATATCAAGATTACCATTATTACTATTTTAAAATACTAAATTTGTACGTAATGTTCATCCAGACTTTCCAAAAAATTATTTTTGTCTCTCGTGCGTTTTTTAATACCTTCATTTTGTAATCAGCAGCCACAATATCCCATAATCGTTTAATTCCAGTAAAGAAGCTTTAAATTGAGCATTTAAATACACTTTACGTGTCTGATGAGCTAAATAGTAAAGCAGTTTATCTTGATATTGCCCCAATTGCTCAGAACGTTCAATTCCGAGTTGTATTTTAAGTTCATCAAATAAATTAAAAAGCTGATAACATTGGGAATATTTTTGAGAATGTTCTAGTTTACAATCACCAAAAGCATATAGCAAACAATGATTGGTGCATTCATCGTGAGAGGCAATACAGATTCATTCACATGAAATTCTTTTTCATAATCTCTTTTGATATATCGTTGAATCATCGCAATTTTTTGAATTAGTTTTTATTAGTAATAATAATGATGATGATAATAGATTCATATTTTTTTTTTATAAATAATTTACCTGAACATTTTTATTTGTACTGTGCATATTAACAAGCATACATAAATTCTCAAATGTTTGATATCTATATTCACTACATACTGTATAATGCATAAGCCTCCCAGATCCTCACGATACCTATATAAACCATTAGCAAGACGTGCCATAAAAGATATTCAGAAAATTTCTGCCACAGTGTTTCTTTTTGATCTTTAAGGTACAGTACGGATAAATTTGTTTTTGAATCAACTTTATATGAACTCATAGTAACGTTTTCTCCATCAGCAAAAAAATTTTCAAATCGTTGATTTTTAACTGTACTCATCTTAGTACGTGTTATTACTGGTCTTGTGATAGTCAATCATTAATTCTTGCAAATTTTCGTGCAGCATTAACTGGATTTGGTGATACCTAAGATTATTAGGTTTGCAATAAATGGTAAGTCATCACATCATTTATATACCTTTAGTTTATTATTGAATTCATTATAGCTAAATTTCTCAGCTATAATCTATTCCTTTTGGATTAGCGTTTAATGATGATGCAAAACTCGACCAAAACTTGTTTTTCGAATTGATATTTTGATTTGTTGAGGGTAAATATAATAATTCCATCCTATGTAACTTTTCCAACGTTTCTTCATCAGCAGTTGGATCAATATTTTTCGTCCAAAATTGCATTTGTACTTCAGGAAACTAAAATACAATAAATACAGCGTTAATAAATATAGGTAAACATTGAAATAGTTTTTTTTTTTGCATACCAGATTTTTAATAAAATTGGGTGTTATTTCTGTACATCTGCAGCTTTAAATAAACGCATCCAAGCTTGTATTTATCGCCCAGTAATTGTATAATTTTCAGGATAAATTGTTTGTAAGATACTAAAAAATTCCACAATACCACTATTTTGCATTGACCATTCAGCAAATACTTTTTTCCACTAAATACCGTTAATTGCGACTCTTCTCTTGAGATATTTCTCAAATGATTTTTCATAATAGTTGCATTATTCCAATCATTATAGTTGCATGATGGTACATGATTGAATTTCTGAATTGCACTTAATATTTGTGGATGTTCTAAACCAGAAGTGCTGCACCCCATATTTTTGAATCTTCGTATCCTTATAAATTTCCACAGTATTTCCACATAAAATAATTTTTTATTTGTTTTTTGGACAAACAGACAGCGCTGACCATGATATTTATTAATAAATGTTGACGTGTATCCCATCTCGAATGTCTTTGTATTTAATCCAGAAACAAAAAGTGAAATACCTTGTATATCTATTGTAAACGGGTAAAACTCAACATCTTCTAACAGCTCTTCAACTATTTATTCATTATCAAAGCCCATAATAGCTTGTCCATTATATTCCGTTGAAGTTTTAAAGATATCTTTATATACTTCATTAATTGCTGCTGAAGACGTTGATTGTACCGAAGAAACCTACTGCCTCACAACTATAACCTGGCAATAGCCTATTTGAAATATTTTTAACAACACGGAGTTGATGTTTAATTCTACTCCTACGTACATACAAAGACGAATAGGAACAATATTTTTTTGTCGGAATGTTCACCAATTTGTTCCATAATGGTATTTATTTACTATTAAACCTTAAGCGAGTAACTGTGTGTCGTGTAAGTTTGTTTTTGACATTCTCACGAATTTTAAATCAAAATTAATTGCCGATCACTCCTCCTTGTGTATCACGAATTAAAATAGAGTTTTTAATAAATAAATATAATTTAAATCGATAATTCCAATAGAATTAGGTGATTTCTATCAAAAAATTTTGCCAAAGCAAATACAACTTAAACTGAATCAAATACATTTAATCTCAATAATAGACCTTTTTACAAGAGGAATGACCAGCATCAGCAGATTGATAATCAGGATCGTAATGATATAACAATTAAATAATTAGTAATCCTATAAAATATAATAGAATTTGTGTTTATTATATATGCATTTAAAATAGATTATGGACTATTACAGTATATTTAAAACATATATAGGACGGACGTATGATTAGATTTTTACGTTAATTTTACGTAAAACTCAACGTAAAATTTACAATTTTTGATCAGGGATAGTCACCGTACTGTCCGATAATTTAGCGATGGATGTAATTTTTTACGTAATTAATTATTTAACAAATTTCTTGCCCTATAAAAAAAATAACATAAATATTAATTTCAAAAAAGACTATATAAAAGTGTATAACTCATATTACCTGTATTACTATTCCCTACATTGATTCGGCAACCTTCTATTAAATAAAACCATTACGTAAGTTATTTTAATCTTGTAAAATCGGTATAGATATTATTTATTAAATTATTAATTACCCATGCTGTCCGCGGTGTCATATTGTCTATCAGAATTTTTTGATTCAGGAAGATTATTGAAACTAAATGGCCTACTTACATAAATAGCTTCAGAATGTGTCCTACCCGATAAATATTTTGGAGGTGTTGATAAATTACTACAACTGTTTGTAGCTTTGCCGCTAGTTGATAAATTACTAAAATTATCATTATTGATCTTTTCTGCTTTTCTAATTTGCCTAATTAATTCACCCTGAATGCTTGGATTATTCAAATTATCATCAATTTCTTTCCACCATGTACATAAAATTGATTTAATATCTTCTGCTGTTGGTCGATCTGAAGGATTTGCGTCTAAACATTCGCTAATTAAATCCACAATTAATTTAGGTACTTCGATATTAAAATTTGGTCTAAGTCCTTCACAAATGCTTATAGCTAAATTTTCATTATGACTTATATCATAATAAGGAGGTAAGCCAGAAATTATTTCATACATAACTATTCCAAAACTATAGATATCAGAAGCCTCAGTATATTTTTTTCTTCGTAAAATCTCGGGTGCCATATAAGGTAAAACACCATAATTCGCTGTCTTGTCCAATGCATCATGATTTACAGGTCTACATAATCCCATATCGGTTATACAAGTGTTAGTTTCATTCATTAGTATGTTGCCAGTATGCAAATCTCGATGAATTAATCCTTTTTGGTGGATTTCATCAAGCCCAAGAGCAATATAATGTATATTACGAATCTTCTTTTCCCAATTTAAATTATTTTGACTTAGATAATGTCGTAAACTTCCATTCTCTGCGTATTCTAAAACCATCATATAATTTTTTGTTTCTGGTTCACGAGTTATCCCATATAACTTAATAATAGATCCTGAATTAAGTTTCCTATGACACGTAATCTACAATTAAATTGGAATATATTAATAAAATGATAGACAAATTTTAATTAAATAATAAATTAATTTACATATACCGACCTCATGGATAAATTCTAATGAAACATCTTTTGAATCATTTAAACATTTCAGAGCCACAAAATCATTTGCACGAAGCCTTTCCCAATCTTGTTTTTCGTCATTCAATTTTCTTATCAATCCATCGGTCCATTTTGCTTTAAAGACTTTACCAAATCCGCCTTCTGCGACAAATTCAATATCATAAAATCTTTCATAAGGTATCCACTCTAATACTTCAAAATATTCACCTGCTGATAGTTGAGCGTCTTGAATAAATTCATCAATATCTTTGTTACCACTTGTCCAGTTTCTGAAATTTTGTTGAAAATGCTTTGCACTACATGTACGGCACCAGTTAAAACCGGTCTTCTTTTTACCACATACTGAACAATGCATTCCAAACCACTCTAACGAATTCATAGTATGAATAATTATAGTAATGTCTTAAATCTCGCTTTTTATGACAAAAATGCATGTGATGTGTAACAATAGTCAGATCACAAGACGCACCAGTAATCTCGCAAGCTTTGCGTGGATCAACTTGTTTAAACTAATTCGAGCCTGGCTTGTTTTCAAGCCAAGCCGTGATGAGCCAACTTGATCCGATCCAAAAATTTATTTAAGCCGAGCTAGCACGAACTGACTCTGTTCGAAAAAGAAAATTCCAATCTAAAACAACTGTCACTAAAATTAACTTATTGAGATAATATTCTCGTAGTTATGTAATGTAAATCATTTTAGTAAATTTCTGAGATTATTATTATTAGTGAAACGAATTATTTTTTTAAATTGTTAATTTATTGAAAATTCATTTTTTTAAAAAACATCAATTTTTGCATCTAATTTAGGGTTTCCAACGGTTTCGGTTTTAAAACCGAGGTTTTCAGCCAAACCCGAACTAGTGCTCCTAACGGGTCAAGTCGGGTCGGGTTTTGAGAATATATTCGACCCGATCTGAAGTGAAAAAGGAGAGACTCGTATATACCCGGGTCACACAATTTTATAACCCGAAATCGACTTGACCCGAGCATAGTCTGACCCGTATAAACCCGGGTCTAAACTCGAATTTTTGTTATACATCATATTTGGTTACATTAATATGATAATAAGAAAATTGATCTATGACAACGTCAAGTTCGCACAATGCGTATTGGAATCACCAACTTTACGATACTAGACTTTTTTGTTCCTAAAGTTTTAAAAGAAATATCTGGTCAATATTTGGCATATATTTCAGTATAAATTTTTTACTTACGAACAATTAAGACATTTAACTTCACGATGAGTTTTTGCCTTTTCATGGCTTGTGGAAGATTTCTTTCTTCAAAGAGATTTTGGTAAAAAGCTCACTACGCAAGGCCTTTCTTCTTGAGTTAGAGGAGTTGTTTGCTCAGTCAAGTCGTCAAGTCGACAGGCATTATAGTAGATGAATATAGGAGCAAAGATCAATTAATGATCATTCGGGTTAATCCGGGTCAAAACCCGGGTCAAGGAAATGTATGACCCGACCCGCCGGGTCGGGTCATGCGGGTCACGGGCCCTAAAATTTTAAATACCGACCCGATTTAAAAGTCGAGTCGGGTCAAAATAACCCGGGTTAACTCGTATCGTTCGGAGCACTAACCCGAACCGACCGCAAAACCGACCGATAAAACTGAACCACAAAACCGATTGCAAAACTTAATAAAATATTACGGTATTAGAAGTGCTGATTATGACTTTATTTAATAATTTTATTTAAATTTACATAACTTTTTCTTACAAAAATAGTGCTGATTTTGCGATATGGAAAATCACGTGATCAATGTACTAAATTAAATTTTTCCTATAATTTAAGAAAGGAGACTACTATAAATATAAATATTAAAATTCATTTTTTTTAGTTATTCTCAATGAAACTAAGATATTTTTTCAGAATATATTGCAAAATATTTACAATTAACCGATCGGTTTTTTCATCGGTTTTTATATAAAACCGACGGTTAACCGGTCGGTCTTGGACTAAAAGTCTAAAATACCTTTTCTAAATTCTTTTCTGTTCCCTCTCCATTTTTATAACAATTGATTAAATTATTCGTTGCCTTTTTATTACCATTGTCTGCTGCTTTCTGATACCGAACCGAAACCGAACCGGCAAAAACCAGTTATGACCGGTTATAACCGAACTTTTGGCATCCCTAATCTAGTTTTTACATTTCAAAAATGCAAATATATATACCTTTCTATAACGAAAATTATTATAGTGTTGAATAGTGTTTGACACCACATCGCCAGGGATGATGAATTTCTGCTTAAGCAGAAAGCCGAAATTTGGCCGAAATTATGGTCAAAAGCAGATATTGAAATATTGATTGTGTTACCTTACTAACCAATCAAATACCCTGAAATTTTTTTTGTTTTTTCTTCCAATAAATGTAACTAGTTGACTCTGAATATTTTTATATATACCTTTTTTTAGATTAGCGGGTTATCAATCAGTAAGTCATATGACTTACACCGAAAAACTGACGTATCTTAATAAAATAAAAATTGTTTTTAAATAAAAATATAGTAAAAAATTGTTACCGGGTCAATAAATTTGTTAAATTACATTCTGATTGAAATTAATATCAAACCAAATCGCATTTTAAAAGTAGCATGCTCTTTTTTGGGTCATCAAATCAAGCATCTTTAACTAAAATACGACAAAATTTACATACTTAAGGATATGAGGGTAATATTGAAAGAGTATTTGGACATACAGTATATTGTTTGGTCATTGAATAAGGCGCAAAAATTATCCTGATGCGTGAAGAATCTTTACGTTTACCACATGACATCAGACAACATGGTACCTTTGTTCCGAAAAGTTCTAGCATTGAATTAATGATTAAATCGATGTCCCCTTGTTGATCGGGACTTTATTAAGAAGTGCTTCATGATAAGATTCTCATGGTGCGGTCATATTTCAAAAGAAATTGATTCAAAATTGATTCTTAGAATTATTAATGAATTCTTTTTCCGACATGTGCAAGCAAAAAAAAAACCAAAACTTTCCCAAAATACTCAAATATAAGGTACGGAAATGCTTCTTCTATTTCTTTTACGTATGCTGATTGTATTGTTTTTTCGTTCATAGTTGTCCATGTCAACGTCTTGGACATTTCACTATTCTTAATATTCGCCAGGAAAACTTTTTGACGTGTATTATTGGGGCAGTGAAGTCAATCACCCGATTCGTCACATTTTAAGGTCTGGCGCATTATCATACAAAAATCAAAGCAAAGTTATACCACTAAGAGCTTTATCAAGGGATACTTGCCTGTAAAAATGAAATATAATGGTAACAATGAATATTTTTTTACATATTGCTAATTTTTGCTTCGGAATAATGCAATAGATCCGAAATTACAACTTCTTGGGAAATATGTTTGAGCAGGAACGTTGAAGATAATTTGAAATTTTAATAGCAATATAAAGGATTATGTGGGTGGGAATTGTTGGATATATTACTCCATAAATTTGATAGACGGAAAAGAAAAATCATTAGTTCAGAAAATAATAGAAACAATGTGAAATAACATGATGCAGGATATTTCTCAATAAAGTTTTGCCCTTTTTTAATCATGTGTGAACTATTTTGCATTATTATAAATTTATTTTCTTTATGGAAATTTTTCAGTCTTATATAATTTAAATAATATAATTTGTAAAGACAAATTTGTATTGCATTTTTGCTACTAAAATATATATGAGAAATCTTCTTGAACCAGAAATACATTGTTTCTAGTTTATAACTTTGGACAAATCCGTCATTTTATATTGCGCTTGCGTACTTTTTAACTCATTAATCCGTTCCAAAATTTCCGTAATAAATGACATATTATTACTTTGCATATTCTTCCAAATTCAATGATGTATTGTAGGAAGCCATAGATTCAACGGCTTGTGTCTACAATCCACTTCCCTACATCCCAGATATTGAATTCTCCATGGTGATTTTTAGAAATACTTCTGGTGCATTACCCGGATCATTTGGATATCCAACAGCATCTTCCCAGTTAATAATAATCATTTCGTTGGTTCATCAGATCGATCTTTTATTTGTTTAATAATGTTAGGTTATCTGATATCCCGATAGTAGAGAGGTTCCTCATCGTGCAAAACCTGTAAAACACTCCGGATGAGAATGAAAAATGCTTAATAAATTAATATTCATCTAGGATTACAATCATACTTTCAAGAATGCAGATAATATCTTCAAGCAATTCTTGCTGATTTACTGGTTTTTTGTCAGTTCTTGGAAAAAGATACACCGACTGTATTTTTTTTTCTTTCTTAAAAAAATAAAGATGATTGCATTTTTTTCTTTTTTAACAAAACAAAGGTGATCAACATTTAGTACTTTTTTTATTGCAAGTTTGCCATAAATACTTTCAAGCCTTTCAATGCGAATATGAGCATCAGAACCATTTTATAGATCTGGTGTACACATCAATAACGGGACGATCTCCTCTGCAATATTATGAATAAAAAAGAATGACATTAGAACATAAAATATTTTGGGCAAAATAGGTTCCTTATCTTACCAAAGAATAGGAACTGATTCAGGAATTTCACGAAATCTAATCACTATAATTTTGCTTAAATTGATCATTCTTCGCAAAAATTAGATACGATCTCATTTCAGCACTAAGTTTGAACTTACAATGTCACGATGGTTGGTATATTGCAGCTGTCTAAAGAACTTTTGAAAGCCGGTAAATAGCAACGAGCATTACAATAAGTCCGATTGCATAGTAACCCATAATGATGCGATGACAAAGATCAGATTTAATAATATATAGCACATTTTGATAAACTAAGATTTTACCTAAAAGATATTCAGCTGGGTCGTAGGAGTTTGCTTGCAAGTTCTGGTTTTGGATCTCCTTACTTTATTTATAGGCGATTCCTCTTCGGACAAATATTATTGAGAATTAAATCATAATTGGGATGCTCACTCATATTTTTAGAGCTATTTCAGATGATTTACTTCCGTAAATGAAGCATTCTAAAGGTGGTCGGATGTTATTGTCCCATGATTGAACGAAAGAATATTCTGTTCCATCTTGAGGTGGGTCGTTGACAATAGTTGTGGTATTTTCTGTCACTAATCAGAGATCATTAACACGACAAGAATCTTTAAGATCTGTTGAATAAGCCCATCAAATTCAGACCGAAGGAGGGACTTAATATCTAGTTCCTCATCTATTTGTTCCTTAAATTGACATCTGGAAGTGCCATTCTGAGAATTTGAAAGCTGATATCTTGGACTATGAATATAAAAGAGAAACATGTGTAGAATGAAATATAACAATAGTTTCTATTACGCATTCTTACCCGGTTTCCTTTTTCTTTCAAGATCTAATGGTTATAAAAAAAATGATGGTAGTGAAAAAATGAATATGACAAAGAATAATAACTGCAAATTTCTTGTTCAAGAGGTAAAATATTGGAACATTGGAAATATTTACTATTTACCAGTAGAGATTAGGACTATGAAGATATGAAGATGAACCTTTTTTAGGCTTTCTTTCAGGTTTTGTTTTATTATCAAAATATTCACTAAGATCACGTCCAGGTTTCATTATTGTACTGGTATCTTTAATGTTATCTTCGGTATGAATTTTATTTTCAAAACTACCAAGTTCAAGTTCAGCTTTTCAGATATCCATTGTGGTTATTCTTTGAGCTTCTGGTTCACAAAGGATAAGTCTTTTAAAATTTGCAACGGCTAATTCACCAAATTCGATTTGAACATCATCAATATCAACTTTATCAATTTTTCCGCCGATAAGAACATTGGAAATATTAGCAGAAGCTTCAAGCTGTTTATTTAATGAAAATGAAATTTTGTTTTTGTAAATCAATTGGCTTTTAATTTTTAAAAAAATTGGGAGTCTGAGAAATATATGTACCTTATAAGCTTTTCTGAATACATCACAGATAAACTTACTTTTAACATAATACAGCAAATAATATAGTACTTCGACAATAATTTATAAGAATAGTCAAAAGTATAATTATGATGATGTGATTTTGTCATTACTCATTTTTTGGGTCGTACAAGTGGTCATACGATTAACCGTATTTGACTAATCAATGTGACACTTTTTTTACTTGTAGCAGAGATAAAGATTTTCACATTTTTCTTTCTCTGGCCACTCAACCGTCATACTAATAATAAATGAACTTGTTCAAAAGAAACTGACCTGTCGCAGTGTGAAAGAATTGATATTATTGAAGTCAAGACGAGACACTTTATGAATGAAATATATTTTTTTTTAGTTGTAGCTGTGCATTTGAGAGTTTGCAAAGCTAATAACTGTTTGTTTTTTTTTGTTCGGAAATTTCGAGAACCTTATTAGTCAACTTTCGATAAGCTTTATTAAAACTAATAAATACTGTTAATTTATTCCTGGTCTGCATTTTTTTATGCATAACTGACGACCATTTTATTCTGTCCAGAATGTCGATGTTTGGGACAAGTGAAATCGGATTAGGATTAATTTTGTTAGTTGATGTGAAGGTGCACTGTAAAACACTTTATAATAGAGGTTGCAAATTAGCAGCCCTTTGAAAAATATATATAGTTCAGTTCCTCATGATTAAATTTAAAATAGATTCACAAAAATTACAAAAATACTTTTAGTAAATAGAATTGTTATATTTGTGATGGTCTAACATTAAAATTAAGTTCATAATAAGGTGAAGAAAGCATAAATAATTGATGTATAAACTAAAGATAACGCCTTCACTGCACACAAAAGGTTTAAAGGATAGTATTTTTTTTTTTTTTTTTTTTTCTGTAAATAATTCAATAACTTCTTTTGTAGCCAAAAACATTTAACTCTTTAAGAAAATATGAAATATAGCACTATAAAGTATAAATATTAATTAGAAACATTATTTTGTTTGTCTTTCTTTTAACGTTCTTAATTTGTTTTACTGAATAACGAATACAATAACGAAAGAATCACCAAATGAATATATTTTCGCTTAATTTGATTTTTTCAGTAAAAAATGATCAAGTATTACGTTTAATGTTGAATCAAATTAAATAAAAAATTATATTATTTTTTAAATCAAGTCGGTAGCAATTATAAATGGGAAATCAACTTTTATAACTTGTAAACCTTAATATGACCATTTGGCGCAGTTTAGGAAAATCACACTATATCGAACTTGGCTAACGCTATACTGAACTCAGCTAGGCATACGTAAATCATTATTTATAATACGATTTAACACGTGCTTATTAACATGAAAAGTTACACGATTATTATTACCATGGAAGAATTCTTTTGCGGAAATATATTTCCGAAATACGAGTATATTTTAAATTTTCAAAATCATCGCCTTACTTTACTCACATATCAACTATATAATGGAACTCATAAGTACCAATGGTAGTTATTCTTTTGATCCTACACCAAGGCTAAAACCAAGTCCTATACCAATTTTATTTATTCCTTTTAATAAGGAGGATGATTGTAATTACTGTAAAAGTAAGTTTTCTCGGACACTAACTGACCAATCATATTGTAAAAATTGCTTATTTGATTATGTTAATAAAGTTGAATGACAAGAACACATACTTGGATATCCATATAAGTACAGGAAGAACTCAATGCATCGAGCATGAACCAAGGAATTTGGATTATTGTACACAAAATATTCAAGAATGGTGCAAAAATTGTTCCATAATTTTGCAGTTTAGTCAGATTGGGTATCGAACTTTTAATAAATATTTCAAGAGTTATAAAAAACAATATAGAATAATTAAATGTAATTTATGTGGACATGAGACTAAATCAAGTTTGTGTCCAAAATGCTATTTAATTTCTTCCGAATGGATAGAGTCAATTTCGAACAAAAAACCTATTCCAATTGTTTATTTACCTCAGTGGGTTGCTTCAATTCATTGTACAATTTGTAATCAATCTTTAATATTAATATCTGACTGTCAGAAATGGTGTCCACGATGCTTCATAACTTACATAGGATGTAGATATTGTTTAACAACCAATATTATTTTTGGAATTACGGAACAGTCCAAGTGTAGAAAATGCAGAAGAGTCACTATTATTCATATCAAAAATATTAAGTTAGATAATATTAATGTCAATTTAACAGATATGCTTGATTTTGCAAGGTTCATAAACATTAATAATTATCACTATATTGTTGAATATATGAATAATATTAATCAAATGTCTAAAATGTCTAATTTAACAGATTCGATATATAAGTTTATGCGGAAATTCATATACCGGTATAACCAATACAAATATCCAGTTATTAATATAATCAGGGATATTAAATTTATTTTTTTTATTCCTTTTAATGATAAATTAAATGAATGTATTCCATAACACTTTTGTTTGAGCAAAAGTATTGCAAATATTGCTTATATTGGTATATTAAGTTTACAAAGTTTACAATCGAAAAGATGATAGATGTACACATAATTTCAAGTAATACTCAATGCACTGAGCATGAACCAAGAAATTTGGATTTTTATACAAAAAATATTCAAGAATGGTGCATTAATTGTTCCGAGATTTTATATTTTAATCAAATAATTACAAAATATTCATTTGATAAGAATTATTATCATGAAAATCAAAATGAAATAACTAAATATGAAAAGGGTTGTAAACTATGTGGATATCAGCAAAATTTATTAAATAATATCAAGTTTAATTTGTGTTCAAACTGCTACTTAATTTCTTCCGGTCGTATAGAATCTATTTTAACTGAAATAAATATTCCAATTCTTTATTTATCATGGTGGTATGATCATAAGCAATGCGTTGTCTGTAAACATATTCTAAAGGATCTATCAGTACCTCTTCCGAAAAAGACTCTCTCCGAGGTATTACAAAAATGGTGTTCAAATTGTTTTACAATTTATGTTGGATGTAAATATTGCATAACAACAAATATTATTTTTGGACTTACAAATCAATCTAAATGTAATAAATGTAAAAGAATTTCATTTATTACTTTTAACATTGAAAATATTATGGAAAATTTTCTTATTACTTCAAAACTTAATACCGATAATCACAATCGGATCATGAAAATTCTAATTCGTTAAAAATTTATGAATTTACGAGTAAGCTTAATTATTTTGATTTAAAATATATTTTATATTCAAATTTAAGGACTAATGAAGATATTGTAAAAATAAATATTTTGAAACATTTTTATTTGGACAAAAATATTGCAAATATTGTTTATATTGGTATATTAAATTTACAAAACCTGAAACTCGAAATATAGATGTACACATAACTACAAGTAATACTCATTGTACTGATCATATACCAAGAAATTTAGATTTTCATACACAAAATATTCAAGAATGGTGTATTAATTGTTCTGAAATTTCATACTTTAATCAGATCATTACGCAAGATTCGTTTTATATGAAAAAACAAATTGAACTAATTCAAAATGAAAATTATTTGGTATCTTTTGGTTATAAAAAATCAATTCTGACTAAAAAAACTATCCCAATTCTTTATTTACCATGGTGGGATACTTTTAGTTATTGTATAGTTTATAAAAAGAATTTAGAATTTAACTCCAACTATCAAAAATGGTGTTCATATTGCTGTATGATTTATAATGGATGTAGATATTGTTTAACAACAAATATTATTTTTGGAATTACAAATCAATCTCAATGTATAAAATGTGAAAGAATATCACTTATTAGTATCAACGGAAATTGTGTTATGCCTGAACTTCTTAATTTTATGGTCGATATTAATGATAGAATTATTAATTATATGAAAAATGTTGATAAAGACAAAAATCCACTAGAAATATATAATTTTATTAATGATAAACTTGAGAATATTAAAAACATAAAAATGATTGAATATTCTGAGACTGGAGATTTTAAAAAAAATAGCAAAAGGAGGATTTGGTATTATTTATAAAGCGACTTGGATTGAAACAATTGTTGCTGTAAAAAGATTTACAAACTCACAAAATATCAGCAAAGATTTTGTAAATGAGGTAGGATTATTTTTATTATTTCTGTTACTTTATTTTTATCTGCTGATTAAAATTAATTAAAATTAATATTTATTATTATTAGTTAAAGTCATTTTATCAATATCATAATAGATTTGAACATGTTATAAAATATCATGGTTTTACACAAGATCCTAAGACAAAAGATCATATGATAATAATGGAATATGCAAACGGAGGAGATTTACATGGTTATTTACAAAAAAATTTTACAAAAATAACATGGTAGAGTTTGGATCCGTGTATCCGTTATCCATGTATCCGTACGGATAACGGATTCACTCATTTTATTATTTTGGATAGAATCCTTGGTAGAGTTTGGATCCGTGTATCCATGTTATCCATGGATACATATCCATAATAAAAATCTAGTATCTGTTATCCATACAAAAATTAAGCCTGGATATGGATAATTTAAAAAAAAATTGAATGGATAATCCATATCCATGTTATCCATGGATAGTACGGATAATACAGATAATATGGATATACGGATAATGCGGATAACACGGATAACGTGGATTATGCAGATAACACGGATAATGCAGATAATGCAGATATATGAATAATACAGATAATACGGATAATAAGGATAATATGATATTTATACCCTATTTATTTATTAAATTTTAAATTTGATCAATCTCATTATAAATTTCCGGTGGAAAAATATTACCTAAAATTTTATGATTTTTTTTTAGAAACAAAAGCTTTTCAAAGAACTTTGGCTTTAGTTGCGTACGTTTTGCTGTCATTGTATTACCTGCTTGAGAAAATAACCTTTCACTAGAAGTTGAAGTAGCGGAAATTGATAAATATTTTTGGCTAAATAAGATAAAATCGGAAATCTATTTTGATTTCCTGTCCACCATTTATAAGGATCGGTTTTAGGAGATAATTGTTGTAATGAAAGGTAATCATTAATTTCATTTTCGGCACTTTGACTTTCTGCAAACATATCTATAAGTAAAGAGTTATTTGATTCTAATAAATCTAAATCATTACTATTTAATGTAGTACCAGTAGCAAACTCTTCTGATTCTTTAACAAATTGATATTCATCACGCAAAAGAGAAATTATCCCTTCTTTTTTTAAACTAGAAACAAAATTGAGACTTTTTACACGTGGATCTAGCAATGCTGATATCATTCCTTCTTTTGCTGGATTTTCCCAATAATGATGTAATAAATGATATAAATTTCTTTTGACTTCTTCTTCCTTTCCTTCACAATTTAAAGGATTTTTAATCTTGATTTTTCTTTTTGTGTTTTGCATAATAATAACATCGTCATCATCACCATCTTCAAATTCAATATCATCATCAAATGCATCATCATCATTTGTCAAATCTACTACTTCAACTTCTTTAGGAATTACTTTAATTTGAAGAGTAGCCACAACATAATACATAAAAGAAGCTGTTGCATACTTTTCACCACCTAGTAATTTAGTTGCATCATAAAAAGGTTGAAGTATTTTAGTTAATTGTTTCATAAGTTTCCACTCATCATCACTAAGCATTATTTCTTTAAGACGTTTTAAATCTTTTTTTGTATCTGTATCAGATTCACTTTCGGTACTCATAGTTGCAATTAAAATATTAATTGCATGATGAAGTTTAAGAAGACGTTCCCATGCAAGATATGACGAATTCCATCTCGTCTTCATGTCCTGAATTGTACGCAAATACTTGTGATTTTCTGAAAAATCCTAAAAAAAGGCTATATTTAGTATTATTAATATTATGAATAAATAATGAAATATATTAAAATAAATGTGAAAATAAACCTCAGTTCCATTTAAATGACATGTTTGTATTGCCTTTAACCGTTCATTTTGTTTTGGACTCATAAAAAAATTAATAAGTCGTTTTGCACGTGCTATTAAGATTTCAACTGGTATTAAACCTTTATTTACTACAAGATTTAATGTACGAGCTGCACAGGGAATCCGAAATGTATTAGGTAAAAGTCTAGAAGCAGCGACCATATTACTACCATTATCGGTAGTAATACAAATAAATTTTTTTTCCAAACCCCATTCAAAAATTAGATTCATTATTGTTCGTGCAATATTTTGACTTGTATGAGGATACTCCATATATTGATATGCTAACATTATTTCTTGTAATTCGAATTCTTTGTTGATAAATGAGCACGTAACACCAATATACCCTTGATGATCTCTACCAGTCCATAAATCTATCGTGATCAAACAGAATTTTATGGTATTACCAAATAATTTTATTAGTTCTTATTTAGAATTATTATATGCTTTAGTAATAAGTTTTTTGACGTATTTGTCACTTGGAAGAGTATAATAAGGATCAAGTGTTTTAACTAAATTAATAAAACCTTCATTCTTTAACACATAAAGTGGTTGCATGTCATCAATTAAAAATTCTGTTAACGCTTCATCACACTCTCGCTTGCGCTTAGGATTTTTTGACCACTGTTTTTGAAACATTACATCAACTTTGGCTTGAGTAGGATTACTGCTAGTATTTTCTTTTTCAGATCTAAGTATACCATGATTAGCTTCTAAATGAGACCAAAATTACCAGTTGATCCATCTGTATTAATTACATGTCCACATATTTTCACATCTTTGCTTGTTCTAATCTCTACATTGCAAGAGCCTTTTTTATGTTTGGGTTTTGGTGGATCCAGCTTATTAAAATAACGCCATATATCTGTTTTATCCACAACTAAAACCCTTCTTCTCTTTCTTCCACTTGCTTCTGTACCAGCTGTACTATCAGTTCGAGCAGAATCACTAAAATAAGCATTGTCTTCGTCATTGTTAAGTTCCATTATTTAAAACACTAAAATTGCAAAAGTGAAAATGAAAATTGAAATTAAAAAATTTTTTCGCCAAAGATCAAAAAATCGATCATTTATATTGATTGTATTACGAAACACAATTACACAACCAGAAAAATCAATTCTGAAAATTTGGAAAGAATTAATTCAAAAAATTCCCGATTCCTTCACTTTTTTTTTAAATTAAATTTACTCATTTAATAAATCTGACTTTATACATTTTTTTTATTTATTTATTGATTACTAAAAAAAAAATGACAGAAAACAAAAAATGTCATTAACTGAAAACTGGTAAAAACTAAAAATAAAATATAAAAAAATTAGTGAAATGTAAGATGAAGAAATCAAATGGAAACAAATAAAATATACCTTCCCGAGATGCATCATCAAAATCTAAAGAATAAAGATTGGTTATAAGGACGAAACAGCAATGGTGAAATTATCTACTAACCTACTCATTTCTCTTGATAGATCCATCTAAAACTAAGAAGACAAAGAAAGTTCGGTTAGTAAATGTAACAAGGATGAAATAGCAGACGAAACAACAATAAAAATAAAAAAAAAGTAAAAAAAAAAAAACTAACCTACCTTTTGTTTCTCCTAATAGGCTAATAAAACGTTAAAACTGACTGAAATTAATAAAAAAAAAAGAAAGATTGTTTAATAATGAAACCAAGGACAAAGCAATAACGAGAATAAAAAATTAAAATTTAAAAAAGTAAAAAAAACTCAAAACAGCCTTTAGTAATTTAATTTATTCGCCTCGTTTCTTTCAATCTTTCCAAAATTTAAATTATAAAAAAAAAACCAAAAAAACAAACCTTTTCTGAATGTCTGTCAGTTTAAAGAATAAAATTTAAAAATAAAAATAAATTAATAAAAAAAATAAATGAGAAATATTGCGTTTATGTAAAAAAAAATATTTCGGGTTATCCATGGATATAATGGATTATCCGCATATCTGTTTATCCATGGATATAAGGATTATCCGCGGATCACCTACGGATTATCCGTACAAAATTAGGATTCTATCCAAAATAATAAAATGAGTATCCGCAATCCATTATCCGTACGGATACATGGATAACGGATACACGGATCCAAACTCTACTGAGTGAAAAGGGTTGTTTTA
Organism: Rhizophagus clarus; assembly: GCA_015698045.1. Classification (NCBI taxonomy): domain Eukaryota; kingdom Fungi; phylum Glomeromycota; class Glomeromycetes; order Glomerales; family Glomeraceae; genus Rhizophagus; species Rhizophagus clarus. The sequence continues at coordinate 1,302,735 of BLAL01000215.1, forward strand.
TTTATAACAATTTAACTATCCAATAAACTATACTAATTGATCAACATTTGCCTATCCTATTCTAATAATTTCATATTTTTTTGGCTATTTTATAATTTTTCATAATTTTTTTTTTAAATATTTTCTATTATCTTAGGGTAGTGACATATATTAAGCTAATAGTTTTTTACTATAGGCGCCCCAGGCAAGATATCTTGGTCACGTGCAACCAATCATATTTTTTAAAATTGTGTAACCTAAGATTTTCGCTTACCCCCCCATCCCCCTAAAATATTAGCTAATATATGTCACTGCCCTTAATGAAACCCAAAATAAAGGACTGATTCAGCATCACTAGAACTTTTATAATAAATTTGACCCGCTATTTTGATTTAGTATAAACTTTTTATTGATCTGATCAATCTTCTATGCCACACGCCTTCCTTTCTGAAATTTTTTAAAAGTTCGTTAACATGTCATATAAACAAAAAAATAAGATTTATAGAGAATATCTAGTAGATACTGAAATAATATTAAAAGGTCATGTTCAATATAAAATACAAACAGAAAACCTAACATGTTAATTAGTTATTCAGATATAATGGAAACTGTATGGATTATATGACTTTTTAATAATAGAGGATGAATGATGATGATATTAGAATGTTAAAAATCATCAAACCACGTCGAGAGAACTTGGAAAGATTTGAATCACAATACAATGTACTGGAAATAGTTATTATGACGATATAAAAATGATTGAAAATAAAAAACTATTTACAAAAAATCAAGTACAAGATTACTAATTATTTAATAACTGCAATATTAACAAATAAATATGCAAATTTATTGATAATATATACTTTTAATTTTATTACTTATTGTAATAAATTTTTTATTATTTTTTTTTTTTTACCGATGAATAAGTTCACGTCCGGATCATGTCATTTCGCATCGATTCTAGAATGAAAACTATTATAACGATCACATTTGGTAACGTGACCTGATGAATTTGGGAGTCCATGGTATCATAGTTTTTTTACAATTAGTTATGACGTGGTTCATATAGATTTTTAAATACATTTTTTTATGTAATGAGTATAAGATAGAAAAAGTATAAAAAGTTAATGTAAACTACAAAAAAAAATAATAAAATATATGATAAAATTTAAAAAATTACAACGAAAGTTACGATTTTTAAAGAAAAAGAGGAAGATTAATCATTATAAATAGTTTGTTAAATATTTCATTTATTTTGACTCATTAGGGAGTGAGATTTGTTGTAACACGAATGCTAATGTATGATTTCAGGTTTGCCTGGTTGGAGATAATTATGAAAGTTTAACATGCCTTCTTTTTGAATGTAATGGAGGAGGCCCATTAAAATAGCTGTTGTAGACTCTAAAGTTTGGTTAACAGTTCGTTTTATTAGCCAAATAGCTGATATTTAGATTATGACTCATCTATAACTCTTTTTGTTCGTTTACTCCTAGACTTTCCTTCATAAGAAAATCGAAAATCGATTTTATCGACACTTTAACTGTTTGTGTGGTTTGTCCTATTACTATAATGTTTATTGTCTACAGCTAACATCGTGTTGTGCATAAATTAAGAATGCACTGTATACTAACCATTGCAATCAATAAATTTACTGTCTAGTGGGAAATTTTTAAATAGATGATTTTCGATAGATCCTCATTACTCAGCAGTGTTTTCTTTGATACTTTATTCTTTTATACGTACTCGCTGGCATTAGAAAGAAGTTTTCTTATTTTATTAAATTTTATTTATATAATAAAAATTTTTTTTTTTTGACTGGAAAGAGGTTATGATCAGCTCAATCTCTTTTTTTTAGGGAAAAATTTCGTATGTTTCATATGAGTTTAGCATGGCAAAATTTCTAAGGGAAAGAGGAGTGTATCTTTTTATGCAATCAATTTAGCAAGAAATTACTAAGAAAGTTCTAAATTTTAATCTAAGTTTTTATTAGTTTGTTTTAATATGTGGAGTGGAATTTACTTTACTTTAAATAAAATTTAAAATGTTTTTTTCGTTATTTTTATTTTACACACTTATTAATTATTAGTGCGGAAAAAAGATTATTACGAAGATGTTTGATGTTTGCGCAATTACAACTTCATTTTGAGATGATGATGCAATGGAAAGGAAGGTACACAAGCAAGTGAATTTCTCCGGAACTAATCGAACGAGCACGCAAAAAACATATGAATGCTAACCCACATGTAATGGACATAGTATAGTGAGAGTTTTACAGTTAATAATAGAAGAATTGAATAAATATAAATTTATTTGTTGATATATATAATATAATGAACCATATATTTGATAACTTGATGATGACTATATTATTTTTTAAAATGCAAATTTCTGAACCTTCGTATTGCCTTTTTTTGAGTGTAAATTTTCAAGTATTTCACATATTTGTAAACCTACACATATAATCACATCATTTATTCTCTTCTAATAATCTTTTGCATATGAATTCTCATTAACGATGCTAGGGAAACGACTAAGCATTAACAGAGTGACATTGAGCGAAATTTTGATGTAAATTTCATTTGCTGGAATTACAACAAAAATAAAGAATATTACTTCTAAAGAAAAATTGCAAATGCAATATAGCTAAAAGCGTATTATATTTTTTTTTTTAGACAGGTAATAAGCAAGCAGTATTAGCAACATAAGTATTCAACAAGCAACGTTGCTGTATTCCAAATAAAAAAAAGGAAAAAATTGGTAAATAATGACATATATGAGAAAGAATGAGACAAATCCGTAATATTTTTGTTGCACACATATAAGAGAGGAATGACTAATAAGCGATTCAAAGTATAATATACACCACTAAGTAAAATATCAAAGATAGTTTTACTTACATCATCCATTACTCCTAGGAATAATTCGAATCTTATATATCAAGCATTTCTTATTAAAATCAAAGAATTATTGTGCCGCACAATTCTGCCAATTGTTGCATTGTTGCATCATTTTGATCCGATTTTAATACTACCCCAGGTCAAGAAAAATTGTTTCAAATACAGTATGTAACAGAAAAAATTGCGATTTAAATAAAAGAAAGGGAAAATATATTAATGAACATAGAAAATATATTAATATGCTTTCTGTTTAACATACTTATAAAATAAAAAGTTATTGTTAACTTGTATATTTGTAATACCTTTAAAAAATATATATATTCAATAGAGTATATAAAATTCTACATTTATATAATTTTTCAAATAATCTTCTCAATATTATTATTATTTTTATAAAATAATTTATAATCACGTTTAAAAATAATCAAATATTCTTATTATTTGTAATTTGTAAGTCTATGAACTATTTTATATTCAAATTTTTAATAAGTATGTTTTAGCTTTTTATAAATAAAATTTCAGTCGCTTATTATTTATGAGGATTGAATTTTTTTCGTTACGATACACGCTATATTTGTGTTACAAAATAAATGGTTCCTGCTTTATTCAAGCAGAGATATTGAATAAAAAAGACGCAATTATAGGAGATTTAAGAAAATTTATTGTGCCACAAATGTTTAGTCCATTTGAGGCTGGCGATGACATCGAGCGTTGTAATGTAACAACCGGTTAGAAAATTTTTTTCGGGCAGACGTAAAATCTCGCTGATAGGTCAGGAAAAAAACATACGTACCATGACTACCTCCAACAACGTGATAACGGTCAAGCGATTCCTGTTCGCGGCTCGAGGTGACGGTTGGCACGGGCAGTTCGACTATAAAATGAAATATTCTTCAGCTGTTGATTTAGGGAAGTTATCATCCCTTAATATATATACATCTCTCTATAATGATAATTCTGAGAAAAGTGATACGCTTCAAATAATTGAAAAAATATGTTTTATTACATTGGAGCATATTTATTAATAATAGAAATTATGTAAATGTTAAAGTATAAAATCATAAAATATTTCAAATGATCGAGATCGCCAGGGATCTACACCTTTCATAATTTAATATCTTTTGTTAGAACACCGTTGAAAAACGGCTTTTGACTCTCTTTAATAATATCGTTGAGGTGGCTAAATAATTTGCCACCATCAATATCAACAGCTAAAGCATTTGCGGTCGGGCTATATACTCTTGCGAAACTTTATTGGTGCAAGTAGGACAGTGAGATAAAATTTCGAATGTGAAAAAAGTATGCTGTCGTGTAGACCTGCGTATGAGCGGATTCGTGATTATTACGATGAAATTTATTAATTTATATTACACAAATTTAAAAAACTTTAGTATTTTGATAATATTGTATCTAAATTTTCATTACAGCTTCATTAAAATATTAAAACAAAATTCGGTAATTCATGTCTATTAAATAAGAAGGTAAATTGGATAAAATTACTATTTTATAAAATCAAATAAAAAAAAAAAAAACAAAACACGTGTAAAAAATATTAAAATATTATAAAATTAAAACTCTTAAATAATGTTAAAAGAATTTAAGTTTCTTATAAAGCTCGATTTACCTTAAAAAATACACTTGTTTTACTGGTCAAAAAATCAATTCCCAATCAATTCCCAGCTTTGTAAACGAAACAAAGAAAAATTTTTTCATGTTCTGATTTACCGATCACTTTATTCATTCACTTAATTACACAAAATTACATATATATATATCCATGGTTATATCATATAATCATTACTTATTAAAGTGCGCAAAATTCATTCATACATTACATGATTTTCTGCGGCGAAATTTTATAAAATCTGCCGGTGGTTTAACCTATAATCTGCCCTGTATTTGCGGCCTAAAATTATTATTTCGGCACATATTCTGTCCATTGATTTCGGCTGTAAAAAATTTTTTATTGATTTACATAATTACATATGCTGCTTGGTGACGTTATCATTAACGGTTGACTTTATTCTTTATTGACCAGAATTTTCTGTTGCATAATAGATACCGAGCACGTGACCCTCGATGGTTAAAAATTCCATATGTGCGGCGTATCAACCGCCTGCACTTTAAAATGGAGTGGTACTCAACATGATAAATGACAGCGTAAAATACTTCCCTCGTAACGATTAAACCCTTCGTGAGATGCTTCGTATATTCATATCAAAGACAATTTTAAGTTCTCCGTGCTCATAGAATCACCCTCGAGATCTTTCAACGAATGGACCTTTCTGAAGGTGCGTGGATACATAGTTTGCTTTATTTCATTTCCAATAATTTATTCTCTGATTCAATTTTTCTGTTTCACACAACCAAAATGATTTGATTTCTTCACTATGTGCTTAGAGCTACAGAAGTATGAGAAGAATGATTAAAATTATTGTAAAACAGGTAGTTAGAGACTGTGAATGAACATGTGGTTCTTGGCATTAAGACATATGAACCTTTGGCCTTTACACTGACTTAGGATGGAGCCTACCAGATGTATTAACCTATTTCTAACCCGATATTAAATATATAAATAGATGAACTTGCCTTTAACAATGTTCTATCACTGAGGATAGAAGTAGCCTCCTTCTACTTGTCATTCATTGTGTTTTTTGCAACATGCAACACAAACTTAAATATTATAAAGTACTCATAATTCTTTGATCTCCATGTGATTTAAGGTATATTTTTTGATCAGTTATTCGGCTTTAATTTTTGCCGTGATCATCGGATCCACATTTAATATCCGTTTCCTAGTTATAATGTATTTCTTTTTTTTAATGTCTGTGACTGAAATTGAAACATATTTCATTTACCACCGAAACAAGTTTTTTGTGAAACAATCAGAATATGTTGGCAAAATTTATGATTAACTAACTCTAACCGAAATTAGAATAACTAGTTAAGTTACTTACCTGATAAGTAACTGGCTTAAAGCCTTAAACCTCTATCGGTCTCTATGCAACATCACTTGAAACATGTCGCGGTGCTTTTGTTTTCCATACATGTTCAGATTATTTCTAATAATTCGGAAAAGATTTTCAAAACCTTACTGTCTAAGAATAGAACATTGATTAAATTAAGCGCTAACCAACAAATAATGGATTTACAATATTAACTAGTCAATTAACCTGCTTGGCTTTTTTTCTTTATTCAAATAATTTTAACTTCTTTTAAAATTATCTTTTCTTTTTAATTACTAACATTAAAAATGTCAAAGAATGAAAACACTCAAAGTTCAAGTACGTCATCCACCTCTTCCATTCCCCCCTCGCTTATATCTGATTTGGGTAGATTAAATCTCACTGAAGAACGTCTGAGACGCTATTCCGATGAGGCGAACGCATTAATCTCTAGTACGAATGAAACTGAATTAAGGACTGAAGCTAGATTTTTACGAGAAAAAGCTATATCTAAAGTACTCGGTAATATTAAGCGTTCAATGGAAGTTGATCTTTGTTTTGTCTTGGACTGCACTGGATCTATGGAGCCTCATATTGCTGCCGCTAAAGATTGTATCTCACATGTATTAAATTACATTATACATACAAACCCAAGCATTAAATTTCGGGTTGGTTTTTGTGGTTATCGAGACCATAATAATAAATCTGATCGATTGCAAATTTTTGATTTTACCGGTCAATATGAACGATTTACTCAATATATGCATAACGTGATACCTGCTAGTTCTCAAAATAATGATGCTCCAGAGGATGTTCTTGGAGGTCTCGATGCAGCAATAACTCAAATGGATTGGCAAAATAGTACTCGAGTACTCCTCCATATTGGTGATTGTCCACCACATGGTCGTCGTTTTACAGACTTAGAAGATAACTATCCGGATGGTGATCCAAATGGCTTAACCGCAGAAAACGTATTAGAAAAGATGCAATCAAAAAATGTCCTTTATTTTTTTGGAAAAATAACAGATCATACCGAAAAAATGCTTCAAATATTCCGTACTATAATTGGTGAATTTCCAGTATTTGATCTTGTAGGAGGAGATCCAACTGAATTAATTGACAAGTTTATAAATGCCGCTTCATCATCTATTACTATTGCCGTTTCACTAACCAGTGTGATTGGAAACAACTCTAAAGATATATATGCTCTACAACAAAGAAGACTCGACATGGACCAAAACGAGCCCAATTGGGATATTCTTCCATTGCAAAATGGAGTAATTATGTGGTATCGTATTCCTGAAACTCCGAATAATCTCAAAAATCCAAAATACTTCAACAAATCAAATCTCTCTTCTAAAAGTTTCTCTTTCAAGATTGCTTCACAACCATTTTCTGCCGGTGTTGAAAAATATGCCTACTTTGCTCGTGATATCAAAAGTAATCCGGTAAAAGAAATGGTAATGAAAGAATACCTTAAAATGGGGGAGCGAAATAATCCTCTTGAAAAGTATCTTGAGGCAGTAGAAGTTTCTACAATTGCATATTTTCTTTCTACGAAATTTAATTTGATTGCAGAACAAAAAAAAGTTAATATTTCCAAAGTAAATTATCTTAAAGTGAAACTTTTACGTTGTAGTACTATTGACGTTCGTACTCGATATTATGCTATAGAACCAAAACTTAATGCAGAGTATAAACGATTCAATGTAAATACCGGCGTAATTACAAAACTTCGGTATACTCTTGAAGCATTTGCTCACTTCACATTTGAATACACTGAAGGATATTTAGTGGTTTATGACCTTCAAGGAATTGAACTCAATGATGAATTCTTATTAACTGATCCAGCAATACATTGCATTGATCCTTTAAGATTTGGAGGGACAAATCTTGGTAAAGATGGAATTAATCAATGTTTCTTGGCAAATCATAGATGTAACGACATCTGTAAAAAGTTAAAATTGAGTCGTATTAATAACTTGTAATACATTAGTAGATTTGACATCAGAATGTGACGTTATGCGGAATATTATTATCAGGAATTTACAATTCATGTATAAAATTATCTGAATGTGATAATTGATTAAAAGAATAAATGACCATAAATAATTTTAGGATTAGTAAAGTTCAATAAAAAAAATAAGTATTAATAATAGTTTCAATATTCAAAATTCAATAAAACTTTTAAAGTTATTTTATCAAACCTATTGAACATGAATATATTTATTAGTTATACCCAGGGTTTTTTACAAATTTGCTTCAAATCTGCAAAATACCCGGTGGTTTAATCAAGTGAGTTACTTTAATAGGATATACTGTGTACTTTATACAATATAATCATAATTCTGATTCAATTAATTCAATAAAAATAAAAACCTTCATGTAAAATACAGAGGTCATACAAGTCAGTACTCCTCGATAAATTTTTTTTTTTTAATTCCTGAATCAAAATCATGGGTTTATCTATTCTAAATGCCCGTTATATAGCAGATTGTATTTAAATTGCAAGGCATGTTTATTTTATTTATTTTATTAACTAGAATAAATGTATATCTCACTCGGGACGATATGAAACAACCCTAGCGTCGCCCGCAAAAATGGTTAGCCGGATTATAATGAGGCGTGACAAATAATGAGTGATGATTAGGTTTTAAAATTTTCGGGTGTGATGACCCTAATTTAAAAACCGGCATATAGATCCGGCCACCATTTTCCGGGCGACACTATGTATGATTAAATCTCACATGATTTATTAAATGATCTGATTGGTCATAAACATGTGACATATAATTTTTTGCAAGCAACATTTAAGTATATCGCATTTCCTAATATAAAGATTTTTTCACTTTAGGTTTATTTTTTTGGGATTTGCATTTGAATTGGGAACGCCACTAACGTTCCTGATCTTATCCTTGATTTTCACGTTTTTTATTGATCTTTGTGTTCTTTATCTTTAGGATGTAATTACCTTTTGATCTTATCCTCGATTTTAGTGTTTCTTATTGGTCTTTGTGCTCTTAGATAAAAAAATAAAAAGAGCAAAACAAAAATAGTTCGTAGTCACTAAAAATAAATAAAAAAATAAAAATTAATCAATAAATTTACGCATAGTGAAAATTACTATAAAAATCACATGTGCAACATCCCGATTACACAGGGGGGGCTAGATATAAATTTACCCAAAATAAAATTAGCTTGATGTTAATAAACGCGCTGGTTATTGAATTTTTTTCTGTAAAAAAAGACCATGTGTTACTCGAACTGACCATGTGATATCAAAGTAGCCTCTTATAATAGGAAGAAGAACCATCAAACGAAAAATGAATTCAACAAGAAGAATCAGGTTTGAATTCTCGCAGAGATTCTGAAGCTGTTATTGTCGATAAAATAATTTATTTTTTTCCCCCTTTTTTGTTATTGTTTCCTCTTTATATACCTTGAGGATGAGATTTCCAGCTGGTACATACAGTGTTCACCTTGCAAACTTTAGATTAGTTTTTTTATCTCTTCTATCTTTGTAGCATTATATTTGTAATTACTGACAAAATAAAATAAAAGTAAACTAAGATTGTATTTCAATGATTGAAATCTTGTCTTGTTACATCTAATACTGAGAAAAATTACTAAGTCAAATATACAGTACATGTTTTAAAATTATATAAAAGTGTTTAAATATTAAAAAATATTTAAATTTGGATTCCTTTTATAAATGATAAAAAAAAATATTGATATTATGTAAACTTTAATACTGTATAATAAAAAAATAATAAAGAAAAACAAAATGAAATAGATTAACGTCAATATTTTATCTTATCTTAAATATGACATCAACGAACATATAAACAATAATAAATGCATCAAGTTTTTTTATTAAGTTTTTATTTTTCAATTGAGAAAAAATAAGAAATTTGATTTTTTACCTAGTAAAACTTGCTTTTAATTTTTTATATAGATTTGTTATTATTTTTTTTTAAAGAATTTTTTTGAATTTTTTTCTTTTGCGAGAAATCTGTCATATTAAGTGTATTTATACATGCCAACATTATTTATACTGAACAACCATCATATCTGTTGTTAAAGAATTCCAGCTCTTTATTACATTACATGTTTACATGACAATAAATATTATTACAATAATAAAATAATACATTGAATTATGAGTAAATGGCATTAGTAAATCATTCTTCACTACCATCTCCCAAAAAATGATAAATAGTAATAATACTATAACTTTGATAAATAACTTGCCACCCTTATTCGTTCTCTAGCCATTTTTACCTAAAAAAAAGGGGGTTGGCAAAAGTCAGTTATGCTATATAAATTGGCAAAACCAAAAGTCAGGTTTGTGAACCATCCGAAGTTCAGCTAACCACGCATAACTAACAGTCCGATACGAATATTGGCTGTGAGTAGTATCATTAAAACTGATCTTAAACTTTAGCGCCACTCACCTTATAAAGAAATATCAATTAATATTATGTGAACTTGCAAAACATAAAGTATGGTAAGAAGTTGTAATATCAGATATACTGTAGGATTCAATTAACCTTTTTACCTAAAAAAAAGGGTTGGCAAAAGTCAGTTATGCTATATAAATTGGCAAAACCAAAAGTCAGGTCTGTGAACCATCCGAAGTTCAGCTAACCACGCATAACTAACAGTCCGATACGAATATTGGCTGTGAGTAGTATCATTAAAACTGATCTTAAACTTTAGCGCCACTCATCTTATAAGAAATATCAATTAATACTTGCAAAACATAAAGTATGGTAAGAAGTTGTAATATCAGATATACTGTAGGATTCAATTAACCATTTTACCTAAAAAAAAAGGGTTGGCAAAAGTCAGTTATGCTATATAAATTGGCAAAACCAAAAGTCAGGTTTGTGAACCATCCGAAGTTCAGCTAACCACGCATAACTAACAGTCCGATACGAATATTGGCTGTGAGTAGTATCATTAAAACTGATCTTAAACTTTAGCGCCACTCACCTTATAAAGAAATATCAATTAATATTATGTGAACTTGCAAAACATAAAGTATGGTAAAAAGTTGTAATATCAGATATACTGTAGGATTCAATTAACCATTTTACCTAAAAAAAAGGGTTGGCAAAAGTCAGTTATGCTATATAAATTGGCAAAACCAAAAGTCAGGTCTGTGAACCATCCGAAGTTCAGCTAACCACGCATAACTAACAGTCCGATACGAATATTGGCTGTGAGTAGTATCATTAAAACTGATCTTAAACTTTAGCGCCACTCACCTTATAAAGAAATATCAATTAATATTATGTGAACTTGCAAAACATAAAGTATGGTAAAAAGTTGTAATATCAGATATACTGTAGGATTCAATTAACCATTTTACCTAAAAAAAAAAGGGTTGGCAAAAGTCAGTTATGCTATATAAATTGGCAAAACCAAAAGTCAGGTCTGTGAACCATCCGAAGCTCAGCTAACCACGCATAACTAACAGTCCGATACGAATATTGGCTGTGAGTAGTATCATTAAAACTGATCTTAAACTTTAGCGCCACTCACCTTAAAGAATCTTGCAAAGCCATTTATTTGTCAAAGAACTATATATAACAAAAATAGAAATAAAAAACAACAAAAATATAAAACAATAATAAAATAACGAATAAAAATGGAAAAGATAATGAAAATAAGGCAATAAAGACAACAATAAAAAAAATATAAGAAAGTAAAAAAAAAGGACAGCGAAGATAAAACATAAAAAAAAAACGAAGATAAAAAAGATAGCGAAGTTAAAAAAGTTGATAAAAAAAAATATATAATAAAAAAATATAACGAAAAGAAACAAAAAATAAATAAAAAATAACAAAAATAAAAAAAAAATAACAAAGATAACGAAGATAAAAATAAAAATAGAAGATAAAAACTAAAAATAAAAATATGCTAGATAACGAAAAAAAGATATTAAAAAATAAATAACGAAGATAACAAAGATAATATAAATAATAATAACGAACTAACGAAGACAAAAAAAAAAAAATAAATTAAATAGCGAAGATAGCGAGTATAAATACGCGTATGATTACATTTTCTGACTCGACTAGAAAATTACAAAACGACTACCGGTTACATAATACATATTTTTTTATCGATCAGTCAGACTGATGTCGCGATTACAATTTTTTAAATCTTGTCTAACTGACGCAATAACTAAGTGCAATACAAAAACAAACATTCACACGCGCCAAAATACCGTTTAAAGAAGTTTAATAAAACGATAACTTGCTATTACGTAAATATTAAAAATATCGTATATTTCGTATATATCTGTCAACAAGTGAAGATGGCAATGCAATATTGAGGGATAAGACAGTATTTGAGACGTAATACGATATTTAAATAAAAAATTTATTGATTGTAAATAATAATAATAATATTTTAAAGATTCAGTACCTTATGAGTAAACCTAATAAACCCTATCTTGGCAACATTGCAAAAGATGAAGCTCGTCAAGGACTGAAGATATGTGAATCTACAAGTTTAGAAGTTCAGGAAATAAACAGTGAACAGTAGATATTTGCGTCTAAAGATAAAACAATACCTTTGCGTAAAGTATTACTTATGCGGCCAAAATATTTATAAGATAATATTAACTATTAAAATTTTATATATTGTAATTGATTCTGATGCTAATTCATAAACTTAATAATCTTGAATATCGGGAAAGGGAAAAACGTAATGTGGCGCAAATGATAAAATGATTTTTCGATGATCTACGATATTTTCTCGAGTATCCCATTATTAGTACCTTTATTGGGGCAAAGTTTAGTAATTTACGAGTGATCTTCGGATTGGGAGAGAATTGTTTTGGAAAATAGCGTGGAAAATTAACGATTTTCAACGAAGAATTGTTGTAGCAAAGTTGCAAAGTAAAAAGCCAATTTTTATTTTCTTTTAATTTTTTTAATTCATATCTTCATATCTCCAATTTATTCTTTCACATCCTTCGCAGGATTTTCAATAAATCTCCTTTCCATGCTTTCCATGTCATAACGAACTTAAACCAAAAGAATGATTTTAAGTTGAAAGAGGAAGATTTGAAATCAGCTATCTAATGATTTGAATTAACCTTAAATTTCAGCAAGGGATAGCAATAACTTAGTGTTTTAAGAATAAATCAAATATCATAGTAATCATACGTTCAATTATGAAACAAAATAACAAAAGGAAAGCCATTAAAGAAATTCAGTTTTATCGTTTTAACTTGTGATAAATCTAATAGTTTCATTGAATTTTTATTTATACTACAGACATATTATATTTCCAGTGTATTATGCCACCAACAAATTTTAAGATTAATACATAATTTTATCTTAATATTAAATTTTTCTTTTTTTTTTTTAAAAAAAAAAAAAAAAAAGCTGAAATGGATTTTCTAATTTGGAATATCTATAAAATTCGGATAAAGAATACACATAATTAAAACAACGGAATTTTTTTTTTCTTTTTTTTCTTTTCAGTGTAGCTTTTACACCACGTTTTCTTAATTTTGTTTTCAAAATAATTGATCGGCATGATCGGCAAAATGTAGTTTAATTAAAAAAAAAAAATTTAAAAATATCATAAATATCATTTAAAAACATAATTTATTCTAAGGAAGTTTTTTGTCATCCTTAGATATTGTCATTTGCTTTTTTTTTTTGTTTCAAGGAAATTCATTTATCACATTTTTGTAAACTTCAAATGTTTTTTTTAAATATTCATTTAATTATTATTGGTCTTTGTATATGTTTCCATAACGAGTTTAAATATACAAAAATCCTTTGTCATGATTTCGATCTGCAAAATTTTATTGAGTCGTGTCACCAAAGAACAAATGTCACACTATTCACGTTAACCCATCAATTATATTATTATTCTTTATTATATTTTTCTATATCCTTAAAGACAAAAATTCAGAAAGGAAATGTTTAATTGGGGAAGTAATATTTATAATATTCATGTATCATACGATCCTTATCATAAATATTGAAGTTGCATGAATCAAATCATTCAATGATACAAAAATTTGATGGGTTAGAAAAATAAAATAAATGATTATGATTGATCAATTATGAATATAAAGTTTAAAGATAATATTTAAGAAAATGTTTATAAAATATTTATATTTAAAATATATCTTACTAAAAATACTGTACATTGAAATCAGTATTAGCATCATCGCGAATCCGCGATATCCTGATATCATTATTCCCTCTTAGATTGTTTGAATTGAAATAGATTATTTTTAGAACAAAAGACTTCCAAGAAATTTAACAAAGACATAGATCTACTATAAATAACTACAAAAAAAGAAAATACGATAAATATGGAAATTTCTGAAAATCATTAAGGACAAATAAGGAAATTTTTTCAATTCAAATTTGGAAAGTAATATTTTAAATTCTTACACCTATAAAGTTAAAATGCAACATGTAAGTATGTAACGTAAAACTTGAATTGGGAAAAGTGGGTTAAAAGAATAGGAAAATATTGTACTATACGATCAATGAATGATTTTAGTTAATCGGATTGGAAAAGTGGATCAAAAGAATAGGATTAAAGAAATTATTATTTAATTGGAAGAATTGGTAAAATGGAATATTGTATTAAGTTAGTCGATATTGATTTACTATATTTAAATCATTAATTATGAAATTTTTAATTTTTGTATAGAGTATTTTCTTTGTCATATATATGGTTCCTTGAGCTTTTGAGGGGAGGCTTTAAAAAAAAAAAATTTTTGGCATAGAAGAAAAATGATTGGATCCAACTTGTCGAGTTGTTAGAAGAATATGTCATTCGCTAACTTATTAATAGTAACTTTGTTTTAAAAAATTAAAAGTTGCACAAAATTTGATCAACATTAATTTTATTTTCTTAAAGGTAAATATGGCAATTTTTTTTTACTTTACCACACTTTACAGCCTCGATATTTTTAAACAATTAAAAAAAAAATGATTAAATCTTTTTTTTTTATTATTGTTCAATAAATGATGATCATCTATTTTTAGCTTCAAATTAGCCAATTAAGTCATAAGTTTCAAAAAAGGAAAATTCCTCATTTAAAGGAAACCAACGGGGATCATTCTATAGATTCTGCCACATTACCCTTTTTAAAATTATAAAATTTTTTTTCGTTACATTTATGAATATTTTATATGTTCAAAAGTACTTTTTCTACCGTATAATGTTTTTGTTATCAGTTATTAATAATACATTTTTTTTATTATTTTTTTATTATTTGCATAAATAATTATTATCAATATTTTTGGAAAAACAAAGAATAAGAAAAATTTAGTTTTTACCGCCCAAATAATGCAAAAAATATTTTTTTTTTAGTGCTTTCGTGACATCAACAATAAATGTAAATATTATGTAATAAGAATAAAAATAGTAAGCATTTATCGGAATTCCTGGTAATTCAATTATTTAGCAGTAACCCTGCGCCATTTCATTATTAATGTCCATTTTAACACTTTTTTATATTTATCGACAAAAAAAGAAAAACAATAAACATTCCTTTTTTTCTATTTTTTTCTAAAAATTAAATTACTTGAAGATAAAAAAAAAAAAAAAAAAATATTTTTTTTTTTTTTTTTTTTTTTTTTTTTTTTTCAAACAATAATGATACTGTATATATCCATTTGTTTAGAAACAAACATTTTTTATGTTCAACTAAAAAAGAAATCCTCATTAATGACAATAATTAAATCCAAATTGAATTTAATTTAAAAGAAAAAATTTAAAAAATACATGTGTTAAATATAGAATTCTTATATTAATTGCCTATTTTACCCAATTCAAAATTGAGAGTCTGACGGGAAAATACGGGAAAAGCAATGTGGGATGATCATGGTTAGTTTCTCCGGTATATCAGCTTAATAACATAATAAAACATACATACTCATATTTCGTAAATTCATTTACTCACACATTTTTGAATAGTTTGCGAAACTTAGATAATTTTTCTCACACCATTACGTATACAGTAAAGTATATATTTATATCTCTTACGAATTTCATATGTTATACCGATTTTCATCATCATGTTTCACTCGGCCTACAATGGCGATGAAATTTTACAATATGCCGATCTACCGAACTTATTTATATAATCAATAAATACCCAAGCTGATTTCCACTAAAAAGAAAAAAAAAAAAATTTTTAAAAAATAAAAAAAAAAATAAATAAATATTTACATTATCTATATATATATATATATATATATATATTCTATCAAACACTTCTCGCAATCACAAGAAAAAAAACTTATCTTTTATTAAAAGTTGTTTGAATTAATGGATATTTCACCTTCATCGAAAACTCAAGACTCTAGTGTTGTAAACAACAATACTACTAACGTAAATACAGAGACATCAACATTTCAACCTCAAAATGATGAAGAGCCACCACCACCTTATCCTACAGATTCAAATATCCAAATTCCAACTCCGTCACATTCAAGAGACCACACTACTATAACACTTAGTTTGCCACCCGAATATACGAGCTCAACTTCATTCATCACTACACAACCACAACCACAAATAATGTCACTTTCTCCAAATAATAATAGACTTAGCGATGTATCAATGACAAGTACAACAAATGAAGATACCTCAAATCATACATTATTAATAAATTCAGCTCAGCAAATAAAATTTTGCAAGATATGTCAAGAATCGGAAGAATCTGATTCCGAAGATTCAATCGCTAGTTATTCTGAAACTTATAAAAAGGGGAAATTAATTTCTCCTTGTAAATGTAAAGGTTCGCTTCAATATGTACATATTGGTTGTTTAAATCAATGGCGTAATTCTAATGTACGTGAGGAAGCGTCATATAGATGTGAAGTATGTAAATATGAGTATAGATTTTATAGACCGCGTTTAGCGAAAATCTTTTCAAGTAGTTTCACTTTGCATTTCCTTTCTTTAACATTATTATTATCTTCAATTTATTTAATGTCTTATATAGTAAAATTGGTTATGATAAATCATGATCACCATGTACCAAATGATCCAAATGACCCAAATATTCCTCCCCATTTACCTGGTGAAGATAATTATAAATGGAAAGATATTAAATTTTTAAATATCCGTGTAATTGAATTTATAATTGGTACTTCAATAATTTCATGTTTGGGTTTAATATTTTTCATAATTATGATTTGTTTTAATGGGTTTCGTCGTACAAGAAATAATTTTTGTTATATTGGTGGATGTAATAATAATTATTGTTGTCTTAGTTATGGATGTTGTACTGGAAGTGATTGTTCTGGTGATTGTAGTGGTATTTTTTTTTTGTTTTTATTACTTATTATTTCGATAATATTTTTGGTAGGCTTCATTGGTGCAATAATTGCCGTTTATCTATTAATACAAAAATCTATGACCATCTGTCTTGAAAATGTTCATGATCGTATACTAGAGGTTAATAAGGATTAGTTTGTAATGAAAATAAAATTATCATATGTCAATTTTACTACATCATCATATTTTTCACAAATTGATAATACATCATATGATACGTATTGTGGTGATCGCTGTACGTTTGGTTACATCCGGTCAATTCCGATAATTAACATCATTTAACGCTTCGTATACCTATTTTTAAATGAATCTCCTTTAAAACCTAAAGGTGGTGGTGTAGACCTTTTAACCTAAACCGGGGGTGCATTGTTTACATTATTATTTTTTTTTTTTTTATATGGAATTTTCTTTTTTTTTTTTTTTTTTGCGAAAAAAAAAAAAAACGAAAATTCCATATAAAAAAACGGTTAATTACCCGATTTATTAAACAAGAAAATGCACGTAATATTACCTATTATTAAATTATTTTTTTATACTTTCCTCTCGTAATATCGTTCCAAAAATTTCGCGCAATGAATCTCTGAAACCATTAGAAAATTTTTAATTGGGATACATTTTTGTAGATCAAATGGGCGTAATTTGTTTCACTCATTCTTTGATACACATCTTTCGTTTTTACTCCAAGTTTGCAAGAAAATTATTTTGCATTATTTCATTTAGGAAAGTAATACTATCTTACATCTTTTCAAGATAATATCCCATTAGGGTAATCAGGTTAATTGACTGAATCAAAATTATCATTTTTTTTTTTTTTTTTGCGTAACAAAGAATGTCGATACATTAATTCCATCAATGAGTTATAATAATTATCAAATTAATACTTAAATTAACCGTGCAAAGCAGTTACATTGTTGTAATAATACGATAATCTAAAACAATATTTTGCGTTAGAGCTATTTCTTCATTAATGATAATGATTACTTCGCCGGATTGTTTATTTTGTTTAAAGCGTGCATGAAACGGTCTTTATACGATAGATAATTAAATGCGCGGCCTTAATGACCAATGATTCTAAATCGAAGTTCGATATGAAGTTTCAAATAATTGAATTATAAATTAAAAATATTCACCAATCAAACTTAAAAATTCGTTTTGGCAAATCAAAATTTTTTCTATAAGCAAATTCTGTAGCTTTATATCCATTTGTGCATCTAAAAAAAGCAAAGCCGAGTTTAAAAAAGCACATTATGTTATTTATATCATAGTTAATCGTTTAAAATTATTAATTAATTAAAAATATCTAAGTTTGATCTGATGAAATTTAATAAAATTCAAATGCTTTAGTCTCATCACATTCATTAAAAGGCTATTGTACAGTATATGTTATGTCCGTACAAGTACTTCCAGTGTTGAATTTGGACAATTGAACACCCAATTGGACAATATCCATATTGTCTAAATCAATAATACGAAAAATAATTGGGCAATTGGACATATATCCAATTGGATATTTAGTTGAATGTCTAAATATCCAATTGAAAAAATTCTACGTCACACCTTATCTATTAATTAATAACGGTCAATCTGTTTCCTCTAGAACAGTGATACACATTGAAAACTTTACCTGAATTAAGTATTAATTGATTGGAAGTATTACTCGAATTGGAAGTATTACTTGAATTGGAAGTATTACTTGAATTGGAAGTATTGAATCGGAAGCCCAAAGGTATTCTGATTGGATTGTTTTACTCATATAGCATTGCTGAAACCTGAAGCCATAAAATCATTGGCATCCTACAATTAATTAATTTGGTTACTAAGTTGTTTTCTAACAGCTAATGACAAGTCTTGATTACTTGATATAAGTACGCTACATTATTTACCGTATATTGCGGGCCATAGTACCCAGGGTATCTTGCAATTTTAAGGGTCAATTGGCCCCGGGTGTACGAAATTTTCTATTATAATTGAAGGGTTTTAAAACTTGTAATATATTCAAAAAAAATATTTAAATGTATCGTCTGGGTAAAATCAGGTTGTTGGAAATACACATAGAGGGATACTGTGGCCCACGATACTAACCATAACACAGCAAACACAGCCAGCATGAGAAATATTTCTAACTTAAAGATCAATCAATTTAAAATGTCAATAATATTAATATCTAGTTGTCTTGATCACCAAAAAATGAGGGTCCAGCGAAACTTTTATTTTAAAGGAGTTACTTTATGTACTAACAACGATCTTTGCATATCATAAGTACAAAGAAGTTTCTAAATAGTATTTATTCATTTTAAAGAATTTAGCAATAATATATCTTAATTAAACTCCCTTCTTTAGAAGGTGCGCAAACCTACTGTCTTTTAGTGATTATTTCCTTTGGAGTTTTATTAACTAAAGGTGCGTAATTTTTATTATTATAATCATTATATATCATAAAAAGAAAGAGCAAATAATAAACAGATCAGACAAAATAATCATGTAAATAGGATAGGTCTTGTCTTTTATGAATAATTCCAGTCAAATTTATTTAAACGTTGACCAACATTATCTTAATTCCAGCTGTATTTTGTGGTCCTATAATAAGTAAAATCGCTAGGTATATATCGATTAAAACCAAATATTTTAATTAAATTCTAGTGTTATCTAAATTTAAACTAAAGCTGTGCCAAAAATAATTATAGCGCGGGTGCTTGGATCACGTGATTATTAAACCTTTTCGAGCAGAGTTTTTTATCAAATAAATGTAATATATCACCGGAACGCGAAAAAGTTTATTTAAAAAATAAGAACTTAATGAATTACAGTATTAGGTATTTATTGATAAATCTTTACTAATATCATACAGTATACTAGTTCAAAAATTTCAACGTTGTAAATAAGTGTATAATTGTTTTTTAAATGTCTCTTACGAACTTGTGATGGTTTTGAATAGATTATAATAAATACAGTCAATTCTCTATAAATGCACCTCTTTGGAACCGGAATCACCGGATATAAGTGTGCATTGTGCATTTTGTTTTTGTAAGATTTAACATTGCAAAAACACTGACGAAACATAGTTTGTGATCAATCGTAGTCTGTTGCATCATATATACCTGGTTCTCTCAATAAAGTTTCAATTTTACCTGCATTTTATAGTTGAAACAAAAACGTATTCAGTATTTAAGCGCTTTAATGCTACATTACCTATAAAAACCATATAGTATGCATTCAGGGAGAATACTATTGATATAGATGGGACTTTCAAAATCGTTGCACGGCGTAAATATGTGCAATTTAGCACTAAGTCCCAAACTTGTGACCAAGCAAATGCATTTATATGTAATGACCGTATATATTATTTTTATAAAAATACTTTTGCGTCATTTAGGATCATTTAGGACTTTTGGGTTATAAATTCATATAGCCAACAAATATTTTGCAAGCTAGCTTAGACATGTTATACATAGGTATCAAAAGATTCTCTTATAAGTAATATAAGAGAATTACATTAATATTACAATATATTATTATATGAGCAAAAATTATTACCAAATGAAGAGAGCTCCTAATGGGTTGTATATGCAAGTGGTTTTTATATGGTAATAATCTTATTCTCTCTTCATATTTTATATTTCTCTTCAAGTTTGAAAACTCAAAATCTCGAATACTTTTGGGATATACAACTAATATTATTTTAATTTTTAATTGTTTATAATTTAATAGATATTTGTAACATCACCTTAAATGCAAGGTTACTGTCAAGTACTTTCCAATTACAGTTTAAGAATCCGCGTCCTATCTTCCTGTCTATAAGCAATAGAATCCAGATTAACCAATTCTTTTCATTAATTCATTCACAGTTCTAATATTCTTATTTACGTTCTCAATTTCAAATTTCTATTTCAATTTTGTTTAACAAATATCTGACAATTCATCAATGAGTAAACACGATTGCTACCAAAGTTATCACTTTAAATAATTTTAAATAATGTAATTAACTTGGTTCCATAAATTAAGTCATTGGTAAAGGAAATTTAGCTAGCGTTCACACTTTAAAGTTTAATTTAAACAAATAAAGAAATAGCGAACAATAGATCAGTAATCCGGATCACTGTAATCATCATTGATATTTTCATAAATTTTTCCTCATTTGTCAACTTTGTTTCACAAATTAGGTCGTTAGAATGTTCACACTCACACTCTTTAAAATTTAATTTAAACAAATAAAGAAATAGTGAACAATCGGTCATATAGATCAATTTATCCGGAGCTAATATAACCTCTTATGTACGTGATGTCCAACATAAAGGATCTGAAGATCAATTAGATCAATTGAAGATTATTTTTTTTTTCATCATCTTTTAAAGAATCGAAATATAATTTCGTTTACCTCCTAAATTTTTTAGGGGGTTTTTTTTTCATTTATTAATTAATAGTAAAAAATAGTGTAAAAGAGCTGGAAATATTAGAAAAATTACAAAATAACAAAGGAAAATACATTTATAAAAAAATATTATATAAAGATTATAAAAGAGATTTTATATATAGCAAATTAATTTTATTACACCAATTCACACTGACAACATTTCAATACCGTTTTGGCTAATTTTAACAACTTATTTTTTAAATTTTGGTAACTCATTTTTTAAAATTGACCAAATTTAAAAAAATTATTTGATAAGTTCAATACACCACTATAAATTTTTGAAAGAAATTATTAAATTATTATTATTATTACGTCAAATTATTATTTATTATAAACAAATTTTTTTATAATTGCTTTCAATTTACCTCATAATTTGCTTCTTCACTTTCTTCAATATATTCACTAGAGACAACTTCTTGAAATGTTTCGTTACCAACTTTAAACGTGGCTTCATGACTAAGCAAATAATATTCTTCTATATCAGAATAAACAATATTGATGATGTCTTGTGATTCGACAAATGAATTTATTTCTTTTGATTTTAAATTTTGAAAGTACCAATAAAAACTAGTACTTTTATTAACAGTATCACAATATGCTGTAAATTTTAAAATTGATTTAATTAGAAAATAACATCATATATATAAATACAAAATAATATTAATTATTATGATTACCGTGAATAGAAGTATCAAAGAGCGCTTTATTTGTTTCTTCATTTATTAAGCCAATTCTATAATCTCCATACTCGACTATATCACCATTTTTTTTACATCCCATAGATGTAATAATCCATGTCGAATCTGATGTTGGTAAAGATTTACCCGCAAATACCTTTAGAAAAAAAAAAGGCAATAAATTATTATTTTTTTTTTTTTTTAAAAAAAAAAAATCATTGAAAAATAACATCACTTACTATTTGTTTTTGTGATTTTTCATAATTTCTATCGATACTCGTTAAATATTTTCCGGTAGCAACATGTCTTAAAGCGACGCGAGATCCATATTTTATCAACGTTTGTTTAAAAACAATCTCTTCAAAGTTTTTTATCAATTCATTTGTTGAATCAACACTTTCCACTTTATTAACGAATTCCTTTTGTAAAAATCGATTATCTTTCAAAGTTTTACATAAATATTTCTTCATTTCATTAATTTCTTTATATACTTCCGCATTATAACAATATGTGAGAAATTCTTTCATGAATTTAATATGATTACCACCATCATTCTCTGAAATATATTTCATGGAAGATAATTTTCTTTTAGCGTCATCTTTAGATATTATGAAAAATATATCTTGCTTTAAAGCTTTTATTAATTCATCAATGGTATTTATATGATGTGAAACATTTATTTTAGGATCAATCACTAATTTACATATTTTCAAGATTTCTTGGTCGGTTGTAATTTGTTTTAAATGACAAAACAGTAGAATTTGTCTAATCCATTCTTCTGGGTGTATTGTTCCATCATATTTTGGTGGTTCCATGGTAAAAAGATAAGTTTATGAAAAAAGAAAGAAAGAGAAGAAAGATACTGTATAAAATCGTCTTAAAAAATGTAGATCAAACATGAGTAAAAAAAATCTCATCATATGATTTGTAAAGCATAACGTGATCAAAGTTACGTTTCCCGCAGAAGATACAACAGATACTTCGCATATGCACTAGTCTATCTATAGTGATTTCCACACGAATTTTCATATTAAAATATAATAAAACAGTTTTGGAATATCTAAAATTAAGTTACCACTAAGAAACGAAACAAAAATTTATTATTATTTAAATAACAATCCCTAAAACTTTAATATTTTTAGAAATTGAGCAAGTGAAATTGAACACTTTATAATTCGATCTCATGAGACATTATGTTCGGTTTAAGAAAAAAAAAAAAAAAATCTTTTTTTTTTAATAATTATAAGACGTGACATAACGTGTTAACCGGAAACCATCACGTAATCTCACTTCAACTCATTAATATCCTCCTCAAGCTTCGATCTTGTTTGTGAGTAGATATTATATTATTTTCAATTCTTTCTTCATGATTATAATGACTATACAAAAATGATAAGTAGCTTCTAACTAACTAAGATATTTTCGAAATTAATTACTAACCTAGTCAGAAACTCTCTCTTTCCTTTTGATTATCATGTGACTTCATCTCAGAATATTTTACAGTGGAGCGTTAAAATATTCGGGTGTATATATATCTTGGTCTAACTTTTTTTCCTAGCTTCCGATAGGAATTTCTCAAAATTAACTATAATAGTCAAGCCTAAAAATATTTCCGAAATGAGTTCAAGGAATTATTTTCTCACGATCCAGTGATAATGCGACAAATATTTTTCGTGCATCACTTCACAATGACGGTTAAAACGAATTTAGAATTTACAGTTCAATAAGATTCTAACGGATTCTTATTGGTCATGTTCGCATTTCGTACAGCTGATGTCATAAAATGCACACCGAAAAAAAAAAGTGTTTATTGAACGAAAGTTTGATTCAAAGGACTAAAATAAAAAAAAAAAAGCTATTCGGTGTTTAATTCAATTTGATAGTCACCAAGGAAAAAAAAATTTTACAGTTTAAAAAAAAAAAAGAACCTCTGAGAAATTAAATTTCTAATTTTACAGAAAATTGAAAAAAAAAACTTGTAGAAAGAAGAAATTAAAAACACATAAATAAATATATATATATATATGTATAAATTATTAATAAAAATCGATAAACTAATCTAATTGTTTCCCCCTTATTTCTTCTCAATTCATTTACCAACTTTTTATAAAACTACACAACAATTATTACTTGCGGAATCATCATTATTACGAAAAGTCGCTCTTACAGCATTATCAAAAATGGCATTAACGCCATCATTATATTTAGCAGAACACTCAAAATGCCCAACAGCTCCAATTTTATCAGCAACCCGTTTTCCTTCTTGAGTAGTCACAAGTCTACGTGATCCATCATCACCATTTCTTAAATCTGTTTTGTTTCCAACTAAAATAATTGGCAAATTTGGACAAAATGATTTCACTTCTGGATACCATTTTTCTTCTACATTTTCTAAAGAATCGATGGAGTCGATAGAATAACAAATTAAAATTACATGAGCATCAGGATAAGAAAGTGGTCTTAAACGATCATAATCCTCTTGACCAGCTGTATCCCATAATGCTAACTCAACATTTTTTTTGTCCACTTCTATATTTTTAACATAATTTTCAAATACTGTTGGTACATAAATATCTGGAAATGTGCCTTTTGAAAATACGATTAAAAGACATGTCTTCCCACACGCACCATCACCAACTATTACAAGTTTTCGATTAAGTTCGGACATTGTATATTTATATATGCGTGCGTGAAAGAAGAAAAATATTAAAAGAAAAAAAAAAATATTGAGTGAAATAAAAAAGGGGAATTTTTATTTTATAAATTAGCCACAAACCTGCCCACAGACTTATACATGAGTACAAGTTATAACCTACTGTTTTTGTACTCGTAATGAGTTACGTTGATTGACCAATCAATCTAATCTACCCGGATTCCAAGAAAAAAAAAAAAAGAGGAATTAACTAACAAAAAAGGCAAATAAATAATACATTCTTATATGATATTTAACCGCTAATATTTCAAGTAAAATCCGATTTAACAACCTTATTCATTCATCCAAATTGTCTGTTAAATTACATATAACAAAGTTGATCCTTCCCTATAAAATTTTCAATCGGACTTTAAATTCCGATTGTGATTTACATGTGTTCAGAGAATCCCATTAATTTCTAACCAAGAAATAACACAATTTTAATTTATTAATTAATTAAAAAAAAAAAATTTGGTGTTTCGAAGCTTTATTATAAATAAAGAAGAAATCATTTTTTTTTTTTTTTTTTTTTTTTTTTTAAAAAAAAAAAAAAAGAAGGCAAGTATTTCACGTTAAGATATTAAAATCTTTTTATGATTAATAAAAAATTTCTTCACTAATATTCCTATGACTTTTTTGTTTGTTTATACATTTTTTTTACTCATCTATATCATCATTGATTTTTATTTCATATTAGTTTTTTTAATAATTATCATTATTTCAACCTTTGATTTTTTATATTTCATATTAGTAAGTTTGAAAACATCAAACATAGCCTGTGAAACTATGAGCGTCAATTCTTACCTAAATCCGTTTGTTTGTTTTATTGTCGTTATCAGTTATTATTGGATCAGTCACTTTGTAATCCCGCATTTCAGCTAGTTTGCTTAGTAGGGATTTAAGGGGTAAAAAGATTTAATTTGTTCATAATATAGTTAATATAATTACTTGTTTTAATATTTAGCGTTTGATGCGTTTGAGATCTTGCAAGCCCTCCGGATTCGGTAATAAGTTATATATTAGATCAAAAAAAAAACTCTATCTAATTATCTTTATGCAAGATTAAATGGTTAATTGTGATACACATAATAAAAGTAACTAATAATGAAACTTCAAATTAGGTATAAATTGAATGTTTTTGTATATTTCTATTCTATTCAAGTCTAATTTTTAATACGCCAAATATAATTAATTATATCAATGAATCATAATAGAGTTTTCTTCTTTATGATCTATCTAGCTTAATCGTCCTCAGCTTCGCTACTTTCTTCCTCTACATTACTATAATCACCAGATCCATCTATAAAACGATGAAATTCACTCTCTTTCAATTCTTTATAAGATTTAAATTCATAATCAAATCCAAATCGACAAAGATCGAATTCTGGAATATAATTCAAAATAGCATTAACTACTATACTTGAATAGAAATTAAAATCAAGTTTTCGAAGATTAACATTAGCCGTTTCAATCAATCCAACTATAAAATTATCTGGAAAATAACCAATATAATGTTTATAATAAAATATAACCTCCTTTAACATAGGAAATGATCTTGATAAAGAAATAAACCTTTCCTTTTCTAACCCAATGCAACGTTCCAATACAAGCCTTTCCAATTTTTTGCAAGACACAAATGATTTTAAAGCATCATCACTTATGGTATTAAAACTACAAGTATTCAACGTAAGACTAATAAGAGATTCTTTTTGACTGGAAAGAGATTCTAACACTGATTCAAGAAAATATTCTTCAGTGAAAAAAACTGATAAATCTTCTAACGAGTTTTGCGCTCGGATCAAGGTTGCAAGTGCATTAGCAGATTCCAATGTCGTAATACTTGTTATGATCGTGATTAAATTCTTGCAAATAGTAAGTAATCCCAAATAAAACTTGGTATAATCTCCACCAAAAGTCATGACAACGCGTAAATATTTTAAACATTTATTCGCATTAGTCAAGTACGGAATCAAATTGATATCATCTTCAAGTGCGGCATAATCTAAACCGTATGGATATATTGGTCGTATATGTTCGATACGACCACTTCGTCTTAATATCAATGAGCTTATCACACGAAATATACATCCGATTTTTTTGTACTTCTTGATTTGTTCTTCTCCTTTATAAAGTTGATTATAACCGATATCATCAGCAAAAAGATAATTTCGAATTCCATCATACATCCTGTCTAATTGAAGAGATCTAATAAAATATGCATAATCAAAAGTCGCCTGAAAAGATGGTGATTTTGATAAATCAACTTCGTTATTATTCAATAATAATCTCGATTCATCATCTAATATTGATAAGAAGATTTTGACAAGTCTATCAGGGAAATTAGTTGATCCAAAAGGATCTTCCCACATTATAGGAATAATTATCCTGCACCATCGTCGATTAACAAGTGACGCAGAAAATTCATATCTTGATGTGTGATATTCTTCTCTAAGTTTTCTAAAGACCTGTTCTAATACTTCGGTTGAAAGTTGATTCATTCTAATAAAGATGTTATTTTTGTAAATAACAACAATAATAATCGATTAAATTTGTTTATTTTAAAAAGTATAAAAGTTTATTGTTAATTCACGTGTTTGATTTAAATATCGATTATGTTTTTTTTACATAAAAAAAATATGAATTAGAAACCGGAGAAAACGAGAAATTAAATCTCGATCTATGATAAAAAAAAAAAAAAAAAAAAATATTGTTACACAATTTCTTTTGAACCAATAAAATTTCTAAATTCATAACGAGATCATTATAGTTTAAGTATAAAAAATTAGCCGTTTTTAGCTTTTAAGGTCTACTACAAAATAAAAATAATATTTTGAGCTTCTACCCGAGAACCTATATACATTGAAACCCAAAAAAGAACTACAAAAAGACTAAACTTAGCGTATACATAAACTTAAAAATCACCCACGCTGTGTGCCGAAAATCTTGGGCGATTTTGCTGAACTTTGAAAGAAAAATATAATGAAGGTGTGGGTTTCTATATTATAACAAAAAATAATCAATTCCTAATATGCATTTATAGCACAATCATAGGAAATTAATTCTATGAATATAAATACTTCTTAGTTTCACCATTCTACCTCAACTTGAGAGAATCAGGAATCTTTGTATATTGGATCAACATGGATATCGTTAAAGGCGTGACATTGTATCGGACTTATAGAGAATACTCGATTGCTATTTCGACTTTATACAGCGATGTACATAGTCGAGCAGCGCAATTCTTACTATTGAGTTAAGTCTGAGCCTATCCGCGCTGAACCGACGGTCACGTCGCTTTTTTTAAAGAGGCGAATGGATCATATTTTCATGAGACAAAAATTTCATCACAAAATATCATCTGAGAGGAAGACACGATAAATGTGAATTCTGTGTTTTTGTCATGTCACTCAGAGATTGCAAATAACAATGGTTAAACTTAATAATTCATAATAATATAATTTTTAATTTTTAATTTATACAACTATAAATACAATAAATAATAAATTACAAATATTAAATATTTAATTATACAAATAACGTTATTATTTATACAAAATTAATGCTTCGTTAATTTAATTTAATCTGTTCCCTCATAACAACCCAAGATTTATTATGATCATCGTCAGTTGGTGTAATAATATTGCCAGATTTATTTAAATCATCAATTTCCCAACCTCTTACTTCAACTTTAATATCTTTACTATAAACTTGTTCCCAACTATATACCATTAATGTAATTTTATTTTCTTCATTAAATTTTAATAGACCATCCATTAAATAAAAATCATGTTGCGAGCAATCCCCATTTCCGTAATATCTTCCAATTAAGGTATCATTTAAAAATATATATGAAGTAAAAGCTCCGAATAGGACCAACCTTAATGGAGCATTTATAATTTCTTTATACTTTGGATCAACAGGATGTTTAAATTTAAAACTCCACCACTTAATCCCTTC
Source organism: Rhizophagus clarus (assembly GCA_015698045.1). NCBI lineage: Eukaryota > Fungi > Glomeromycota > Glomeromycetes > Glomerales > Glomeraceae > Rhizophagus > Rhizophagus clarus. The sequence goes on from BLAL01000215.1 coordinate 1,331,630, forward strand.
ATCTGGTATTACTCCATAATCATTTATATTACTACTTTCAGACCACCCTGTAATTTTATGCTCGTCTGGAATCCCAGTCGTACTAAATGGCATCTCTAATCTTCTAACATCAACTCCACAAATTTCCCATTTAACATTTGATAAACCAGAAATTTTTGCTGAAATTAATCCCCTTGGATTTCTTGCATCATTAAATACGACAGATTGTCTGCTAATTCCAAGATTATCAACTAGTATAATTACAATATTATCTTCCTTATCATTTATGAACTTTGTAATATCATATTTCTTATCTCCTAAAAATCCAAATATTTCAGGTCCCATCTTCACTCCTGGAAAGAATAAATTTCTACTAAAGGTCATATGACCTCCAGCAACTTTCCCATTAACAAATATGGTGCACCTATGTCGCATATTAACGCTTAATTGTATTTTCCTATTTTTCATGGATGGAAATTTTGTTCGATATAAAATGTGGCCTGACGCATAATGATTTTCAGCGGCTCCACCGTCCTTTAAATCAATTTCTCGCCATTCTAACTCTGAAAATTTTGTGATACGTGTATTCCAATTAAATAATTCTGGTGTTGTATGAACAGCTGGAGATTTATTACCCGTCGTAAGTTGTTTTTTATAAATAAATGGAAGAGAATAGGAATTTAAATCTACACGAGTATAATCAGATAGTTGTCGTAAGGTCAGTATCGTGATTTCTTTTTCATCACCTCCATATTCTGTTTCAATAGTATTATTTTCTAGATCAAAATAAACATTTTGTGTCCCCCAACTAACTATTGAAGGTGAATGAGAAAGATTAAATGTTCGATTATGTGCTCGAGCCCAATGAGGTTCATCAAAAACTGCATGAAGTGTACCAAGCGAATCATCATCCAGAGCTAATATATAAAGATCATTTGAATCTTCTGCATGCCTGATTCTTGCAAATCCAATTCCATCATTAAATGAAACAATATTAATAGAATCACCAATATTTCTTATTGATGAACGAAGGTTTCCGTCTACGCTGATTTTACCCTCAAATGCAAATTCTCCAACATCATTAACTGGAATTATCCATATCTCTCTTCCTGGATTATTTTCACTTGGTGGATGTATAATCCTCAAATGAATAGGTATCGAAGAGAAAATAAGTTTCAACCCTGTTGACGTTACATAATTACCTAAAGCAATGAAAGAACTCTTATACGGCAAATAACATTGCATTTCAAATCTCATTTTTTTTCCTTGAGCTCCCATATAACTAACAAAAAGGTTGAATTTTGGACTCTTTGTCTTAGAAAAATTTCGAAGAAAAGTAAACACAACAGCGTTGCTTTCTCCATCTGAATCTATTACAGCCCGTCTTTGTAAATTGAAAACATCTTTGACAGATGCACTAATGTTTGGATTTTTAACGCGCACAGTTTTTGCAAAAACGTCAGAAAAACTTCTTACAAAGAAAAGCCCAAGGCGCAAATTCCTTAATCGAGCCGACATATAACCAGATTCCCGTACACATGCAGAGTAATCATATGAAGTGATTCCGTCACTAAGTACAAAATTGAATAAGCGACTGTAATAAAATTTTTTAAAAAAAATTGAACAAATTCAAAAAAAATGCTAAATATACATGTCACCCAATGTCCCCCAATTTGTCCCACCATAGACCATGTAAAATGACAACATAGTGCATCCTTGTGCTAAGACTGAGTCATAAACGATTCGAGTAAAACAATCTCCATAAAAATTATAAATATCATCATACGTATGTTTTTTCTTATACGATGTATACCATCCACCTTGCAATTCTGGGATGAATATGGGTGACTAAATATAGTAAACAGTAAGTGTTAATTGGGGTCGATTTTATAAATTTATTAAACAAGTAATCTAAATTTACTTTTGCTGCATCATGGCCAAAGCCTCGTACTTCTTTTTCAAGATGATCTATTGCATTTACCATATCTTTAGGATCCCAAGGTTTCCATTCTTTGGGATCCTGATCTGAACTAAAGTCAAATGGGGCTGGAGAATCTGACGGTGCAAATACTTGTAAATGGAGAAAAACAAATTACTCTTTTAGTATATATTAACATGTGTGTAACGTTATATAATAATTTATTTCTTATTACTTACTAAAATATTTATCAAATCCATATAAATCCAATCCAAATGATTTTCGGTTAAAGAAATTAGTTGATGGCTTGGCATCATCTTCAGGTTTTGCAATAAAAGAACCTGATTCGTCCGGATCATTTGAAAAAAGAGGAACTGTAATTCCACAATCCCTTGCTACTTTACAAAGAAAACGCATTTCATCATGTAAGCCAAATGGAATCTTTCGTACTTTATCAAATAATTCATTTTCGATTTGAAGTGCAATAACACATCCACTTAATTTTTCAGTAATTTGATGACGCGCTAAAATTGGTAAAATATTTTCAAACCATTCTTGTTCATATTGTGCAAATATTTTATCGAACTCCTTAAATCCTGTGAATTTAATATGACGTATTCTAAGTTTTTCAGCAGCTAACCATAATGGAAATCCTCCCACTTGAGTTTCAGCACAAATATAAGGTCCTGGTGCTGCTAGAACATAAAGTCCCAATTTTTCGCAAAGATCCAACAAATAATCTATATCTCTATTATCATCAAATTTATAAATTCCCCGGTCGGGATTATGAAATCCCCAATGAAAATAAATTCTAATACAGTTAAACCCTCCTGCTCGATACTTTTTTAACACACTTTCCCATCTTGATCGATCAGGAAGTCGCCAATAATGAAATTCTCCACCAAATATTAATGTTGGATTTCCATGAATATATAAACAATGTTTATCCCAATCAAGAATATGTCCAAATTTATTACGATCATATGCACAATCAGTTGTTGTTATAGGCAAAGTTCCTTTACGACTTTGTAAGAGCCAAACATAAAAGGCCACTAAACCAGTTGGAATAGCCAAAGCAGTTATAATTTCTGCAATCATGATTAATAAAAAAGTAAAAAAAAAAAAGAAAAAAAAAAAATCTTGCATTACACTGTATTTATATCTGTGTCTATTAAGGCATCGATCTTTTCTGATAAGGTGCAAAGTCGATCGGCATTTTTTACGCCCAACAATAAACAAGTCCTTTGATCTGTACAATGTGAAGATAACGATTATGAATATCATCAAAAAATGATTTTTTTTCTAAACTGTTTGCCTTTCCTTCCTCTTCCCAGAACGTTAACTTGGCAAGTTGACATTATATGCATAATTGGGCCACTTTGTCCATTTTGTGAAAAAAAAAGTAAATAATTAATTATTTCTTGCATAATAACAAATAGTGTTTGTCACAGTTAATGACCACAGAATATGACACGACCTGACACACAGAGTTAATATTTTTTCCGAAATCATTATTTAGCCAAAATTAATAGTAATGCTGGTCAAACCTAGTAAGGAATGTGTAATTATTGTTTCGTATTACGTTAAATTACGTATCTTATTTATACTAATTTTAGAATTTCCTAGTCTAAAAATAATCTCATTCAAATACAAAAAAAAAAAACTCAAATAAAACCCATATCAAGAGAGATAAAGACAAAAAAAAATAAGGTATTTAAAAGAAATAAATATCCGAATAAGTTAATTTCATTTGATTAAGTGAATAATATCCGCAGTATTTTTGTTTTATCACTTAATTTGGGAAATAAACAAAGATTTAAAATTTTATTTTTTTATTTTTATTTTTTTTTTTTTGAACAATTTTTCAGATAAATAAGCTCTTTTCAAACTATCAGATTTTTTATTGTAATTATCTTCATCATAGACTACAAATAAATATTTACATACTTTAGATTTCAATGTGTGAATTTGAATAATATTAATTATTTAGAAGTTATAAATTCATGAAATATGTCGTCCGAAGATGGAACTGTGGTTTTTGCTGGAAATTCCACCGGAGAAACTTTATCTGTGCAAGAAGTTCTTCCTGAACATCAAAACGATGTAAATGACTCCACGGGGACAAGCCAAAATCATGATCTTCAACAAACACAGCCTGAATCGACTAACACTGAGAATAAAAATTTTTTCAAAGGATTGAAGAAAACCATTTTCGGAGATGATTCTTCAAATGTTAAAGTTACTTTTCATGTTCATTTGCCTCCCTTTGACTTTATTGAAGGTTATCCTATTATTGTTGGTAATATTGAAGAATTGGGCAATTGGGAAGATCCGCTTGTTAAACTAAAACAACAGAAAAGTGATCATATGCACTCAAAACCTAGTTATTGGTATTCAGATCCAATTTCTATACCAATTGAGAGATTTGATAATTATGAAATCAAGTATAAATATGCTTTCTTCATTCCAAAACCAAAAATTGAAGAAAAATCAAAATTCTCTTTATTTAATAAATCCAAACCTGATAAAAATGAGGATGTTTCAGACACTAAAGATAAAAAGAAAAAAAACAACAACGATGAAAAGAATAATCCAGATGATTCATCTAAAACGCAAGAAGGACGTGAAGATCAGAAAGATCAAGCAAAAGAGAATAAAAATAAGAACGAAGATGAAAGGGACAATGAAGATGAAGATGCAAATGATCCTAAAAATAAAGAAAAAAACGATAAAAAAAAAGATGATGATGAAGATGAGGAAGCAAACGACTCTAAAAATAAAAAGAATAAAGACAAGAAAAATAAGGACGAAAAGAATAAAGAAGGAGGAGATGAAATTGAAACGAATGATTCAAAAAGTAAGAAGAGTAAAGATGGAAAGAATAAAGAAGAAGGAGATCTTTATTTGGAAGAAAATGAGCAATTTCGGCCTTTGGACAAGAAAACTGGATTCCAATTTGACATTGTGCCATCATTTGTTATTAAAACCCGGCGCATTGAACTTCGGTCAATTAGAGAATTTATATTTACAAGCCTTGTCTTTAATAGTATAACTTCAAATAATTTTAAAGATAAGATTATGGAATATCAAGGACTTAAGGATAATTTTCGTAAATTCGTATTAAATGAAGCAGATATTGATTTTATTGGTCGCAATATTCAGAAGACAAAAGCGAAGGAATACGAAAAACGTATTTTTTTATGCCTTCTTTTAGGAAATTACATTCACTATCGCCAAGAATCATTTGGTCGGTTTGGTTTGCAAAATGGGTTTCCTATAGCTCAAATTATTGATACTTTAGAGAAATTTCAGCCCGATCTCTTGCCTAGAGAATTCCATGAAGCATTAAACATAACAATGACTGCTGTAATCCGTCTAAGTGTAACCAGTAGATCTTTTGATTGGCTAAAGCTATTCAAAGTTGCTAGTATTATCGATCCACGTTTCGATTTTATCGAAGCAATTCAAAAACTCGATTACAGTAACGAGAGAATGAAAAATTTTTTAAAAGAATTTACAAAATTTGCAAAACCTATTGTAAATCAAATTGAGAACTTGACAATTTATTCCAATATTGGAAAGGTAAGTTTATAAGTTATTTTATATAAACAATGCTAGGATTTCAATCAATTTAAAATTGTTATATTTTGTTAGTGGTTATTTAACAATTGCGGCTCTTTTGAAATTCTTCTTTTTATTTGGACCGATATGATTGAACATACAACGGACCGTGACTTTCGACTTCTTAACTACTTTCGTCCTCGCGTAGAATGGCTTATTTCTTCATCACATGCAACAAGCTTAAGTAATCATTTTTCACGAATGTCTACCGAACTTCGTGTAGAAGTTGCTGGAATATTTAGAACTAAATCTTTATCATTGCTTAATAACCATGCTATTGCATGGAACAAAAGCGACTCTGAATCAATTCTTCAAATTCTTAAAGATTCCCAACTTAAGTGGTCCAAAGATGACTTTCTAGAAGCAATGGAGTATATATCCAAATCTTTACAGCCTGGTTTATTATTAATTTTTCCAAATCTATTGGATTATTGGTTTAATTCGGATTTTAAAAACTTTAAAACAAACAAACTTCCCGATATTTGTAAAACGTGGTATTACCATTTCATCGATATTAATAGATCTGAATCATATAGTTCTAACGATTCAAACTTCATTTATGACATTTATTATAATTTATCAATCATCTTTCCAATAGTTGGAAAACATACTAAAATTTTTAAAGAATTATTAGATGTTGCGGCAGGTCGTGCCAAAAACTGTCTACCTAATATTTCTAATATTTTGACTATTACGCCAGATATATCAACTTTAGAGAAAGAAATTCATAATCCGTATGGAAAGATGGTCAAAGAATTATTAAAAAATTACATACATAAAATTGATAATAATGTGATAAAATATTTGCTACAAGTTTGTAATTGCAAAAATGAAGTTATTTATATACAAAATAGGTAATTAAAACTTTCTTTTCGAATACTGGATGACTTTATATCGTTTAACAAATTTAACAAATTACTAATTTAAAAATTCGCTTTTATTTTATTAGTTTAAGTGAAGATATTGTCTATTATGTGATGACATGTTTGGAAACCAAAGATAAAATTATCAAGAATAATACAAATTTATCGGCCATAATTTTAAAATTACTTGAAAATTATCGATTTTGGAGTTTAATTTTCAATGCAACTGGCCTTATTGATAATTTGCATTCACACCCTTATGTTAAGCAAGTTCAAGGATTAATCTCTAAATTCGATGACGTTATTATTAAAGAGGATATAACAATTCGTTCCCTACAAGAAATTCTTGAATATGAAACTAAAATTTTGCATCCCTTTTTTAACTTTTCTTCCACGAAAGAGAAAATTAGCGAAGATTTGATTAAAAACCTACGAAAAAACTACTATGGATACATTTTGAAAATAGAACAATTAAGATCATTTTATGATAATTTCTGTCCTATTGAAAAAGTTAAAAATGTTCAAAATTTTCTTAATGACATTAATAATCGAAATAATAATCTAGGAAATCTTACGCTTAAAGAGGCTTTGGACGATAACCATTGGGATTTTCATAAGAAAAATATAGTTACCGCTAGAAAAGCACATAAATGGGCAAAGTCGCTCACATTCTATAATGTTTTTGATAATGAGTTGAAATCAAATGAAACTGAATTAACTGTCGAATATATAGCTCAAACTTTAATGCCAACCGTATTTAACGAATATGAAAAATTATGTCAACAATATAAAAGATGGGAAAATCTCAAATGTTCAGAAGGAAGCCTTTTATGGAAAAATGTAAAAGATATTGAAAAGGAATTAAATTTGATGAGTGAATACATTCAAAAGGAAAAAAGTCCAAAATTAATTAAAACACTTGCATATCTTTCTTTAGTTCCAACACAAATTGAACGACTTAAGCAATTATCTACAGTTGTAGTTATGTTTAAAGTAACCCACACTAAAGATGATTGGCTTGAAAGAATACAATTAGTTATTCGTGACGATTATCTTTGGTTAGGGAAATTAGTGAATTTCTTTGAAATATTTAATCAACATCTTGGATTAGTTATTGATGATTGTTGGGATTTGATCAAAGAACTCTCAAAAGCTGGTGATTTTATTGATTTTCTTTACAAAATTGCTGAACATGACATAAAAAATTTAATTAATACAGTAGACGAATCTTCAGACGAAAGACTTATACAAGAAGATACAGTCTCTTCTCTCATCCAAGTCAAACAATTTTTGCTTCCTTTATTAAAATCTGCGGAGAGATTATCGCTTAAGAAATTTTTGATCGAAATTAGCAACATAATCCAGCAGAATGCAAAGTTAGGAAGCAAAGTAGCACTTTGTAGTAGCAACAACATGGCGTTGCAAAATTTGTATAACAGTGTTTCAAATAAAGAAGAAGTCACGAGGGAAAAGATTAGAAACGCAGTTAAGAAAGGGACTTACACTTTCGAGCGTGATATCAAAGGAGATACGTGCAAAGTTACTTTATCTTATCCTACACGTAAGGGAACTACTAAGCCTTCTTATTCCTTGACCGATTTACACGATTTACGTGGACGTGCGCTCTTGATATCAAAACCTTCAGCATCTGTTGATTTTGCAACCAACCATGCTCCCGGATTGGAAGTTGAGCAAGAAGTTTCTAAACCTATTATGGATGAATTCGTTATGCAAGTAGATATGTCACAAGAAATAATTAATCTTTCTTCGAAGCTTATTCAAACAGGTCATTTTTATTATCGTAAATTTAAGCGAGAAATTAAAGGTACTGAGAATATGCAACAGACAGTAATTGAATTAAAGAAGCACTTAAAAGAATGGTAACTATATGTTTTCTTGATGCTTATAATAACGATATCAGACTGTGCCTGATTTATAGATCTTTTAATCATTCTTACCTTTAAAAAAATAGGGAGACAATTGTTGATGAAGCACAAGAGGAATATTATTATTTAACATTTTTCCCGGCTCGACATATTCTGTCATTCCTTGATTATTTTAGTATTGGAAGTAAAGAAAATAACAAAGCGAATACCGAAGAATGTAAAAAATTGATCCGATTTGTCAATAGTGAAGCTAAATTACCTCCAAAAGACAAAATTACAATTAATATAGAAGGAAATAAATATGATGAAACTCTTGGAAAGATTGGAACGATTTTACAAGAAATATTTACAACAGTTCCCAAAGAAGAACGTCAAGTCAAGAATATTAAAGAGCGTGTAATCTCAGATGTAGTTTATCCCGGAAAATTATTTGTTGCTGCATGTACTGATAAATTCCTTGTTCCAAACATTATAATGTCATTATACGTAAACCATGAATGTCATCCTTTACCATGGCAAATATTAATATGTACGGCTTCTACAACTATGGAAGAACTTGCAATTTTTATTAAAAGATGTTTCTTTGCAAATAAAAATGGATACAAGGGAACCCTATTCTGTCTTGCCAACTTGGAGTTATTAGATTTTGAATTACAATATAATTTGGTTAATCTCATTAGATCAATGCGTGAACATAATGATAAATTTCTATTAGCACTCATTTGTTATCGTGAACAAGAAGTACATCACCATATCTTAGATCAATTTTCACAAGACGTTCATGCAACAAATGGATTAAGCGGTGAAGCAATGAAAACCCTTTATCATGAATTATGTCCAAATATCATGAGTGTTTCTTCAGAATTGTCTGGACAAGGCAAAACCGAATATATTAAACAATCTAGTTGTTCAAAAAATTTATTACCAAAAAGTTTCCTTATTAGTGATGGAATTGATTTCGGAACGCTCGTTCACAGACTTAAAGAATTTAATTTACGGCCACTCGAAAGTGTACATTTTAATATTATATCGACTGATCGCCCTGGGGACGTTAATATGTTGTTATTTGAACTATTAACCTTAGGAGTTGTATTTTGCAACATGGATGTCGCATTTCTTCCAAATACACTTATATTTATTGAGATAGCTTCCACAATAGGGCAACATTTACTTAAATCTTTACCCATCGCAGGATATCTTCGTCAAACACATTTAACTTGGAATATAGGAAATTTAACCGTTTCACAAGAAATCGATAGTCCGATTCAAGTTGTCTGTCATTATTTGAAAGCACTTAGTGAAAAGGCTGCAATAAATGATAAAGATATTCACTTCAGAAGTGTAGAGGGAACTCCAGATTTACAACCATTACCCGCTCATGAATGCAGAAAATTAATTAAAGATTATCTGTTTGTAAAGAATAATAAAGATATTAAAGATGAAAGAGAAATTTCGTCATTTAGATTCATCGAAATATTTGTTAACGTATTTGCTGATCAATTAGTTAGATTATCATTAAGTTCATATTTCAAAGTTGAAAATTTAAAACTTATGGTAGAAGAAAATAATATACGTAGTACACTTGTTCAAACATTATTAAGCGTATCAAAAGATTTTGCCACTAAATCCATTGCAACTAAAGCAGCACAAAAAGAAAATATTTCAATTCCTGATGATGGAAATGCTGCTCTCGGTACCATAGTACAGTGGGATGATTCAAATCATTTGTTGGTATTTTTCTTATCTCAAACACCAGATTCGATCTGCGCACTATACAGAGAAAAGAAAAAAGTTCCACCAAATGTGAAAACTTTATTACAAAGTCAATATATTGGGGATAGGAAACTTTGGGACTTAGAAGATTATCATAAAATGGATTCTAAAGATTTATTATCCGTTTTGGAAAATTTAGCAAGAAAAACTATGCATAAAATTGATTACCCTCAATACGCTCTTTCCGCCGATAATTTAATTAAAATGGCTCTTATCCTTTTAAGAGCTCGTGCTAATATTCCTGTAATTGTATGTGGTGAAGCTGGATGTGGAAAAACAAGTTTGATAGGATTTTTATCCAAAGTTGTCGAAGTAAAATTTCATGCATTGAATCTTCATGCTGGTATTACAGAAGACATTATTTTACTTTTTATGAGAGAATCTCAAAAAGAAGCCGAGGAAGGAGAAATTTGGTTATTCTTTGATGAAATTAATACATGTAACCATATTGGATTACTAGCTGATTTGATCGCTCACAGAATGTTAAATGGAAATCCAATTCATCACAATATACGACTTTTTGCAGCATGTAATCCATATCGTATACGTGCCAAAGCAGCAACAACAGCAGGGTTATTAAAACCTAAAGATTTACGATTCGAAGAAAAAAGTAAACTTGTTTATCAAGTTAATCCATTACCTGATCAAATATTGGATTACGTCTGGGATTATGGCATTCTTAAACCAGTAGAAGAAATAAAATATATTGAAATTATGGTTAAAGAATCACTTAAAGACCTCGGACATAAAGTATTGTCGGAATGTTTATTTCATTCTCAAGAATTTATAAGGAGAACTGAAGAGTCTTATAGCGTTAGTTTACGTGACGTTAAGCGTGCTATCAAGCTTGTTAAATTTTTTATTAATAGTTTAAAAGATCGTCCTCCAATTAAGAAAAATGGAGAAATTACAAAATATCCCATACCTAGTGACATTTCGAATAACGTACGTTCTTATGTTCTTGCATTAGGTTTATGTTATCAATCAAGACTATATGAACAGCAGTTAAGAAAAGAATATAGAAGAATGATGGGAGAAATTTTCAAGAAGCATAAATTTAATATTAATGAAGGGAGATTTAATAAAATTTTAAAAGAAGAGCAGGAAAATTATATTAATAGGATGCAATGTCCACCCAATACGGCAAAGAATGAAGCTTTACTGGAAAACGTATTAGTTATGGTTGTATGCATATTAACCAAAATACCTTGCTTTATAATTGGAGCACCTGGATCATCAAAATCTTTAGCTGTGAGACTTATAAATCAAAATCTTCGAGGAGTAGATTCAAATGATGAATATTTTAGGAGCTTACCTCAAGTATATTTAATTCCACATCAAGGTTCATCATCTTCAACTTCTGAAGGTATTCACAAAGTATTTGATAAAGCAGTAAATTATCAAAAAACAAGTTCTGCCGAATTTCCTGTTCTCAGTGTCGTATTACTTGATGAAGGTATGTATAAAGATTGTTAAACAATTAAAAAAAATTTCAATTATTTTAATTGCATGTCAATTTTTTATTAGTGGGATTGGCTGAAACAAGTCCGTTTAACCCGTTAAAAGTACTACATTCATTACTTGAACCAAGTTATCCTAACACTGAACCAACGGTTTCTTGTGTGGCTATTTCGAATTGGAGATTAGATAATAGTAAAAGTAGTAGAGCTTTATTAGTTCAAAGACCCAAATTTGAATTGGTTGATTTAATAGAAACAGCGTCACGGTTACTTATAAAAAATGATAATTCACCAATTAAAATGTCTTCATTGAAATTATTGGCACAATCGTATTTAAACTATGAACAAAAAGGTCAAAAATTATCTAATTTTCATGGATTGAGAGATTATTATTCTTTAGTAAAAAGTTTATCGCAATATAACACCATTTTAACACCAGAAAATATACATTTGGCATTAACAAGGAATTTTGGAGGTATAGGTAACATTGAAGGATTAGTGAAAGATTATTTCGGTTCAGTAATAAGGAATTTTAATTCATCGAAGGAATATGTCTATAAACCTATACCAATTTGGAATTTAATTAATGCGAATTTAGAGGATAAAGATGCGAGACATTTAATGGTTATAGGCAAAAGCGATAGCATTGTTAACTTATTAAATTATCAACTAACAAAAAAGGGTTTAGATCCAGTCGTAATACTTGGATCACAATTTCCTGAAGATCAAGATGATTATTCTTATAGTGTTTTAAATAGAATTATGATGTGCGTTGAAACCGGTAGACCATTAATTTTAACAGATTTAGAAATTATTTATGGTCAGTTTCTTTTTTTTTATTATTATTACTGTTTCGTTTTTTTTTTATAAAAGAAAAAAATAGTGATTTTACCTTTTCTCTTTTTTTCAAATCAATAGGGAGTTTATACGATTTATGGAACCAAAATTACATTGTTGTTGGTAGCGAAGATGATCCAAAATTTTATGCTAGAGTAGCACTTGGAGCATATTCAAATCCATTGTTATATGTAGCTCCAACATTTAGGTGTATATTAGTGATAGATGAAAGAAAATTAGAAAAAGCTGATCCGCCGTTACTTAATAGATTTGAAAAACAGAGAATGACCATGGATGACGCTTTAATGCCGCAAGAACAGGATTTAGTAGAAATCCTTAAAGAATGGACAGAGTTAATTTCTACCGTAAAGACAAGGGGATTTAAACAAGAGGATTTATTTATTGGATTCGACAAGAAAGAGACTTTACAAAGTTTGGTTATTGACGTGAAAAAAAGCTTTCCTGAAGCGGATGAAGAGGAAGTGTTGAATAAATGTAAGGAAAAATTAATTAATATTGCGTCATCTGATGGTATGATTAGAGCCGAACAATCAAATTTAACTTTAAATGAAGTTAGATATTGGAAAAATGTTTATTTCAACCAACAACATCATAATAATTTGATCGATCATATTCAATATCGACTTAAAAATTTCGTTCATAAAGAAAATCCTATTCAAGAAGAAGCCGTTAACGATGAAGGGTTACAAATTATAATCAATACGTTTTCAAATATTAATACAGACGTTATGACATGTTTACAAGGTGACATTAGTTGTCAAGTAGATAAATTATCAACATTCAAGACCGAATCACAATTTCAAAATAGAATTAAATATTTCTGGACTGAATCTCAAGATGAAATGTTAATATTGCAATGTGATGTTACTACGATTAATGCAGGATGTATAAAATTAGCAAAATTCTTGATTGAACAATTCCGTAATGAATATTTACAGAAAAAGAAACGCCAATTACAACTATCATTATCGAAACGAAAAAATATGCAGCAGCAACAACCACTTCCTATTAAACATGCGTGTATTATCTTACACATTCATAGAGAACTAGAAAGTTCTTTAGCGTCATTTAATTTCATGTGCGGATGGGATAAGGTTACAATAGAGACCTTATTACCTCAAGAAAAGAATTTATCGGCACTTTTGAATGAAAATTTATCAGATTTAATACTAAACACATATCCATTCGAAGTAATCTTGAAACAAGAATTATTATGGTGTTTATTATGTATAAAATATCCTTCCAACATCAAATCAGTGGAACATATTAAGATGCTTAATGAAAAAATTTGTGAAAATCCTATATTGGTTGATTTATTAAAGGCCAGAACAATAGAATGGTTAAAAGAAAATCCTAATAATACAAATTGGCAATATAAAATAGCTTCTAATAAGAAATTATTGTACCCTTATTCTTCCTTTGTTAACGCACTTTTGGCTCATATTAGAAGTGTTGTACGTAAGCCTATCGCAAAATGGTTATATGCTCTCGAGAAATATGCGGTAATTCGTACTATAATTTTCTTGTATAACAAAAGCCTCACCGCAAAAGGTCCCGCAAAATTCATGATGGAAAGTGTGGAAGATGATGAAACTGAGGAGATTGAAATTGATGATGACGTCTATTTGTTAGAATTTTGGAACAAAATGGTTAACGATGAAAATATAATTTCAATAAAAGGATTAATAGGCGACCCATCACCAGATAGTTATAAAATGCCACTTGGGGTATATGAATTAGAATTTCCATTTTCTTATTATATAATGAAAAAAATCGATGATTCAAGAAGAGTATATGAAGAAGAACTATCATCATTATATAATGACACAGATAATGTTGATAAAACAACGGGAAAATTATATTCTTATAAAATAGAGGAATATAATAAGAAATTTATTAAAAACATTGGAGAAAGTCCTATGATCAAAAATTCTCCTATTGTTAATTATCCTGAAAAATACTTTAAAGATTTCATTAACGTTATATTATCTGATGAAGTTAGTAGTAGTAGTGAAGTAGGAGAAAAGGATAGAAAATCTGATGAGGAATTGTTAAAACTTATTTTTGAAAGAAGATTGAATGCTTCCGGTGATAATTTTTTGAATCCTGTCAGATTACATTTATGTTGGTGGAAAAATTCATCATCTGTTCTCGCCGAACTTGCTTTAGCCCAAATTAGTCCTCATGTTATTAAACAATTCGACACTGAAAATGATGAAAATAAATTATTGGAAATAGAATTTGAAAAAAACTTAGTCGAACAAGTAATCAGAGACCTATTAAATAGAATCATTTATCTTAAAGAAGAAAAGAAAAGATATGGAAGTAGGTTAATAATTGAAAGATGGCAATATGAAGTGACGAAAGTAATTTCACTATGTGAAAAGATCAATGTCACTTCTGAATTACGTTCATTACGCTTACTTAGAATCTGTAACGATTTATTAATTACAAAATCCATCCCATTAGATGATATGAAACAAATTATTAAATACGCTCAACAAAACATGACTTCTTCTGATGAAGTTCTTTCAAAAGAGTTTATTGATGTTGTTATGAATATATTAATTAAACTTGAGCCTAATGAAAAGAATTTAATTCCAAGGCGTTTATTTATCTTAAGATGTCTTGATATGCTTACATTGGCATCACCAGTTAGACAATATCTTTATAAAGGATTATTTACTATTCCTCCATTTCCACTTATGGGAGCAATTATTTCACGTATCTTTAAGACTGAAGAAAAAGAACATCCAAATTCTATATTACAACTTGTTAGACGGCCGAATCAAATCTTGCAATATTCGGGAAGACTTGATATCATCAACAAATGTTTTGATATTAATAAATTAAATACAATGATGACTACGTTAATATGTGATATCTTTCAACAAGAATTCTTTTCAAAGTTGGATTTAACTATTTTAGTTAATTATTTTAATTCAGCAATTGGTGCATTATACGGCAATAACGTTCAACCATTACAACGTATCGCTTCAATCGCATTCCTTAAAGAGTTCGCCAAAAAATTCTGGGATCATCTGATTGAGAATAAAAATGATTATCTTAACCCTCTTACATACAAACTATTAGATGTAGAAGATTTCGATAGCACATCATTGGTTGAACAATTGAATACAACAATGTCGTTAGCCCATCCATTAATTAATGCATTTAAATTATATCTCTTAAGAGAATTGCGTATTAACAAAGAATTTTCTAGTGATGATATTAAGAAATTCTGCGAAGCTCAATCAAGGACTTTGGATTGGTTTAGTAATCTTAACCTAGATGATAAAGATGAATATAGATTACCATTTAACCCTTATTGGGCTATTTCAGATTACGGAAAATTAGAAATTGCATACTCGTTATTTTATAATAGCAGTAACAAAGCACAATTTAATGAAATTTTCAAACAATATAATAGTCAGACACCTAATCTATTAAATAAAATGAGGTTATTTGGGATTGTAGTATCTAAATTACATGCAATTAGAGCTTCAAGGGAATGGAGACATAACGAAAACCAAATTGCTGAATATTTTACAGAAAAGATTAACTGGTTGACCACGATTCCAGAAAATTTCAAAGCAATTTTACTTAAGATCATGACAAACACACAATCATTATTAAGAATCAATAATATAATTACAAATAGCGAATTATTAATGAAATCAGTTATTGCTCATATAATTGGATTACATACATTACTTGATTCAAATACCACACCACTATCAATGTATATGCATAAAATAGAAGATGCCCAAAAAACTTTTATATTAACGTGTCAATCAGATATTGAAAGTATAATATTTAGTACTATTGCAGCAAAAGATAAAGTATCAAGATATTCTTGTAAATGTGGTTATAAATATTTAATTGGCGAATGTGGTCAGGCAATGGCTACAAGTAAATGTCCTGAATGCAAAAGAGTAATTGGAGGAAGTAATCATGTTTCAGCTATTGGTAATACAAGAATTGACGCCGCAAATCGAAACGCATTTGATTCGAATGATCAAAAAGGCTATATTTCTGAAAGTATTAACAAGGATATTAGTTACACTACAAGAAATATGCCTCCAGTTGCATATAGAATACTCCATTTAATTGTTCATACTATTATTGGATCTCAAGCTGGATCTCAAGCTGTTACTACTTTCATTCATCAACATAATAAGAATTATACTAACGTAGAAAATTATTGTATGGAACATATCGGAAATGATTGGGAAGTTTTAAAAAGAATTCTTAATTGTTCTGATGAAAATTTAGCTTTAACATTTCATTCAATTATAATGACTCTTACAAATAATCCACCAGTTTATAATTCAAAGCTTAATACTCCTAACGATAGAGATCAATGGGAAACAACTTTTACTCAAACATGTGTACTACCATACACTCGTAATATAAACGAATCTTCTGCTCAATTCCGTACTCAAATAGAACAAAATATGAAAAAAGATGATGTTAAAAAATCTTTATTAGAAGAACAAATCAACCAAACTAATTTAATGGATGAAAGATACTATAATGAAAATTTACCCTCGTTATGGAGAATAATTGGTAAAATCGATTATAATAGTTTTAGAGCTTATTATATTTCTGATCCAAAAAATATTGGAAAATATCCTTTCCTCAACATTTTCTTTAAATATTTCGAAGATTTACCCTTGATTAAATATCTTTATCCTATGGTTAAATTCATTCAAATATTGAATAATAAATTAGGTTATAAAATATCAAGAGATGATGCTAAAACAACAACCTTTAGAATGTTTATCGAAAGTGAAGAAGATAAAGATGCTTACAATTCACTTAGTAAATCCTTTAATGAATTTCAAGTAGCTTATAATTTCATGATTAACAAGGTTAATAGATATCAATGTCATGAATTGCCTAAATCTAAACCACAAATTACTGACAAACTAAGTATCATATATGGATTGATAGAAGGGAAAGATGAAGGAATTTATCTTTGTGCTATATTAGAATATTTAATTAATATTCAAAATGCTTTTTTAGGAAAAATAATGTTAATATCACCTGGATCATGTGATTCTCTTAGATTCTTACAATCTCCTTCTTGGGACGATAGCACATCTACAATTGATGATTCTCCGTACTTTATTAGAACTATGAAAGTTGATCACGCAATTGAAAATAATTTTATTATTTATGAATGGAATGAAGAAATTCTTCAATATTCTCAAAGAAATTTGGGTATAGGAAAAGGTCAAGATATTATTTATGATTTACAACGCATTGAAAGTGAATTAGCTAATATTTTGGTTCGTAACAAAGTTTATTTCGAAGTTGGTAATGAACAATTAGTGTTAGATCCCTTCCCTTATCATTTAGAATTATTCTCTTCGTCCATGCGTATACTTGGTGACATTAAATCATTAATTCCTCAGGAACCAATTCCTTCTGATAAATTGTCTCATATAATTGGACAAAACGCAATTACTTCTTATATGTCACTTTCAACCTCCTCTTCAACTTTAGCTTCAAAGAATAGTAATTCCTCAGAATTACTTTCTTTATTAGAAATTTTACTTTGTTTCATAAAAAGAACATCAGTTGGTAATGGAGAATTAAGTTTAATTGAATTTATAAATCAATGGGTTCAATTATCTTCATTAACAGAAGGTACAAGATTCGAAACTATCCTATCCTATAATCTTCAATTAAAGCATATCGTATCCCTTTATGAAATTATTGAAGAACAAGTGACCGATATTATGATTCAATTCGTTGATAAGAAATATAAACAACCTTTAAGTGATGAAATGGAAGAAGATCTTGATAATAATATCGATTTTGAAAATGGAAATAAAGAAAAAATTCCTGCTGATTCGTTCATAATTGCCATAAAAAGATTTATTCAAAGAGTATTACAAATTGAAAATGATAAAGAAAATCATAAACTCTATGATTATTTTACAGATATGTCACTTAATCTTTGGAATAATAATGTAGTGGAAGAAATTTTAGATGCTAATTTTCCTAGAACTCTTTTGGTAGCAAATTCTTTTACTGCTTATGAATACGTTTCGAAGAAAAAAGAGGTATGTTATTATATTATATAATATATATGTTTATATATCTTGATGATTTAACCTTTTTTTTTATAATTTAGATGTTCAAACCTAAACAATTATACTCTAATGGAATGAATAAGGCTAAACCTAATTCAGTGGATACGCAAATGATCGCACCTTCAAATGCTGCATTCTCAAGTCCATCTCAACCCATTATTAGAACAAGAAACAAAGGAAGGAAAGCTACCAGCAAATTTGATTCTATGTAATTTTTATTATTATAAAAGATTTATCTAGATTTTAGTTACTTTTTTCGTAAAATTGCAATTTATTGTTATATTTTTACATATTTTTTTATAAACATTGTATTTGTACTAAATTATGAATGTGATATTTTTAATAATAATAAAAGATTTCCTGAAAGATAATTGAAAACCTAAAATTTAAGCTTTAAAAACCTTCCTCATACTAACAATATTTATTTTTTTTATATCAGGGTTTCTTTTTTTCCTATATTTTCTTAATTATTTCTTGAATAGCTCAATTTACATATGGTCTGCCCATTCATCCATCAATCTACCGTCGGGTTTAATCCGCATAATCCGCCAGGTTGAACGATTTAACGATAACGGATCAATATTCTACCGATTAATTCAGTTCTCGTAACGATGTAACGTGCAGCGTATATCGGTAAAATGTAAAAGACCGGGTTTCCGAAATCTTTTTTTATAGGACACTCATCCAATACTTTGTAAATGGGAAGTTTGAGTTTTCCCTAGGAGCGTACATGTGACTATCAACTTTTAAATTTTCTAAACCACAATTAGAGATTTTTTTTATATAGGACCGTTGAAGATTTCCAATCATTTATTTCATACTTAGTAACTTCAATAAATTAGAATGAAGGATTGAAGGTAATCGTGAGTGACACAGGGAATTACATAAATAATTTATTTTAAAAAATTAATAATTATCAATTCCCAAATCTTACTGGAATATCAGATAAAAATATCTTCGGTTTAATCAAATTCAACTTATTGAATTAAATCAGTAAAAATCAAAAAAATTTACGAATTAATATTTTTATTCGACAAACAATTTGGAAAAATCTCACCGAAATAAGTTAGATGTATGTAAATTTTGTACGATGCGATCAGGAATTACTATGAAAACAAAATTTTTCCATATGCAATCTACAAAATGCCGTCTTTAGCATTTCGTACTCAAGATTAATGCATACGTTTGAAAATCTCTGTTTCACACGTATATATTGTACAATTATGATGTTAATAATTACTATATATATAATATAAAAGAATAATAGTTAAAGATTAAATATTATTTTTTAATACCCTAATTTCAAAAATCGTAATTTTAATACTGATGAGGCCCAAGGATGTGGCTGTTAAAAAGTTATTTATAGAAATTAATTCCATCATCCGGTTAATAAATGTTTGATATTACAATAAAATGTAGATCATTCGATTATTATTGGTTTGTCCAAAAATAGCAACATGAGTACTATGAGAAATTTTCCAAGTTTCGTCTTTGTTTCCAATAAAGAAGTATTGTTTGTAAAAAAAAAAAAACGCAAGGTAAACTATAAATGATTTGCAATTCGTGGAAATTAGAGTGCAGGTGTAAAAATCATCAAAACACTGATGCATAAATAATTATGATGACCTAATATGGGCATGAATATTAATTACATTTGAAAGAAACTAATATACAACTATTACTCTATAATTATTCTCATATAAAAGCATATTTGTAACGTAAATTATTATTTTTTTTCTTTTATCGCTTTTTTTTCTTTTGGTTCTTACATCATTTGCGATATTATTTTATTATTAGTATAATAGTCCTCTAATAAGCGATAAAAAGAAAAAAAAAGTGATAAACGAATACGAAAAAAAAAAAAATATTGTCATAAAAAAAGACCTTAATAATAATATATTAGAAAACGACTTTAATTGTTTAAAGGAAAAAACGCTTTTAAAAAAAAAAAATCTATTTTTTAGTTAGTTCATGTTATTATTTTATTTTCTCGATTTACTATAAATTCGATTTTTATTATTTTACGGATTTTATTATTTATTCTTTGTTACGGCTTTACGTCTCTCTACATATACACGTATATATTTTTTTTCACGATAAATAATTTTTTATATAATTATTATTATGTTGATATTTAGAGAACATAAAGCCATAAAGTTAAATCTTAAATTTGTTCAAATTGTCTTTACTATTATAGTTCTCATTATAGGTAAGTAAAAGTATATAAATTATTTAATTTCATTTTAACAAAAAATGACTTATTAAAATTCTTTATTTCAATGTTTAGAACTCGTTCAATATGCAGTATATTCTAGTTTAAAACCAGATTCACCTGATATTTTTGCAACAAATTGGTTCATAAACGAAGAGTAAGTGAAAGAAATCTACAAACGTGAAAGGGTTGATTAGTGAGAAAGGGAGGAAGATAAATTAAAAATATATATAAGAAATATGCAAAATAATAATAATCTTTAAATTTTAGATATAAGGCGATCAAAATATGGGATAACATTGTATTTTTGTTAACTTTAATAGCTCTCGGTAAGTAAAACATAAACGCATAAACGGGTTTTATATAAGAGATAATATTTATTAATGTTCTTGTTTTAATTTTTTTAGGTGTTTATATTTATAATTTTAAGAAAATTTGGAATAAAGGACCTTATCTTTGCCTTGACATGTTAGTATTTAAATTAACTTTTTATGTAGATTATGCCTTTTTTTAAGGATGGAATTTACATAGTTTCTTTTAATTATTTCGCTTACATTGTTATAGATCCTTGGCTGTTTTGTGGTTTACTACCAGTAAGTTAACGTTTGACTTTAACAATGCTGCGCCACAGTTCTCTTATTGTATTCTAACATAATTGTCTTTGATTTTTTATCAGCCATAGCAAATTTAGATCCAGCATATGGACGCAATCCAGCTCAAATTTGTTCATCAGCAAAAACATCATCATTAACGACAATATGTAGCACATGGGTAATAAGCGTAATATTTTGTTGGTTAAATATGCTAACACTAATTATTTCGGCATTTGTGACATGGCGTGTCAGGCAAGAAAAACGTAAAGGAATTTATCATAAACCTACTATAAAACCTGAAATAAAGAACAGGTTGAGTCAAAGACAATCTGTTTTATTAAAACAAGGTCTCGAGAATCCTGATAAATATCAACCTGTTATGTTAGAATCTGGTGTTAAACCTTTAATGTTGGTTCAGTTAGCTAATACTTAAGAGCTAGCAAGAAATAGAGATTAAAATTGAAATTGAAATTGAAATTGAAATTAGATGGGATATGAGGGAGAGGCGTAGAACATTTTTTTTTTACATTCATATTAGAGATTTTACGGTCGTATTTTACACTTTTTGTAATTAGAATGATTTAAATATTATTTTGCATTGTTTTTTAAAAAACTATTTTTAATTAATTACTTTTTTTGTTTAGTATTTTTCCTTTAAAGGCGAAAGATGATATTTATTATTATAGTAGTTAATTAATTACGATTAAGGAAAAATGAACTACCCTTTTTAAAGAATAGCTCGCTGTTGATGATATCACTTTTTTTATAATTTGCATTTTTTAAAATATATTAATTTTATTTCATATGATTTCATTATCGATTAATTTATTCAGGCCTCATGCCATTTTTTTCATGCAAAAATCAGCTGTTAAATAAGGGAGAATTTTATAACTGTGAAGCGCAGCAATAACTGAATCATATGATATATATAATTATAGTGCTTATACCAACCAATCAAAGTTTGTCAAATTTCAAATATAGTTACGGCATAATCCGATTTAAACGTGAGACGTCATACTTGCAAATTACCATGAGAGATACTTTCCTTCTTTATAATTATTGGATGATATGCATGTTAACGTATGACTTTATTGTTTGTAAAAATTACATGAAACTAAAAAGGAATAGCCGAGAGTCATTTTTAAATATAATTTTTTTAAATCATACTGTACATTATGATGAAACATATTTCTTTTTTTTGCAAGTTTTACAAAGTTGAGCGAAAATAATTCCAAATTTGAAATGTATATTTGATCCGAATTTGTATTAATAACGAGGATAAAAAGTGTATAATTGGCTAACCTACTAACTTTTTTTATATATTTTGTGTCTTGGCTTAAAACGTTCAAAATAACAATGGAAAGAATATATTGTTACTTATATTTACTATGATTAGAACAAAGAAAACTTTATTCAGTTCTTCTTTTATTGAAAACTTGAATGCAAATTTTAGATTTTTTTAATGGGATTTCAGAATAATGTAATGATAACGTTTCATTTAAGTGTAAGATAATTGTACGTGACACAACTTCCTACACGTGCAGTTTGTATTAGTGGTGCCGTTTATATTTAGCTGTTAGCTTTTATACATATGGTAAAAAAAAACTGAATTTTGATTGGTTAATATAAGTATTATAATTTCGGACATTTATATTAGTATACTATATTTTTTTGAAATAAAAATTAAATTAGTTGTAGTACAAATTCCCAAATTTACCATATAATTAAACTAACGATCCTTCATTAAATTAATTACAATTGTTACAAATACCATGCTGAGCTTCAATTTATTTAACCGATTTATACTTCTCGGTAATTATATTACATACTACAATAAAAAAAAAAGATATAAATACATTCGTTACAGTTTCAGTAATGCTTTTTTATCCCTTCTTCTTTTGCTTTATTTTGGGATACGTTTATATACGTTTATATATATTATATATATAAATAAGTTAGACCTTAACGATCATGATTATATTTCGAGAGCACCCGATGTTTTTTTTGGGCCTAAAATATGTTCAGTTGTTACTTTCGATTCTAGTAGTAGTTTTCGGTACTTTTAAAAAATTTCTTCTGTTTTATTCAAATAAATATTTTTTTTTTTTAATTCGAAATTTTTTTAAAAAAATTATTCTTCCTTTTTCCTTTTTTTAAAAGAAATAACGCAATATGTTTCTTATGGTAGCAATTATATCTTGCCTGGTCAATACAATGATTGGTTTGAAAAAGCAGATAAAGAAGGAGAGTAAGTAAAAAAAAATTTTATTATTATTATTATTATTTTCTTTATTAAAAATTTCGAAATTTTGATTTTCTTTATTTTATGAAGTTCCAACGGCGAATTTAAAATTTGGTTACTCGTTGTGTGCAGCTTAACGATATTAAGTCTTGGTTCGTTAAATACTATATAATATATATATATATATGATATGCATTAATTTTAATTCTTTTTTTATTTTCATTTTTATTTTCTAGTTTATAATTTGGTTTCATTCAAAAAAAATTGGGAAAAGGGTTTTAATGTTTGGATCGAAATGTTTGTATATTAACTTTCAAATTTGACTTTTACTTAAAAAAAAATTTTTTTTATTCATTTATTTTATTTTTTTTTTTTAAAAAAAAAAATAGCCTTTTTACTGTATTATGGTTATCAGCCGGTAAATCACAAAATTTCCACTATATTAAAAAAAAAAAAAATCTTTTTTTCCCATTATTAGCTAAAATATCTTTTTTTATTTTAGGATTAACGAACCTTGATCCGGTATATAAAGGAACAAATGATTTAAATTGTAAATCACATTCCATAGAAGAAAATCCACCGAAACAATTTATATGCAATATATGGGTAACAAGCTTAATTTTCGGATGGTTTATATTTGGTACATTTATGATGACCACATTTATTAGTTGGCAATTATTGAAGGAAGCTAAAGAAAAAACTAAATGGATTAAAAGGAGTTATCCTACGGATTCATATAATAATAATAATAAAAGTAATGATAGAAAATCATTTTATGTCTCTTCGGTACCACATCCAATAATAACTATAAAAAATAGTTCTTCTGACGAATTAGAAAAAGGTGGGGTACCTGAATTATTATTACAAAGTGGCTTACCCGCTGATCATCGTATGTCTCTCAAAGTTGTGTTACCTCAAAGTGGTCCGTTCAGAGATGATTCTTCAAAACAACAACAGAAACAAGATGAAATTAGTAATAATTTAGCTTTTCCTTTGCCTCCTACTAAAGTTAATGGCTCTACGTTAACTTTACCTGATGTAGCTGATGTTGAACAACATGAGACTTTTAATTCAAATCAATTAATTACACCTTCAAGAAAATCAGCTGAAGTATCTTCTTTACATGAAGTTCCTCTTTAAGTTCTTTTACTTAATTTATAATATTTAATTTTAGATATATAGAAAAAAAATTTAATTTCATTATGGCCGTGGAATTTACCCTGTAATATCACGCAAATAAAAAAAAAAATCTTAGAACCTTATT
Source organism: Rhizophagus clarus (assembly GCA_015698045.1). Lineage (NCBI taxonomy): Eukaryota > Fungi > Glomeromycota > Glomeromycetes > Glomerales > Glomeraceae > Rhizophagus > Rhizophagus clarus. The sequence continues at coordinate 1,356,403 of BLAL01000215.1, forward strand.
TAGATTTAAGAAAAAAAAAAAAATCATATTACGGTAGGGGATTATTTCACAAATAAAAAAAACGGCCATCATCGCGCTATCACAACTTTTTTTTTCTGTAACATCTTTGTAGTTAATTTTTTTTTCTCTTTCCCTAATTTTTTTTGCATCATCCCCTTTTCATGTCACATCTTTGAACACAATTATGTTTATAAGTTTTAATTCTTTCTCATTTTTTCTTTTTTCCTTTTCGTAATATATAGAAGTTGTAAGCTTTTTTTTTAATCTTTTATATTAAATCTTTTCATCTTAATTTTGAATTTTTATCAAATATTCACATAATATACACACATATACATATATTTATAATTTTATAAAAACTTTTTGTAAATATAAATTGGGACATGCGTTGTGAAGTTGTACTGTACGAACTGCACGATTAATGATAGTGTACCTTAAAGTATATCTCGAATATTTATTAAGCATAAACCACCATTAAGTTCTTTCAAAGTTTCACGTGGGCGTAAAAAACATGTATATTCGTTATCTTGTAATGGGTTACAAATTTGCACGAACTTTATCTAATATGCAAATACTGTGCCACGAATAAGTAACAAAATATTTTAATTTGTCAAAAAACTTTTGCCCGCGCAAATGTTTTTTTTTCTTTGGAAAATTAATAATAATTTACCTTTTTTATTAGTCCTCCGTTATTATCAATCACTAAAACTAAGAATTTTTTTCTCTTGCGTTCTTTGTGTACCGCAAATCAATTTTTAATTGCCATGATCCAAATATGTGTTTCTGCTATTAAATCATGATAAAAGAAATTAAAAAATTTTATCAAATAAAAACTTTTTTGTAAATACATAAATAAAATTAACATTAAATTTTCGATTTATAGATAATATAACAAAAGTATAATTAAATAAGAGTATATCATAGCCTTTAAAATAATTAAGTGCATAGTATTGCCTGTATTTTGAATCTTGTTTTACTTTCTGATTATAAGGGATTTTTGTCCCCTTAACCTCTGATAAATTAACCTGTTTCTCTTCTGCCTTCTGGGGTTTCATAAGAACCAAGAAGGATTCCTTTGGAGTCGATTCTTTGACTACCTGTTCTGGGAAAGCATGTTTAGTCATGAAGAGGTCTGCTTGAAATGATTCACAAGTAGTTGAGGATAAATCCCGGGAAAGCACATGCAATTGGCTAAGCTTTTTTTCCCGCTTTCTCTGCCTAATCTCATTACTAACCTTTTTCTTATGCATCTCATCCAAGAAAGCATCTGTTTCCTTGTCTTCCAAGGATATCTGATGACATTGGTTCATAGCAGGTATATTAACAGCTGATACAGTTACCTCTGGTAACCCCTCTGGTATCAGTTTTCAGGGTAATGAATTATCCATCAATGGTTTCTCATGATGCGTGTTAGCTTTGCTAACCTTATGTGCAATCAAATTGAAGTTAGATGAGCCATTGTTAGAAAAATTATTTCCCTTTGGATCATTTTGCATCTGCCTCTGTTCGTGATTCTATCTCTAAGCTCAACATTCTCAGATTCCAACTCCTCAATTCTGGCCTTGAGTTTGGCATTCTCAGTATCACGCCATTTACTCTCTTCCACAGCCTGTCTTAAAAGCTGGTCTTAAGCTCAACTTTCTCGGACTCAATCTCAGCAAACTTCCTTTTAAGATCAGGGATCTCTACAAGTTCAGAAATCTTAGCATTCTCCGTCCTAAGCTCGGCAATCTCAGTCAAGAGCTTGGCATTTAATTCTCTTAATGAATCAATGGATTGCATGTTCGATTATAATTTTTTTATATAAGATGTAATAATTCATAAGTTCGTTAACATAGATAAAAAAAAAAGACTGTGACAAAATGTCACGATCGGAATTACTGATTTATTGATGTAAAATAAATTACAAGATTCGGTAATACATAAACTTGTTTTACAAAGTGAAATAGAGTTTCTCTACTAATGCCTTGTTCATCTAAGCTATCTATATCTAACACAATATCCCAACACTAACTCTAATCCGATTTATTTGTCCGAACGATATTTTGGGTATAAATATCAGTTATACTATATGATGTGTCAGAAATAATAAACACTTACCTTAGAAAAAGCCCCGCCGAAAATTTATCTTCCGTGAGGTCCTCGAAATCCTGAACGAAAAGTAAGCATGAGTTTACAAGCTCTGAAGCCGTTAAACATCTTTTGATCTTTTGGTATTATTCCAACAATTATTAATTTTTTTACACGTATCAAAAATAAATATTTTATTTGTTTTCGTGTCACTTTGTCGATAGTAAACACCTGTCGATGAATCATGTTACATGAACCATCCAGATAAAGTCTCGATCAATACGATTTACAAAATACTCTCCGTATGAAAAGCTTATAAATACAGAATACGAATGGCAACCAGGAAAAAAAATGCGAGTTGTACAGTAAAGTGTGTGTCGCCGGAAGTATCAAGTTTGTCATTAGCGAACCAAGAGGGGAAAAGGAAAAGAATGTGGAGGAAAAATTTTCTTGTAATCTAGCAACAATATTGGCAAGAGATCGAGAAGTGGTAGCAGTAGCCTTGAAACTTTTTCCCAATAAATGTGATGTGTATATTTCTAAAAACGAAGATTGGAAGAGAGAGGATGGTAATTATATCAACAAAATCAAGGCAAATTTAAAAAGTATATCTAAAGATGCTCCCGTAACGTTGGATGCGGCATTTGATAGAAGTGATGTGGGGGATTTATTCGAAGCTATAATGGACTACTGTTCTACTAAGTTCGAGTCTAGACTTAACAAACTTAAGAATGATATAACTAAAAGACGACAAAGTCAATATATTTTATCTTTCATAGAATTTGCAGAATTTGCTGGAATTGAGGATGTAAATGAAGTACATGGATACGAAATATCTGAGATTTGTAACAGTTATTATAAAAAAGTCAAAGATAAAACAGTCATAGATGATCCTGAAAACTGGAAAAAATTTCTAAGGCATCTCAGAAAGGTGGGATCTTACGATTCAGCTTTGGTCGATATCACGGCATGCGCTTGTAATGAAAAGTATAAAAAGCAATTTTCTAATGTGAATATGGTTGTGTTGAAACCCGTTATAGTTTCTCGTCAACCCATTTTTTCATGGGCGAATGTTATTCAAAAGTTTATTCATTCTACTAAAGAGTATGAAAAATTCAAAAAAAGATGTTTGGATGATGATTTTATATTGGGAAGATTAAAGGAGATATATGGGACAGATAGTAACGCAAACCCACAATTAAACAACGAAAAAATTGAACAACGCTTATGTTTACATGCAGCAATGAACATATTGAAGTATATTATAGACCAAAGAAATAAAAATCCGGTGTTTATAGCAGTTTCTAAGCATTGTTGTTACTTATGTGAATTATATATCAAATTTGCACGAAGCAAAGGATACCAAATCTACACTTCTGGAGCACATAATAACCTGTATCATAGATGGGTGCTTCCGGATACATGGGATATCACCATCAAAGAAGACGCCTTGAAATATATGATAGCAGATCTTGATCGGATCATAAGGGAAGAATTAGAACATCACGTTGATATTAAGGCGAGATCTGATAGTGAAGGAGAAAGTGGGGTGCTAAACGTGTTAATCGTGCAAAAATCAAAAAGTTGTTCCAAACCAGGCAAAAAAAAAAATAACTAGATCTTTGTATTTTACATATATCTTTTTATCAATAAAGATGCTTAATTAATTAAAATTTTATAGTCAATGCATTTAAAAAGTTAATTCGTGATCCACCAGTAAACCATAAAATTTTAATTAGTAACAATAGGTGAAAGTTATATATAATTTTATTAGTAATGCGGAAACTGCAGTTCCAGGAATGCAAGGTACCAATTTTTTAAATGTAATATAAAATCTAACTTTATAGGCATATAAATATGATATTTGACTATCTTTTTACCAAAAGTCCGGTAAATTTTTTAAGCACTAAAAGACACTTTACAAAGTGCTGAAATAAAAAATCAAAACTTGAAAATTTAAAAATATTTAAGGATAACTCGCCATCCAGTGATTGTAAAAGGATGAAATTCAGCTCATTGGATTTCTCTCGTCGAGATGCATCTAAAGGTAGTAATTACATGTCTTTGGAATCAATAGAAAGTCAAGTTACTTTCCAGACATTGTAGATTCCAAATTATCAATAAAATATTATATATACTTATCACCGCCAAATTTTATGGTTTACTGGCGGATTGTGAATTAATTATCAATGTTATTGAAGTAGCCAATTAGACAGTTTTTGATTTTCTTGTTGTTGACATTGTATATCTGTAAAGCTGGAATGCACGAGAAGGATAAAAAGGTTCACTAATCGGGACATTACCTTTTTATATAATCTGCAGGATCGATTTAATTACGTTAATCATGAAAACTGATCAATGGTCTCTCCTTAATTTAACAAAAAAAAGAATTTAACACTATCCATATGCAAAGATCGTTAAGAGCACATCAGTTTAGTCCACGCAAATTATTAAAATACACATGCAGTAATAATAATCTACACTACAGATGTTACATGTGCAAATTAAGTCAGGTTATATGCAAACGTGAAGAATCTTCTCTGTAATGCCTGCCAGGATTACAAAAATATTTTTGACTATTTTCAATTTCAGAAAATTAAAATTTTTAGTTATATATAGATTTTGCATAGCAAAAGATGATTTTATACTACATATATATATATATGAAAAAATTTTAATTTCATATTTTAAAATCTATAACAAGTTTAATTTATATATAAATCAGTTCATCTTTATTTTCAATATATGGATTATATCAACAAAAGCTAAAACGCTCACTTTTTTATCAATTTTATTGATACTTTTACCATATATTTATATAACTATAATTACAAATAGTAAATTCATCTACAACCAATATTATAAAATAATCAATACACTAGTATTATTGATATTGAGATTTATTGAAATTTTCCAATAACTACCCACTATAGATTTTGATTAAAAAGATTTTAGATAATCAAATACTTATTATTTTAAAAAAAATTAAATTATATAATATATATACCAGATATAATGAATTAGATCAATGGATAAATACAATTATGAAAATATTAATAACATTAAACCTTTATTATTAGACTTTAATAATATAATTAACTTTAAATTTATTTTAACATGAAATAATTATATTATAGAAAACAATTTAAGAAGATTTATTAGACTGAAATTTAGTCAGGATTACAAAATATTTTCAGTTATTTTTGATTTTAAAATTTCAATTTCAGCAATAATTTCAGTGAATTTTGACCACATATACAGTATATTGCAGATATTCAATACCATTTTAGTAATAATGATGATTATATGACTTGTAATGTCAAATTATAAATAAAAGTTTGAATTTCACCCAGAAAACTATGACTGTATTATTTCAATACATCAATTTTAAACTGTTAAAATGCAGTAAATTTTTTTATAAAAAGTTTTTTTCTTTGCAATTTATAAAGTTTTGTATATAGAAAATAGAGATTTCATAGTATTTTGCTTCTATAGTATAAATAATTTCTACTTTTTAAATTTTTTTTTGACGCTTATAAGACTTTTTTTAATTATTATTTCTTCTATTGCGATTATAGAAAGTTAACTGACTAATGATGAAACTAAAGCAAAAAAAAAGGAGATAATGTAAAATTATTAAACATATCCTTAAGGTTAATAATAACTGCACAAGAGACTTTACATGCTTTGGCAAATTGGAATCTAAAGAAATATTGGCATGATCAAGATAAAAATATCTTGAAATTCTGCCATATTTGCCAATTTAAGAAATTTGCTGATCATCAGTTGTGTGATATAGTACTAATTAAAATTGATCAAAAACTATCTTTACATAAGAAAAAATAAGCCAAAAAATATATAAAAAATCTTTTAAGACCTTTTTCAAAAAATTTACCTCTTTAACCTAAAACCAGTAGAAGTAATGATTTAATATAAAAAATTGATTGAAAAATAATTAATAACAAATATCAAATAGATTTTAACTAAATAAACTAATCAATATATAATTTAAATTCACTAAAATATTGTTATTAATCTCAAAATTATTTATTTATTAAAAGATTATTTTTGAATAATTTTGCTGTCTAAATAAATTTTTTTTATAAATTATTGAAAAAAAAATAAAAAAATAGCTCCAAGTTATATTTAATGTAAAATAACTACTAATATACTTGCAAGAATTCTCAACTTATATAATGTAAAAACTGGTGAAAAAGTTTGATGGGGAAGTTGATAGGAAGTTTAATATGAAATTTACGAAAGAAAAAAATTTTTTAACGCTACTTTTGTTGAAGTTATATATGAAACCAAAATTAGTTAATTTTGACCCCTGAAATAGTTGAAATGGTTGAAATGATTTCGACCTGAGCCCCTCCAAAAGTTGAAATGGCTAAAATTATATCATAGTCATGTGATTTTTATAGTAAACAATAATATTAAAATTCAAAGTTAACGATCTCTGCATCTAGTAATCCAATTTTTATGATCTTTATACGGTTGGATTCAGCTCATTGAGAGGATTTCAATGATATATATTGCATATTTCTAGCATCAATATTGACAGAGTTATTCATGTTTAAAATTTGGTATTAAATAGTTTTATTACTCTTATAATAAACAATAATATTAAAATTCAAAGTTAATGATCTCTGTATCCAGTGATCCAATTTTTATGATTTTAATGTGGTTGAATTTAGCTTATCGAGAGGATTTCAACAATATGTATTGCATATCTGTAACATCAATATTCACAGAGTTATTTATGTTTAAAATTTGGTATTAAATTATAATTATAAAAATCACATAACTATAATGTAATTTCAACTATTTCAACTTTAATTTTAACTTTTGACCTTTCCAAGTTGAAATATTTTGACTTTTGGATTTTAATTTTGACTTCATGTATAGTTGAAATAATTTCTTGATATTTGTGTCATATGATCATGTAGCATAACAGTAATCATTTTTGTAAAACTTATTTAACTTAATTTTTATTTAATTATTATCAAATTCCTTAATTTAGGCTAATTTTGTTAATTCTGAAAATCAGCGAATATGCTTGTATTATTTATCAAAACATTCAAATATATGGTCGTACTGACAACCTAAATATTGATAATTCCAAATTGATTACTAGTTGACCTACATGCAATATTTACAAAACTTGTACCATCTAAGGTTTTTCTTCACAGCTTCACTTCATCATTAGCTTTTTTTGTAGTATTACATATAATACGTGAGCACTCGACATATGTAAGCTTAATTATCTTATCCATATATTGGTCTAATACCATAATATCAGGTTTCTTTCTCATTTGTTCTTTATCTGCTTCAGCATTTTTGCGAGCTTTACTTGCTAAACTCTGCCATTTAGCCATACTTAAGCAAATATGGGGGACGTCTAAAGCGAAGCTGATTTGACCGGAATTACGGCATTAAGAAATTACATATGTGACAAATAATGGGCGTGACAAACAAGTTTTTACTAACCGAAAAATTCTAAGTCCCTAGAATACTTAATAAAAATGAGAAAATAAAGGGTGTGACACCGGGTGACAAATATTTTACTATGATCACGTGATTCTGCTCCGCTTTAGATGTCCCCCAAATATGTAAATTCTTTAATGTAGCTCGAAGTAGTGGTACTATTATATCTATGACATAAGTACCTTTACTTTATTTACTACGAAATTCGCTAGTTGTAAATGCTGGATTATTCCAAATTTCTGCACTAAATATAACTTATTGATGAATCTATGACATAAAAATCATTATGAATTATAAATATCAGGGAAATATAAAAAAACTTACAGTATGTTAAGTATCTGTTCTATTTTTTTTTCCAATTCAGGACCAGTTTCTTTCTATGTTTTATTATGTATAGCATTTCTAAAATTATTTGAAGTATATTTCCTACGAAAATTATTTGTAAATTCCTCACACTTAGAAATAATTTCTCTAGAAAATTCACATTTCATTCTCTTACGCAGTTCCTAAAGAAATAAATAATTCCTTATAAAAGACAAGATTATATGAAGCGTCTCTGGCTATATATTTACTGAAATATATTTACCAAAAAATAACGCTTCTGTCTTGTTTTTAAGTTTTACACTAATGGGGATTCATCACTAAGAACTGTGCTTGCCTCCAGATCATACCATGTAAGATCAGATTTGATACTTTCTAAATTTTTTTTGATGCTATCATAAAGAGATGCATCCAGCTTTGTTAGTGAAGAACTAAGTTTTAATTTTGACACTCTGATATTTTGATCTATCTCTTCCTGCATATAATCTAAAAATGCTTCTTGAAGGGTATTTAGTACCTTTATTGCTTTTAAACTGATGATACTTCTATATCTATTTTCCATCTACAGCAGATAGAATTCACGCGAATAAATATATGCCACTAATATATGTCACTAAACATTGTATATGCTACTAAATTCTGTAATACCACTAAATTCTGCACGTGTAATCAGATACTAACAATCTCTGAGCTTTATCATTTAGCTAAATTGACCATACACAATCAGATGGGAGCAGAAATCTTCGATATATAGATGAACCAAGTTTATGAACACATTACTTATCTGGACTGGCATTCCCCAATCTTTAGCAATGACCAACTAAATACAAGTTCATTTATTTGTTGTAATTTCATCATTATATGCTAATAAATAATCCATATAAAAGAATATTACAAACTTGTAGTAGAATTTCTAACACCTTAGTCTTTTGCTCAAGATTATCTATTTTTATCAAAAATGATAATAATATAAACATAAATTTTCTATACTACCTTTTTAAATGTTACTATTTCTCACATTCTCTTCATATTGAGAGAGAGATAAAAGAAATATGCAAGGTACTTTTATGCTAACACTAAGCTGAAAAAATTTTATGTTTAAGAGTAAGACATACGGAATGTGCATTATAGATCTTAACATTACAAAGACATTGGAGAATATCACTAGTCAAAAAAGGAATATTCGGCCTTAATGAAATTCGGCCTATATTCGACCAAAATTAAAATTATTCGACCTCAATTAGTAATGATCTATGATTAAACATATATTTGACGTTGTTGAATCATAGTCGAATAGTGTATATTAATTGAGCGTCACGTCACGTATCACATAACTAATTAAAGCTTAAAAAAAGACTAAATTTAATGTTCTAAAACTTCTTTCCTTTTTCCTTCACCATTTTCTTTTGTTTTTTACCTCCTTTCATCCTTTCCCTATTTTTATCTTTCCCCCTTCTTTCTTTTTCTTCCCTTCATATTTTCTTTTATCTTTCCCTTTTCCTTCCCTTTCTTAATTTCTCTTTTTCCACTTCTCCCGCACTTTCTTTAAAAAATCCTTAACGAAATAGCTCATTTTAAGCAGATATTTTGGTCTCCTTTGGACGTGAAATTTCATGGTAATAATTTTTTTTCTTTAACTACTCTTAATTTAACGAACAGCTTCTAAAAGTTTGGTTACTTCTTTTTATTTAGTATTCTCTCAGATCTCTTCCTTGGATCTAGGTGAGTGAAATTGTTTTTTCTTTTAACTTTAAACGAACTTTATTAACAGTTCATTTTTTTTTGCAGGCAATCAGTTCTTTGACATTAGGGGCCATTTCTTTTTGCGGTTCTTTGGACGTGGTGTTTCAGTAAGAGTTGTAAAGTTTAATTTTTTTATTCTATGACTTCTAAAGGACAGTTAATAATTTCATTTTTTTTTCATTTTTTTTTAGACGGTTGGCTTTTTAATAGGATCTTGGGAGTATCTTTTGTTTTTTTTCATTTCTTTTAGACGGTTGGCTCTTTGGTAAGATCTCGGGAGTATCTTTTCATTTTATTTTGATGTTTTATGACATTTACTAATGACTCATTTTTACTCTTTTTTAGATGGCTAACTCTTCAGTTTATATAGGATTTCGGTGAGTATTTTAATTTTTTCGTTTTATTTTGTGGTTTTTATAACGTTTATTAACAACTTGTTTTACTCCTTTTAGATAGTTGATACTCGTGTAGAATTTGGTAGCAACGAGACGGTTTTAACAACTTGGCTTTTAGTGAGTTTTAATATTTTTTTTTTATTTTTAATTAAATTTATTTTTTTAATGAATCATGTATTAATATTTTTGATTATTTTAATTATAGATGGCTAATTTTCAACATCTTTGATATAATTTTGGTAAGATGAAATATTCAGTTTATTTATTTAACGAAATGATTACTAACATTTCAATTCTCTATTTTTTTTAGGCGAGTTCAGTTTTTTTGACGTAAGAATTCGGCAAGTATTTTTTTTTTAAAAAATTTCTTTCGCCTTTTGAAAAATAATTACTAATTTATTTTTTCTTTTTTTTTAGATAATTTGTTCTTCAGTTCTCTGGACGCGAAATTTGACAAGAATGATCTTTGACGAACTTCTGATCTTTGGATGTGTGAATTTGATGGTGTGTTTTTTTAATGCAAGAATTTGGCGAGTATTTTTTTTAAGATTTCTTTCGCCTTTTGAAAAATAATTACTAATTTATTTTTTCTTTTTTTTAGGCAGTTTGTTCCTCGGCTCTCTGGACGCAAAATTCGACAAGAATAATCTTTGACAAACCTCTGATCTTTGGATGTGTGGATTTGATGGTGTGTTTTTTTAATGCAAGAATTTGGCGAGTATTTTTTTTTTAAGATTTCTTTCGCCTTTTGAAAAATAATTACTAATTTATTTTTTCTTTTTTTTTAGGCAGTTTGTTCTTCAGCTCTTTGGACGCAAAATTCGACAAGAATGATCTTTGACGAACCTCCGATCTTTGGATGTGTGGATTTGATGATGTGTTTTTTAATGCAAGAATTCAGCGAGTATTTTTTTTTAAGATTTCTTTCGCCTTTTGAAAAATAATTACTAATTTATTTTTTCTTTTTTTTTAAGCAGTTTGTTCTTTGACTCTCTGGACACAAAATTTGACAAGAATGATCTTTGACGAACCTCCAATTTTTGGATGTGTGGATTTGATGGTGTGTTTTTTTAATGCAAGAATTCAGCGAATATGTTTTTTTTAAGATTTCTTTCGCCTTTTAAAAAATAATTACTAATTTATTTTTTCTTTTTTTTTAGACAGTTTATTCTTCGGCTCTCTGGACGCAAAATTTGACAAGAATGATTTAGGATTTTTTAGGATACTTGATTGTGCAGATGATGGTTGTGGATATAATGGCGGATAGATTAATGTGAATAATAACAAGTGATAATATATAGATAGATAAATGTTAGATAGATTTTTATATAATATTATAATATGTAGCTATAAATAAAATGTTAATAAAACCTATTATTTGATCTTGAAAAACCTCTAGTTCGACCTATTTATCAATTATATTCGGATTACATATAGTAGTCGAATATAGTTTTTTTTAGGGTCGAATAAATATGTAATAATGTCCTAATATAGGTAAAATGATGGTTGAATTTTCTTTCTGAATTTGAAATGATTGGCACCCTAAATGCGCCAAAAAAATCGACCTCAATTTGACATAGGTTAGATCGTCATTTGACCTATATTCGACCTGGTCAAATTTAGGCCGAATTGTCCTTTTTTGACTAGTGTATACATATATATACTTTTTTTCTTTATTTCACTTGCTTAATCACTCAATAATAAAAATCTAATAATATTATATAAATATACTCTGGTCAAAATCTAATAGGAATAGCCTGTAGTTCTGGAGAAAATAAACTTATAAATAAATGCTATTCAGATAGATAGGAAAAAAATTTGAAATATTTTTGGGGATCAATTTCTTGTGTGAAAATTAATTTATCGTACAAGTAATCACATAAAGTTATAGATGATTTGTGGTGTATCAATCATTACATCATATACACTTTAATAAGGATCAAAAATATATTAATTTATGTCACACATATCTACATACATTGTAGCTAGACAATATATTATTTTATTAAGATAATATTCAGAAAATTTAGCATACAATCACAATTATTATTTAAATCTGTGAAATTTATAGTAATATTCTTCCTGTAAATATGATATATGTATTTTAATAGCAAAATGAATATAGGATTTATTTCTGATGGATAAATCTTATATGCCTCTGAAATTCTGATGAAGTATCTATAATTATATTTTTTATAAATACTATAATATCCAGAATTCTGTGACTATTTTAACATATCAGACCAATATGTACTTCTAACTAGGGCTTTAAATTGCAGTTTTCAGTTCTGTTTTTGGTTCCAGCCCATAAAATTTTACTGAAAACATTTTTCAGTTACTGAAAATTGTTTTCAGATAGAACTTTTACTGAAAAAGTTTTCAGTTAAAAAACATTTACCGAAAATAGTTATAGTTTAAAAAAACCAGTTCAGTTTCAGGTTTCAGTTCCAAAAAAACTAAACTAACTGGACTGAACAAAACACTTCAAAATAAAGTGTTTTTGGTAAGTGATTTTAATTGAAAATATTTTTGGTTAATATTCTATCTGAAAATATATTTCAGTAAATATTTTAAACTGAAAAATACTTTTGGTAAAATCTTATGATCAGATTTGGCTAGAACTGAAATAGAATTGAACTGAACCATTTAGAGCTCTACTTCTAACAATTATATAATCTTACTGATATAATAATTTATTAATAAGTATTAATGTTACAAAATCTAATCGTTTTCATAATTAGACTCTCTTCTCGTATATCCAATCATTTTTCGCTGAAAAGCAATAATTATTATACCAAATTTGTCCTGAAGGATGATATCACCATTCATTTTTCATACCTAAAAACTTTCTATCATTAGGAATAGCATCATTTCTTACTATCTTTCAAATATTTTTTGCCAAAGATTCAGGTCTCTTCTTGTAATTCCTATAAGCTTACTGGATAATGGTTGCATAGAAATTTTCAAATAGATAGTTATATTATCTCGCAATCAAGAATTCCCAAGAGTATTTCATTGAACTTTCTGAACTTCTCGAAAAATACTTTATTAATATAGTTATATAGTATATTGAAAGATCTAACTCGCAGGTAGTACATTTCACAATTATACTAAGTGATCATACATGTAGATTATATAGCTATTCATTTTACAAAAAAATAAAGTATAAGTTATATTTGGCTAAATATAATTAAGATACATAATGTTAATATTCAGTTGAAAGATATTACAAAACACCTTAATGGTTAAGTTTATTTTCTTTCTGCATTTTTTTCACATAAAATCAAAATACGCTTTAGCAAAATCACCCAAAGTAGTCCTGCTAGAAATATTGGACATAATTGATTGATCATTCCAAAGATTTCTAAACTTAGATGCACTTGCACTACATTGCATGGGGTATCTTTCAAGACCACCCATTAATGTAATAGACTTTTGTGGCAATAAAAGAGGAGTTGACCCATTTAATGTTTTATATTGTGCATAATTTTCATAACTAGCCATAAAATTCACATCATGATCATATGATACTAATGCCAACTTATTCTTTTCTGAGTGTGAAGTTGATTGGGAGAAAAGTTCTAGACAGAGACAATTAATTTTAGCCTCTTCTTGTAATATGTATTGTTTATATTGCTAGATCTTAAATTCCATTATATCAATAGATTTGAGAATTTCATTTCTTCTTACATGTTCATTTGAAATAGTATTTTCAGAAATACATCTCTTCAAGTGGTTATCTTGATTGTGATGATTATATACATACCCTCTAGCAGTGTTGTATGTCTGTGGCTTTTTTTGGCTGTCCTGGACACATCCACGTACTGTCTGTACTCTTTTGTAACTTGAAAAACTCTACAAAAATTATATGTATTTATGTGTAATAGATATTAAAATACTTTTGCTGAGTAACGAAATAGGTTATCATAATAAAATTTTGTAGGGATTATCATTTCTTTTTTGTGTAACCTGTCCTGGACATTGTCCCATGACAACACTGCCCTCTAGGTATGAAAACTAAGGCATTACAATATATATAATTGGTTGGATGGCCAGTGTGAACTTTATCATTTTCATACATCTTTCCACACATTATAATATATCCATTCTTAGAAAGGATTCTTGGATTCTCTTCAAGTATTTTTCTAAATGGATCACGGATACGAGAACACCACATTTCTGGTGTTTTGTAATCATGTCTTTTTGTTAAAGATAATATTGCATCAAGTATTCTTATATATTCTGCAGAGCCTCCATAAGAATTGTTTGCATCAATTAGCTTAGAATATGTTTTACTATCTAAATCCATAATACTGTTTTAGTAGATTATAACAGATTATAGTGATTTATAGCATTTTTAGCAATTTTAATGACTTATAATGATTTATAGCAAGTATAATATAATAAAATACCAGATTCATTTTTGTTCGATTACGACCTTGTTCAAAGAACTACATTTTTTTCCTGATGTCGATTCGGTTAAATTAGATCCGAGCCAATAAACGGCCAAATTATCACATGCGGAAATCTCCCACACCAAATTCTTTTATAAATAGCCCCATAGCCCCACGATTTTTCAATAATATTTATTCAGTAATTTTGGGTAATTTTTGATATTTGGTGTTTTTTTTAATTATTTTAATTATTTTGTCATTTTATACGTTCAATATTGGCATGTCATTCGAATGACCTTAAACGAATTCAAATAGCCCTAGTTTTACTATAAAGTTTAAAGCGTTGTCCATTAGATTAAATAATAATATTCTTAAATTCCGGCCAACATAACAAATTCATCATTAATTATTACCAAATCTGCGCACGAAAATTCAGTCATAACGTAGAATTTTTCTGGGCTTCACCGGACATTTTGGCGCTGATAAATTTTTTCGAACAGTATTATTTATACCGAGGAATTTGTCGTAATTACGTAATTAACAAAGATGACCGATTCAGTGAGAACTGAACCCCACCTAAGTTTCACCAAGATCATAGATCACTAACCATTAGAATCGTAACTCCTTATAAAGTATCTAGAATATTTCGTCATCATATATCAACCGATCTTTCCCGATTTAATATAAATACGATATGAATCAATCAGGCGGTTCATCAGTACAAACTGAAATCTTCTCACCCGAAAATATAAGATTTCATACAAAATATACAAAAAGGTCTTTATTTTATATCATACTGAAAAGTCGATTTTTTAGAACCTTGTTTTTAACCCTCGATTTTCACCAGAATCATAATGTTTTGTTTTGTAGTAGGTACCAATCTTAGTAGCGTCTTTGAAGTTGAAGGCAACGCAGGAATGAGCGTTTCGAGATTCAAAGTTATGATCTACGAGATGAATAAGAACGATTTCGAAGACAAAAAATTTGATGCCAACAAGTTGAACCTATGGTTGGTGGATATTCCTTACGATACAGAGAACGTTAAACTGAGAAAACTTCAAAGCAGATCCCGTGATATGGATGAAGAAAATATTATTGAAGAACTCGGAGGTAAAAAGTTGTCTCCAGTTGATGATATTGGCGACTTCTTTACGAATGACTCCAAGAATATCCGTATCATCGTACAACCTCCGGCCACTACTAGTGAATGTCTCCTAATGATTTACCTATCGAACAAAGATAATTTTTTTCTATACAATGTATTGACCACCTTTATCTCTGCTTACGTTTTGTATTAGATCAAGGGCACACTGATGTATCTCGTGTCATTGCAAACCTTGGCTATCTGCCTCGACAAGGTATATATAAGTTGGTGTTCTTTAATAGCAGTGTTTTATTTCTAACTATCAGTCTTTTTCAGGTGGCCTTGGTGGTACGTTGCTACCTACTGATCTGAAAGTGGGATCTACCAATGAAGGTGTTAATCTTAATGATCCTGACACCAATCCAAGATTTGATATCATAAAACCTTTGGTCAATGAGCTTATAAATAAAAAAGTCATACTTGTTCGGGCACCTCCCTTCTCTGGAAAAACGTCAACAGCTCAAATTTTGGAGCACTCCTTGGTTAATGCGCCAGAATACTCACATTATAGAATAATTCGAATTTCGTTGATTTGGGGAGGAGGTATCAATTGGGATAATTTTGGAGAGATGTGGGCGGAAATTGTTGGTGTAACTTGGAAAGAGTGGATACGTCATTGCAATAAAATTCCATCAATTTTGATAGTAGATGAGGCTCAATTGATTTACTCGGATAAAGAAATAGCTGGCAATAACGGAAAAACTGCAGATCAATTCTGGATGGTTATTAAAAGTCTCCTTCAGGAAGTAACAGGTATAAATATTATAATGTTTGCGGCCTATGGATATAGAAGTTCTAACCATTCAGGACTCTCGACTCCCGTCAAATTACCGAGAAAACATTGCAAAAGTCTTATTGATATCAATTTTTCCTCGAGCGAGTTAAAAACATATGTTGATATGTTCTGTAGTAATTACTTCTTAAATTAGATCAGCAAAGCATCTTAGAATTATATAAATATATCCAAACGGTAACAGAAGGACATGCGGGTTTGGTTCGCCACATCTTGGTGTCTATAGAAGATGCAATGAAGAAGCGAATTAATACTAATTGCCTAACCTGGGAAGCGATATTCAAGTACTTAAATTCAAAGGATTTTGATACATCTATCTATATCAACTGCCGTGCTGTACCAAATGTTTCATTACTTAAAGAGAATAAGAAGCGATTAGAATTATGTGAGGATACCTATTTAAATGGAAAAGTTTCTTTCTCAATAGATAACCCGGATCCAGATGCTTTATATCTAATCAAAACTGGAACCCTTATGGTTGTGGATGATAAATATCTAACTTTTGCAGCGCCACTTCTTAAGCGGTCATTTTTTCAGCAAAATTACGGAGTTGATGATAGTATCGATATTACTCCTACAGATTTGTATCATTTTATTGTGAAGATTTTCACGGCAATGTGTAATGAAATAAGTGGGAAAATTTTAAGAGAAACGCTTGGATTTGGATCTGACGGAAGAATCCTGGAACAAACGTGGCAGAAGGAATTTTATAGAATCGGTACACGGGTATTGGGAAGGAATCATTTTTTGTCACGTGAAGTAGGTTCAGTTTTTGGATGTGAAGGAAAGGTAGATTTCTACGTGGACAAGTTAGACTGGGCGATAGAACTTTTGAGAGATGGTGAAGATATGGTAAAGCACAAAGCAAGATTTGAACCTTTAAGCGGGGAATATAAAGAGATTGTAAAATATGCAAAGAATATAGCTATTATTGATATTCGCAGTATAGGTATTGTTGATACTCGCAGCGAAGCAAAAAACGTTCGGAAAATGAAGGAGGATTTTATATATGTGTCATGTTCCAAAGATTTTGTTGCATTTAAGATAGAGAGTCTTGGTAAAGAAATCGTAACTATTAGTTTTCAGAATTAGTTTATTCTTCAATCAGTCAAAGTAATATGTAACACATTTTTTCTTTTAAAGCAAAATGCAAAATAATAATAAAAACTTTAATACTAAAGAGTAATATTAATACTTGAGAATAAGCTACGTACAATGCTTAAACAAACACATGTTTAAAAAAATCAAAGTCTTTATTACATTTTTTCGTAAAGTAGTACATTAGAGAAAAAATAAGTTTAAAGATAACGGAGTAGCGGATGTTTCAAGGGAGGAATAAAGCATAAAGTATGCCTGCCCGCCCCTAGACGTCTTTTACTATGTAAAAGTAATGGCAGTTCCTTCCCACTACTCCGCATTATTAACTACATTAAGTTTGCTATCTAACCATCATCTAAAGTACTAATGTACCCATCCTTTTTCTTGATATTTCTCTCATAAAACCCTTGAACCGTAACCTTCTTAATATTCCCACCTAATTCGCGAATTTCCATTGCTACATGAAGACACATTTCTTCCAAGTTAAATCATTTTTCTGCCTTAATCTTATCGAAAATTTGCTTGAATTGGGTCCAAATAGTTAAGCTAATATCCTTGAATGTTAACCAGATGATGCACGAGATCGATTGGACGCTTCGGAGTGGTTCGATACACTCTGTTGACCAGTTTCGACCGGCTGGATTCTTCTATTGATTGTATAACATTGAATTAATCCATTTTGGAGTGCATCAATAGAAGTATTAACTGAGGCAAAATCATTATGGCAAGCTTCTTCGATCCCATCTTTTCGGTAATTGTCCGAAGCATAGCTGAGGACCTTTTACTTTTACGCATAGTACCAGAGCATGCAATGTCCCTTTATCTTTTTTGGCATTATCAAGAAACAGGTATGCAGCTGCCATCTATTTGGCCAATTATTGCATATAGCTCAAATTTAAGTGTATTGGTCTTATCTAAAAAAAAATTGTTAATTAATTATAGGAATAACAAGCAAAAAAAAAAAACATTTGTTCAAATACCTACAAGTTGCATCGATAAAGATCTCTTGATTATAAATAAGTTTATTAAAAAATGATGTAGTAAATGCAATATATTTAACATCTCCAATAATATCTTGCATAATTATCTCTTTGTTATTTTCTTCTAATAACAATAAACTAGATTTCAGTTGATCTGAATCTTTTTGGAATTCATTTTTAATCATTTCAGTCCACCAAAAATGGCATTATTTCTGCGTTAAGTTGGGATTATTAATTTCTAACTGACTGAAAATTTCTGCAGGCATTTGACGAAGTTTATTTTATATAAAGCTTTCAATTTCTTGGCTTACATGAATTTTTTCTGGTCTTTCATGAATCAGATCATGGTAAAGTTGAACATTAGCAGTTTTTGAATTAATATTTATTCGAATTTTAAGTTTCCCATTGCAATTAAATTTTTCAATAGACTTTTTATCACGTTGCTTTGATAGATTTTCAATTTTTTTAGATTTTTTCACTAAGCCAGAATTTTGTGAACACTTGTAATGAAAGTTATAAATACCATCTTTTTTTAGTTGGTAATTATCATGGATTCTAGTAAAAATATTATGTTAAATCATTATTAAATGAAAAAAAAGTTTCTTATATACCTACATATAGTAATATCCATCACTTTCACATATGATATTTCTTATATTATCCACAATTTCTTTTTCTGAACCATTAAAATCTTCTATTGAAATGTTTTGAATAAATGCTATTCTCTGATCAAAACATTCAATATATTCATTCTATTCTATTGAATATATTAATTCCTTTAATGCAGTAGACATCTCTATAGATGGCCTGGTAATTACTTGGCCAAAAATGTAATTCATAAATCAAAATACGTAAATAATTACGTATTTTGTAATTATTTATGTAAAACATAAATAATTACATCAAACGTAATTACTGTAAATACTATTGGATGTAAAAATATCGCTGAAACTGATAGTACCAGTATTTTTATATGTAAAAAATGCAAAAAAATGCTGAAATTGACAAGTTCTGGTGTTTTTATATATAAAAAACGCAAAAAATACTAAAACTGTCAGTTTTGATGTTTTTATATGTAAAAAGTAAAGAAAAAAATGCCAGAACTGACAGTTCTGATATTTTTATATATAAAAGACACAAAAAACTGCCTTTTATATGTTAAAAGTCAAAAAAATGCCAGACTGATTGTACTGGCATTTTTATTTAAAAAAAAGTCAAAATTAACAGTTCTGGCATTTTTGTATATAAAAAACGCAAAAAATGCCAAAACTGATAATTTTGGTATTTTTATATATAAAAAGTAAAGAAAAAAACTGCCAAACTGATAGTTTCAGTGTTTTTTATATAAAGTCAAAAACAAAACTGCCAGACTGACTGCTATGACGTTATTATTCATTAAAGTGCAAAAAAAGCCAAAATTGACTGTTCTGGCATTTTGATTTGCAAAAAAAAAGCACGTTCTAACATATTTACAAAATGAGATCACATGACTTGAATCAGCCAATGATATTTACACTAATTATGTGTGACATAAATAATTACGTATTTATATATTTTTTAAAAAATCTGGTAATTAATTACTAGGATTACGAATTACGTATTTATACATAAATATGAAATTATCAGGCCATGTATAGACATCTTTTTAGAAGTATATACTTTCACGTCATAGTTTATAGTGGGACTATTATTCTCTTTGTTTTGTTGATAATAAAGCTTTCCTTCATCTTGACATAACACACATCGTTTAAAATTTTTATTATTTATTTCTTGAAAGAGTAGCAGATTTCTACTTATTTTACAACGTGTACATACTTGTTCACCCATTTTTTTTATAAACAATACTAATAAAAATGATATTTGCAACATTTAGTAAATAAATGAAAAGACAGAAAAAAAAAATATCATAGTCCACCTTTTATTAATGTTAAATAACAGAAAAACTGAGAAAATTATTTTCGTGTTCAGTATTTATCACACTTATGTATATAGATGCCACCCAAATCCAAAATAATTTGGAATTATGGCAGCCTAAATGTACAAATCCAAATTAATTTACAAATTACATATATAAATTTTGCAATTTGTGCATTTGAAATTTGGGAATTATGGCTGTCAAAATGTACAAATTAATTTGGGATTTGCTTAAAATAATTTGGGTGGCATCTATACTTATGTATACTTCCTATAAAACTATAAAACTATAAAAGGATCATATTAAACTGTAATATTATACAGTACAAATAAATTTCCATAAAAGGTTATCAAATAGTTGTGAAGATATCACATCAGATTTCACATAATGTGATATTGCAGAATTTTTTCAGGCGTTACTGGGGTAGTTAGTAGTACTGATTATTTGAAAGATTTTCTGCACCTCATCAATGAAATCATCATTATGTGCCTTGATTTTTCAGTTTTCGCAGTAAGTTTACCATCAATTTTAGCATAAATTTTACTGATTTCTGCAATGAATGTTGATTTAAAATTGGAAATTTCTTGTGATATATGCATAGAGTTCATTAGAGACTTTTTGTTTAATATTTGACTATATGGTAGCAAATCCCATGAATATCACTAGACTAACAAGTAAAAAAATAGCAGATAAGGCCAAAAATAGCATGCTTTCAGAAGAGTTAAGTAATGTCAAACTGGGCATGATTAGGTGTAGTAATTTTAAGAGATTTTATTGGTAGATCAAGTTTTTTAGATATTAACAATTGATTTTTTTAATAGCAATAATTTTCTTGCTAGAAAAAAGGATTTATTATTACCACTGCATGTGAAATAGGATTTAACCAGATTTAAATAAAAAAATTATGTTGCTTGATCCTTTATTTTTCATAATTAACATGTTTAACAATATTACTAGAAAGAAAATCTAATGAATTACAGTTTTATGAATAATTAATATTCTGTGATTTAATATTAATAGAGTAATAAAGATGAGCTGTTACTAAGAAATACAGTATTACTGTTTATTATTAAGATCACACAAGATCTGGAAGATCACGCACATTTTTTTGTGTTGTTTAAGCCCTATTTATACCCCAATACAAATTCATTAATGACCCATAAATAGAAATTTGTTTTATTATGCAGAATCTAGATCCTTTACATTTCAATAAGATCTAGATTTGTAAATCGGTAGATTATGAGGTGTAATTTTCATTCTTGTTCCATTCTAATATCAGGAATATTAGATTGATTTGCATAATAATGCTAATTCAAAGATTCATAATATGCATGTTATACTACAAGTCCAGAATCTTCCAGAAAAAAAAAGTCAAACATCATCACCAAATTAATTATTTATTGATTCTAGTTCTAAAAGAACCTTCTAAACCCATGATCTACTTCCTTATAGATTTGTAAAATATGAGATCTTAGTTTCATTATTACAAAAATAGTACTCTATTAATCGACTATTATTATAAAAATAGGACATTTAAAAATAAAAATACCACAGAAATGACACAGGGTGTAGTTAAATCATAGGAGAAGTACAAGATGATGTACTTACTGCATATATTATCTAAGCCACTTACATAGATTTGAAAAAAATATTCTATATTAGTGATGAATACCCTTTAGAAAATGATTATTTGTCCACGAGTTTCAGGACCTTTATTTTCAGCAATATTAAGCAAATCCATTACTCTTTTTGTGGTTATCATCTGGCACAATGTCGTAACTGATCTATAACTCAACCATTCTTTTTTACCTTTTCCTATTTGAATAATGAAATCAGTTATATGATTAACTATTTTATTTTCAAATCTTGCGCCTTAGAAATGAAACCAGCTTGAATGGATATTTTACAAAATGTTTTTATACCAAAAAGCTCTCTTATTAGGATGTGATATGCTTTTTCTCATAGATTGTTGCATTAGTTTTTAAGCTCCATCGAAGCATGAATAAAGTTATCAATCTAAAAAATATTTTTTCAATCATATTCTAGTACTTCATGAACTTCATCAACTATAAAAGCTTAATGTACAAGTTCTTGTAATTCTGTAACTATCACTATAAGGCTTCTAAACTGGGTCACTTCAGCTGATGCTGAAGTTGCAAATTGTGTGCATTGAATACGTCTTTTATTCTTTTTACAAACTATATTCTTGACTCTAGAAGAAAGAATTCAAATTTTCAAAGAAAAATAAATAAAATAAATGACTGCAGATATTAGTGACGTAGTTACTGCAGAGAAGTTTAATGATGATGTACTTACTGCACACAATATCTAAATCACTCACATGATTTGAAAAAAAGAAATAAAATTATATCAATTCAGTACAATACGAGTAATTAATTTGCCCAACGATTCAAGTATCTTCTAGATAGTTATTGGAAAGATAATAGGACTCATTATTGGAGAGGTTTTTCTTTTGTATCCCCCTGTCACAATAGTAATAACCTCTATTACATTCACCATATTCATTATATCCATCGTATTCATCATAACCATCATTATCATCTAATTCATCTGATATTTTTTTTCAGAATTGTTGTCGTGACTATAATCATTTATTTATTTACAGTGATGGCAAATGACCAGGTTATTTGTTTATTTTAAAATGACCCTTGAATGATCTTTGAATGACCTAATAGGACCCCGAACATCTCTC
This sequence comes from Rhizophagus clarus, assembly GCA_015698045.1. Taxonomy (NCBI): domain Eukaryota; kingdom Fungi; phylum Glomeromycota; class Glomeromycetes; order Glomerales; family Glomeraceae; genus Rhizophagus; species Rhizophagus clarus. The sequence goes on from BLAL01000215.1 coordinate 1,379,456, forward strand.
ATTTAGGTCAGATATGATGTATAATAAAATATTTAATTTAGGATATCTTGGTTAATATTAATGCTATCAAAATAAAATTTATACCATTAGATTCATCTCATTAAGACGAATTCAATGATATAAATTTCATTAAAATCCAATCAGTAGATTTAACTTTTTAAAAATTTTATATGATCAATAAACAAACTCAACCCCTGACCTATTTATATATAGTTCAGGATCCTGACCTAGTCATTAGGGTCATTTGTCATTTAAGTCATTTAAAATTAATGCTTTATAATTTAGGCCAGGTTTATGATTCTGACTAGAATTATGAATTTATAGTATTACATGAAAATTTTATCCATAAATATCGAAATTGTATTGGTCAGAATTATGACGTAATTTTTAAATGACTAAGTTATTTGTCATTTAACGTTAAAATGACCCAAATAACACGTGACCAGTCATTTGGGTCATTTGAGGTCATTTAGGTCACTGGCCAACACTGAGTCATTATCATCATTTATTTCTTCCACTACTCTAGCCTCGTTCTTATATGATATATCCCAATTAGCAGTCTCATTATCAAAAGTCCCTGTGAGCGTCTTTATATAATTCTTCAAATCAGCTGATAAGGATGAATTTTCTTCAGGTATGGGTAAGCTTTCTTCATTAATATCAGAATTTTCAGTCACATAATTTTGGTAACCTAAGGTCGGCAAAATTTCTGTCTTAATAAAAGAATTAGAATTATTATTAGAAAAATAGTCTATAACCCTTTGAAGTTCCTCATTGGTAATCTTTGAGATAGAATTTATGCTATATATTATGATATATCAAATTTTATCTATCACTATTTTTTCAAATAAATTAAAAATCTTTATAGCTTGCTGAGTTTGCCTAAATAAATTTTCTTACTTAGTATTAGGAAGCTATTGGATAATAAAATCATAAACCTGACCTTTTGTCTTTTTCTTATCAACTTTACCATTAGACATGATGTCTTTAACCATAATTAAAACTCTTCAGCATATAAATACTAACTTAGTATCTTTTCTTGATTAGCTTTCATTGCGAGACTTTTTGCATTACTGACTCTTTGATATAAGCAAATGATATTTTTCTTACCTGAGATAAGCAAAATTTCTGGAGGGTTGAGAGACAATATGCATATGGAATCATCCTCCTGAATAGATAAAGGAGTAATGGATTCATTAAAGTTGCGAGTAATTTCTTGAATTAATTCCTACCCATTTTTTGTACTTACAAGCTTTTCAAAAGAAGAGATACTAGAGGCAGTATTAGATATTTTTTGTAATGATACTTGATCTTCTACTACTTTACTAAGTTTCTTTTCCTTATTACATTTTTTAATCTCATTGCAATGCTTTTTTTATTGACCTCAACCAAGAAAGCATCCGTCTTCATATTTTCTGATGTCTTCTCTTGATCTGGTACCTTTGATACTTCTTTGATTTGTTCTATTAGTTTTAACTGACTATAAACTTTGTGAATAGGTGATGAATCAGATATAATAATAACTGATACCTCTGATGACATTTTCTTATCATTCTGTGGCTGTTCATCCACTATCGTAAAACTCTATTCTAATATCATAAGTCTGGCTTCAAGCTTCTTGACTTTAGACTTAAGTTCAATATTTTCAGCTTTACATTTAGTATTTTCTTCAATAATCTGTCTTAACTTCGCATTCTTAACCTCAAGTTCAATGATACGCTATTTCAATACTTCAAGCTCAGATGACATGATTGATAAATTTTATACAAGAAGTGAAATATTCAAAATTAGTTAGTATATATAAATATATATAAAGACTGTCATTTTACCAAGAGAAATAGGTTATAAAGTCACCAGATTTTCAAGACTGTGTGACCTCAAAAAAATGCTAAGAAAATTTTTATTAATACATGCAAAAAATAAATACAAATATTCAGAATGTAGCCCATAATACATAATGAATTTTCTATGCTAATAACTGCGAACATATATTGCCTATTTTTATTGATCGTTCTCTTTATCTTTTTAATCAAAATTTCAACATGCTTATTAAGTGAATAATTTTAATGGGTATTATTATTAAACTTTAAATATTATGAAGGGTCAGATACTTATGACCAGGAATATATTAATAAGATCACTATTTTTATGGTATATCATAGTATGATCTTAACTTGAACTTTGATTACTTTTTGTAATAATTTTTATTTTTATTTTACTTATATATTATAAAAATTTGTGTCAGTTTAATAAAATTAAAATTAAAATTTATTATGGCATTTTTATATAATTTTTTTTTTAGAATTATATATATAGTATATATATTTATATTTGAATTTTTGAATTACTAATGGATTTAATATATTGTATATAAGTATTTTGGCTTAATATATTATATAACAAAATTTTTTTTTTTTTCCTTATTTTTAAATTTGTAAACTAATTAATTTTAAAATACTTTAAAAGTTTATAAACATTAGACCAATCAAAATTTAGATATTACCAAACCCAAAAATTCCTACTTTAAATTTACTTGCATGCTAAATTACAAGACCACGAATGTTAAAAAAAATATTCATATATTTAACATTTCTTACCAAAGTCTATAACAACTAATGATACGCCATACATTACATATTATATACGTCACAAGTTTTATTGTTTTCTTTATTGGTTTGAAAGTAACAAAAGGGTTTTAAGAATAATTCGATTTATATATTATGTTATATTTTATTATTTTGATACTTTAAAAGTCGAACAAATTAAATTATAAGACGCCCTGTGAAAAAAATAATTTGATTTATGTGGCGAATTTTACTGCGCTATCATAAAATTCTTCTGTGACGTGTTCTAAGTGTAGTTTTAAATAATCTCATGCGAAACAAATTTGCACATCCCTACTTTAGCCTTAAAAAAACAGCATTATTTGCCAAAAAAGCGTTTATTATAAATGATTTTAAAAGATATCATTACTAAATTTGTTTAACAAAGCAAGGCATGATTTTTATGGGCAAAAAGAGAAATCACACTCAAAACTACTTTAATATTGTTCTGATTTTTTATGGAAAAGAAAAAGTAGTGATCAAGAATGAAAAATTAAATTACTTATTTTGACGCGTAAAAAAAACAATCATGAAGTATTTTGATATTTGTGAATATAATTTTTTTTTCTCTTTTTATTTCCAATTTTAAAGATTTTAAAACAAATAAATAAAAAAAATAAAATAAAGTAAATTATATATCAACAAAAGATCATAAATTATCAAAATTCATAATCTTTTTTTTCATGTTGGAATAGACAGTTTTCATCAATCCAATGATCACGGCTAAACTAATTCTTGAGCTCTAATATGGATCCACACAATTGATGATATTTTTTTGTAAACTTTCAAAGGACAAATGAATACCGCCATATCTTGAGCGGCTATATAATATACTTCATTAAATTGGAACTAGAATAACTAAAAAACGATAAAAAAGAAGAGAAAAAAAAAAGCAGCAGTTTTTTATTTCCTATCAAAGGATAATAAAAAAAAAAAAAAAATTATTAAACTAAGAAATAAAATATTGGCTTATTATAAAAATAATATGTACAATGTGAATTTTTTTTTCAAAAAAAAAGAAAATTATTATATATATATATTTTTTTTTTTAAAAAAAAAAAAAGAAGGAAATTATTTTGTAAAGACTAAAGAATTGTTCATTCATAGCGTAAAAATAATAATTACAAATTTGAAATTCATTTTAAAAAAACAAATAAAATAAATAAAAATACAAAAGATAATTACCACAACCCAACAAAAATCATGAAAGAAAGAAATAATTGTTTTTTTTTTGAAAAAATGTCCGTTTTCATAATTTTTTTTTTTTTTTTTTTTTTTTTTTTAAAAAAAAAAAAAAAATTTAGGTCAAACGACCACGAGTTCTTATGTAAGCAACAAGAAGATAAACGAATATGACAATTATTATAAAAGAATTTGAAGCACAACGACGACCCCACATCCTTGTCTTTTCGCTGCGACCAAATATACTAAATCCCATTCCAATAAACCAAAGTGGCCAAAATAAGAAACCAAAAAAGTAAAGCTTTTTGGTGATCGGCCAAGGAGCCTGAGTGTCAAGAGGAACATTATCAATATGAGCTTCAGGAGTTATTGTTGGAGATTGATAAATTGGGGGCATGTCAATTTTAGCATGGTCGTAAGTCGGTAAATCTGTCGATGGGGATGTTGGAGATATATGAGCTTGTGATGGATATGTTAATGATGAATCGTTCGTCGTTGTTGAAGTGTTATTATTAGATTCTTCTCTTCCTTCTTGTTGTGTATTAGAAGTATATTCTGGTGGATTAGAAGCTATTGATCTCGTATCGGAAAATTCAAATTCGGAATTTTGTTCTAATAATCCATCCAATTTTTGTTGTGCTGGTGTTGATAGTGTTAATGTTATTATTGGAACGTTAACTTCTCCCATCGTAAAATTATTATTAAAAAATTATTAGAAATAATAATAAATAAATTTGCTAGAAAAAAGTATTCCTTTGTCTTTTATTTATCAAAAAAAAAAAAAAAATTCCTTGTCTTTTTTTTTTTTTATAAAATAAAATAAAGATTAGTGTTGTGGAAAAAAAAAAAGTTTTAAAAGTTTTGGAAAAAAGATTTCTTTTTTTATAAGTTTACAAGGATCATCAATTGCGGTATTAGAGCTATTTTTTAAACAAAGAGCGAAAATCAATGGTTTATATATTGAAATATTGTTGTATATTATGGTGTGATTGAAAATCGGTCAAACAAATAATTTACAACAATCTCAAGTCTTACTATTGTTTTGATAAATCACAATCTGAAAAAAAAACCGCATGAACAACACAAAATCAAAAAAAGGTTATCTGAAAGTGACGTATAATTAGTTTCGCCACATTTTCCCAATTGATCAAATAAATAAATTATATAATACTTTATATGTCTTTTTTCTAGTAAATTTCTTTTTTATAAATAGGCTGAAACATTTAAACAATGTTTCCATTCGGATTTAATGATCATCTTTACTTCTTACCATATAAATTACGTTTCATTTTACTTTGGTTACATGGGTTACATTAGCTTATCACAATGCTACAATTGTGTTTTTTACCTTTTCCTAAATAATTTAACCTTTAGCGTTACAAAATAATTATACGGTTACATATAATAAATTAGCCGGAAGTATTAGAATTATTAAATTTAGCATGCATAAAGCTGGTGGTAATTAATGTGTTTTTACATTTCAACAATCGAATCCTTACTGGTACTAACTAAGGTTCTCGGTTACGATGGTTATTTTCTTTTTTTTTTTTTTTGATAATAATTTGACTTTATCGTATTATTATTTACCTTTTACAAGCAACTTTAATTGAGCGTTAATACGGTTAGTGTAAATAATGTAATTGTTTATTTCCAAATTTCACTCGCATATTCCATTATTCCGATTTACATTTTTATTTTAGAATTCTGTAACCCATTTTTAAATTACATTCTAAACTTAGTCTAAACAATTCTGCAATTCTCAAAACAAAAACAAACGGAATTACTGATACCTAAAAGTTGTTATTCGCAGAATAAATGCTGTGACTAATTACTTTTGTTAACATTACTAGATTAAGTTAACAAATCGTGATCTATTAATAAGTTCGCTTTTAAGCCATGTAATTCATTTCTTACATAATCATTATATACTATATTTAGCTCGAGATATACTGCAAATTTTAATTGTTTTATAAGTTTTTTTAATGGGTCACTTGTGACCGATGTTAAATTCCAGCTGGAAATTATAATTCTGCCCCGGTAAAAAAAACATAATTAACCTTTTGTAGTTGTTCATATATAATAATTATATTAACTGAATAATAGCCGTATAAGGATTAAGCAGTTAAATATCAGATTCATTTTACTTAAAATAAGCACCCTTGACCAGCACTATAATAATTTTGACCAATATTACAACATACAAATTCATTTATCACCTCTGACTAGCATTATAATAATTTAGCCAACATTACAATATATTACATCTAAAATTTACTTAAAAATAAAGGACTTTATAGTATTACTAACGGTAAATATTTTATTGCAAAAAATAAATAACAAATATTAAATCTAATTTGGCTAATCATTATCAAGAATTTAAGATTTAAAATTAATTTTTTCAAAAAATTATATAATAACTTATTAGTTATTATCTTCCAGCATTGCCATAAAAAAAGTCATTACCATGTAATCATAGTAAAATATTTGTCATCTGCATCACATACTTCTCTTTTCTTTTTTTTATAAGTATTCTAAAGATTTAGTTTTTTTGAAATGCATATATATCATGGGTTATAGTATCCCTATGCATAGTATCTTCCCTCTTTTACCTGATAAAAAGTTCCATTTTTTATTGATTTTATTATTTGATGAAACTAATTTTGCCCAGATATTATGTAAAAATAATTTTCTGGTTACTATACAATCTTTTAAACACATTTATTTATAATAAAAATTTGAATTATTGATATGATAATATAAGGTTAACCTTTAGAAATTTGCAAAGTATCCAAAATACTATGACCTATGATATACAGTATATATATTCATTACATTATTATTTCTCATAGATAAACCATGCTTAATTCCATTATACCATATTTTTTTTTTATAGCAATGTATACTGGAGTAGTTTTAATTATTATAGAATATATATTTTGTAATCCAAATTAAAACCAAACCTATTCAATATAGCTAGATGTAACCTATAAAAAAAATTTAATATTTTTTATCCTTATTTTCAAAATGATATAAACTATTTATTCATAATTGAATTATTTAAATATTTAAATACTAATATTTATCTAAATTTTACTTATTTTTATTCAGTTTTTTTTTTATTCAAATAAGTTTAAAACTAATTGCATTTTTAAAAACTAAATTTAAACTAGATATAATTGATTTAACTTTTTTTAAATAGTTTTTTCAAAACTGATTAAAACTAATTTATATATCCAGTTTATATTTATTTAATTATTAATTTATTAATTAAATAAATAATAAAATAGATAGTTATAAATGAAATCATATTTATATTTAGTTATTAATTTATTATATAATAATTTACATTCAAATCAAATTTAAGTTAAGTTGTAATTATTAATTATTTAAGCAAATTATATTATAATTTATAAATAAAATGTAATAAAAAAAATTTATTATATATTCTTATAGGATTACATTATATATTTTTTTACATTTATTGAATAGCTTTATTAGTGATATATATAATACAGATAGCTACCAAAAGTATACAGACATTTAAAGATATCTCGGCATCTAGTGATTGAAAATTCATGATTTTATATTCATTAGATTTGTCTATATGAGAGGAATCAAATGATGATAAAACCAGATCTATACGACCAATATTCAATACACAATTATACTTTAAATATTTAGACGTTCCTAGTATTATATTTTTTTGATCCAATAATTGGATTTTCATGGTCATTAGCTTATTGTATTCATCTTATTAAGACGATTCAAATGATGGTAAATACATAATAATTGGACCAATAATAAGCAAATTATGATATTTTTTAAATTTATAACTATTTTATTATACTATTTGTATAAATCATAGATTTTTTACAATGAGTATTCTCGTATTTTCAAAAAATTCTGAAAAATATGAAGTATGGGAGTTGTTTATTATGATTGTACGTACAGAATAATACATTAATTTATATTACATTAATATATAATGATCAGCATATTTTAGTAAAAAAAAGGTGTCTATATACTTTTGGTAGCCATCTGTAAATGAACATTGCATAAATGGGTATTTTTAACAATAGGCTTTTGTTTATAATATTCTTTTTGCTCTTTTGTAGGTTTAGTATAAACAACTGAAGAAGATATCTAAATTTATAAAATACAAAATCATAAAATTTAATGATAATTAATAACATACAATAATACAGTATGTCAATAATAACCTTATTTTTTCACAGAACTTTCATGTTGAAGTTTGAAAAGAAAAAGAGTATTGTAAAGTAAAAAAAAGTAAAATCATTAAATAGATAAATAGACTATAAATAAATTTAATGATTTTATAGTGTGATCGTGAGAGTCTATATAATAAAACACTTATTGTATAGGTCTTTAGGCAATATTCTGCTATTTTTGATTTCAGCAATTTGATGGCCAGATTGTGCCACTTACGTGATACAATCTGAGCTTATCAAATGACCTCAATCAAAAACAGTACTTTTTTGCCTAAATACTATACAATAAGTATATAATATATAAGATACCGTGCTTTATTTACAATAAAAATAAATTAAATTAAAAGATAATTTATTAAAGAAATAATTAATAAAATCCAAAACAAGATTTATATAATAGAATTTTAAATTAAGTTTAATATGTATATATATAATCTTATTCTATTTAAAACCAATTTAATAAAAAAGAAATTTTTTATTTTTAAATACAAATATGGATGGATTTTTCAAAAGATAATTCATATAGTTCTACTAATTTTAGTATATCTTCTGACAAATCTAATAATATGCAAAAAAATACTTTTCAGCATATTTTGACAAAAAACCAAAAGAAAAGCTGCAAAAGAAAACTAAAAAACAACAGAAAAAAATAATCTTAACCAGTATTATAATAGTCAACTTTAACATATAAACAATTATAAATATAGGAAGAAACTGAACAAGTTTATATAAAGACTTTATTATATAATTTTAAATGTAGAGTATTATTAATATTTGAAGAAAATTTTTAAAATATTACAACACAAAATACTTAAGAATAAGACAAATGATTAATAAGAATTTTTGATCTTGATGCAAAGTTATCTATATGGTACAAATTTTTTTTTAATACAATAATATTCCTAACACTCTAATATCTTTGATAATCTAAATAATCATAAAAATTTACTTTAGTATTCTTACTGATCAGCAAACTCTTTTAAAAATTTCATCATTTTTTAAGAAAAAAATAAGTAATACAGTTGATTATAAAATATTATGTGAAAAATAGAATCTAATTAATTTTAATAACTTGCATCAAGTTATATTATAAATTATATTTAAATTAATACCTAATCAACAACAATGATTCCTAAAATTACTGATTAATTCTAACAATAAGATAATTTTTTCTAATTTATCTACTATACCACTATCTCCTTTTATTAATAATATCCCACTAATAATAAAGTAATCTAAAAAGGTTGCATCCAAGTTTATTGAAAAAATATATATTAATCAAGTAATCACTAATAAAAAAAAGAACAATATTAAGAATATTTTTGTATATGATATACTTGCAAGATAGTCCCATAATAAAATTATAGCTAAATTTAATGCATGAGATGATTTTATATGTATGATGATAAAGTGACAACATAAATACCAAATATTATACATAAAGATTTATCTTTCATCCTTTGCGCTTATCTTTTTTAAAAAGGTATTTGGCAATACTTCTTAGACGATCAAATAATATATTAATTTTCAAGATATTGATCTCTACAATAAAAAAATAATAAAAACAGTTTTATTTATATCTTATTGATCTCACAGGATAAACAGGTACTATTATTCAAATTGCAAAAATGAATAATTTCATGTTTTTTTTTGAAAAATGCTCTATTACACTGAACAATACACTATTACATTAGGTAATTTTAGGTATAAAATTATCACAGAATTGTTTAATATACAACAAATTCAAATTGTATAAAATTTTGCATTTTTTTTGAAAAATATTACATTATACTAAAAAATATCACAAATATCATATTTTTAGAAATATTATATTACACTGGATAATATAATTTTTTTTGTTTTTTTTTTATTTAAAAGTATTGATATCGCATAACTTTATTTAATAGATTATAAAGTGCTAAGCACTCAGTACACTCCCCGGTAAAAAGTATCCGACCACCCTAAAAATTAAAAAATCATAAAAAATTCAGTGGGCCCAACAATAAATTTATATTTATTTTAAAAGTTTGAGACATGAGAAACTTTTTAAAAGTGTTTTTTTAGCTTAATTATTAGTAAAAATTGGCGGAAATTTTTAATTTTAAAAATGGCAAAATTTCCGCCAATTTTTACTAATAATTAAGCTAAAAAAACACTTTTAAAAAATGTCTCACGTCTCAAACTTTTAAAATAAATATAAATTTATTGTTGGGCCCACTAAATTTTTTATGATTTTTAATTTTTAGGGTGGTCGGATACTTTTTACCGGGGAGTGTACAAAAAATTGAAAGTATACCCCCAACCCAAAGGCCAGTCTAACTATCCACCTGAAAAATTAAAACTAAAAACATGTAAAAGAATAAAAGGGAAAAAAGGGAAACAAAAAAGAAAAAATTCTATCTCATCTAAGAAAACAAAATAAATATCTTACTAATTATTACTAATTCTGGAACTATTTCTAAATAAATTCTATTAAAATTATATTCAGTTTTATAATTTTAGCATGCAATTGTTATTTCAACAGTTTCTTTTCTTTGAGAAGAAAATACCTATACTCTTTTCATTCTTATTCTGACTTTTTTGTTCTTTCCTTTAGATTTATTTTCAGATGAAGATTTGGATGAATCTTTCTTCAGACTCCTTATGGAAACATGATTAGATCCAGTTACAGGTGTACTTGTTTTAGATCCTAAACTAATTTTAGTACATTTGGAAGGTGGGTCTAAATTTGATTTGTTAGATTTATTTTGCCTATTAAAATTAGACCACTAACTACTCTTTTTTTACATAATAAAAAATAGTATAATATAGTAGTATCAATTGAATTTTGTTCTATTCCAAAATGATTTCTTACTAATGATGTTTTGTAAATTCTTCCAACTTTCAAAGTAGGCAATCATCTTGCACATACTATTTAAGTTTTTAACTTCCTTAAAAGCTTTAATGTATAAGAGATTAATAAAATTTATTAGGTATTCCTAACTGCCAAAGCATCAGTTGTTAAAGAATCTGAAGGTTCTTCAATAACAGTCTAAAACCTTTTTCTTTTTTTATGTTCTTTAAGGAACCAGGAAGCAGCAAACCATAAAGCTTTGCATAAGCCAACTCAAGTTAAGCTACAGTTTGGCTTGGCTTGGCTTAAAAAAAAAATTCTGGCTTGAGCCAAAATGAGTCAAGTCACAAAAAATCTTGGCTTAACTCATTTGAGCCAAGTTGAGCTTGAGCTGGCTCAAGCTGGCTCAAGCTTTATTATCAAAAAAAAGCTGAAACTAGGTATTTTTATATGTAAAGAGGGCCCCTAAATATATATATAAAATGTTTGTCATATACTTACCCTATGAAAAAACTGCGTGTGATTTTTGTTGAATTAGTATTCAATTAAATTCACTACGATTTCACTACAATTTCTATATTTTTGACCATACAATAATTGTGCAATAATTGTACTAAAAATTGCAATAAATCACACAATAATTATATGCTGATTCATACAATATTTATCATATTTTTGATCTAAAATTATACAATTATTGCCTAGTTTTTTTGGGCAAAATTTTAGGCTGAATTTTAGAAATTATGATTACAATGGGCCAAATTTTAGGAATTATGATGGGCTGAATTTTAGAAATTATGATTATAATGGGCCAAATTTTAGGAATTATGATGGGCCAAATTTTAGAAATTATGATTACGATAGGCCAAATTTTAGGAATTATGATGTGCTGAATTTAGAAATTATGATTACGATGGGCCAAATTTTAGGAATTATGATGGGCTGAATTTTAGAAATTATGATTACAATCACTAGTCGAAAAAGAAATATTCGGCCTCCAAAAAATCTGGCCTAGATTCGGCCAATTTTTAAAAAAATTGACCTAAATTAGTAATGATATGCAATTTAATCTATATTCGACTCTGATTCGATCCAGCCAAATGATGATCAAATTGCGTATAATAAAAATTAAACTATGTTCGGCCTCACACGAATAATGGCTGAATTGTATTCACTTTTCTATATTAAATAATAGTTATAATATATCTACTATATTAATATTATTAAGTATAATAAAAAACAATGATACAATATTTGTTAAAAAATGTTTAAACAATTCGGACCAGTATAAATGTTATATTAAATCAACGCAAATGGAACTTTCTATTTATAGGAATAACGGCTAAATATTCTTTGGCATTAGATCGATCTAATTTTTTGTATTTTACAGGTATAAACTGACCTAAAATGTTGTGTATTGGGATTATATTGTCTCTACTACTCAAATAGAAACTATTTTTCCATAATTCGACGTTACAAGTTTCGACATCATCGTCAATACTGAAATGGAATTGGGATGTCAAATTTGCTAGTTTGTACCATTTGATGTAAGCCAATTTGTGTGTCAAATTATGGGAGGATAAATGAACGCTATGTTCGAAAAAAAATTGGATTTGACCTGGGTAAGTATCGACGCTATTCCCATCACGATTAATAAATTTAGCTAAGACAAATGAGCTCTTAATATGTCGTATTGCAGCAGCAGATCCAAAAATTTCTGCACCGATTTGACATCTTCCATATCGATTCGCTTTGTTGATAACGATCATTGAATTGGGTAAATTTTTCATGAACAGTTTTCTGAATATAGAATCTACGTATGTATCCTTATAATATTCAATAAGTAAATCGTAGATTTGTTCATCAAGACGAATATCTTCAGATCGCGGTGCTAAAAATATACCTGGAAATTCCTCGCAACCAGTAATTGGTGATTCCAATATATTTCTGGAATTCATCAAAAATTGATACATTTCATTTGTTGGAAATTCAGAAAGAGAACTGACAGAAGGTCGTTTATTGAGTAATTCGATGCTGATTACTTCTGAACTTGAGCTGATAATATCGTTTATTTGTATTTCGGTCATCAATCGACACATTATTTCAGGTTCAATTTGGCGGTGACTAATAGGCAACGATCCTAATAAATATTTTATTATTAATCTTTGCTTAATGGAATAATATAATTCGAAAAATCGACACAGCAAATGAATTTAAATTTGAATTACCTAATACGCCATTCATTCGTTCAAAGCTAAAGCACCAGAATGAATACAGGGGTCTGTAATCGTAAGAGTACTCACATAGATGTAATGATAAGTGGAGGTTTGGTGTTATTTTTCCTTCGCCATAATGCTCTTTGATCAATTTAATTATCTTTACTAAAAGTTCATAGGCTTCTTTCATATCGTTAATCTCCACAATTCGTCTAACCAAAATCGTACAAACTCTTACGAAATACGTAAGAATTTTGTGATCTTTATTTGGAAGATGATTCCATAACACAACAGTGGCGTATATTAGGAAAAAGTTGCGCCATTGGTCAGCGGTAAAGTTAGAAAAACCTTCACCACAATGGATTTTACCAGGAATTCGTCCCAAATCTGATGGTAGCTTAAATTCGCTCATTTTCTTTTGAATTGATTGAAGAGCTTTTTCTGTTAATGCATCTTCATCAATCCATATTCGTTTTGTTATCCATTTTGCGATTCCTAGAAAAAGGCAGTGCATCGGATCTATAATAACAAACTGAATCAGATCAAAATACGAGAGTCTTAATATTTTAAACCACCTTACACCATTCATCTTGACGAATCTCTCTCTTTCTGCGTTAAATTTGCATCGTCGCCATTCCAAAGCCTTTTGACGATGCTCTACTGGATCTTTCATGATAAACCAGTTGCTCATATCCGCCATGCCACCAAAATTGCGATTATTGGCCCTTTTTTCACATCGATGACATGATGCGAGGGCAGAGATATGCCCGCATAATTTTCGAGCTTCAGAAATATTGCACGAAGCAATTATTAATGCAGCTCAAATATCTTTGCCATTTGGACATTCATTAGTGCGATTAAGATTCACGTCTTCCCAAAGTGACTCTAATTCCGTTATTATTGGCGAAAGATAATGATTAACTTTATGCAATTTAACCTCATCAGGCCCTGGTAATATGCCGAGTATAAGTACATTTTTGGACTTAAATCAAACATCCCGAAGTAGATTGCATATTACTGCGTATATTACACCTGTACTGTAAATCGTTTCTTCGTAAGGCTGGAACCAATCCAAATTCATCATTAATCCTAGATGAGCATCAGCCTTGTCTGGTCGGAAAAAGTTATTTGACCCTTGTTCAGACGATTCCTTAAGATTTTACCATATTTGGCCGTCATAAATATCTGATAGAACATTGTCAATTATTGAACGACGTGTCCAATACCGCAGTAATTCTTCAAATCCTGGCCGCTTGAACATACTAGAAAGCTGCTGTTGTATACTCGAGACTGGATAAATTAATTCAAGAACAATTGATATACTATTATTTAAAGAAATTTTCTTCCCTAAAGGAGTACGACATTGTTTTAATCTCTTTGTAGCTGAATTTGGAAATTTGACATGGCTGCATTTCATAACAGTATTATTATCTTTTGATATTATCTCCTCTTTTTTGTATAATTTGTGGCATTTTTGGCAGGCTGCAAACTGCGTAAATCGATCGAAAAGTCCTAACTTTTTTCTTAGCATGTACAATGAATTTGGGAATGATTCGTAATTGATATTTTTACATACTTTCAATATTATTTTAATAAATTGTATTAATTCTTCAATTGCAGTATTTGGTATGTTATGACTCGACCTGAACTTCATAATCCATATCAAAATCCCTTTAATTAATTCATCTGTTGGTAATTCTGAAATATCTGGTGTGTCTGAAATATCTGGTATGTCGAACATAGGATGAGAGTAATTCTCAAAATTATCTGAAAAATCGTTATCTTCATCATTAGGAGAATCTTCTTGTGTCGAAGATTCACTAGTGTAGATATCATCCGTGTCATATTTAGCTGGCACATTATAAGAGGAATCTTCAGTGACTAGCTCAACTTCAGTGATACAACAAAATGTACCTAGTTTTGCCCTTTTTTTGCGTAGAAGAAATATATATTTCTGTTCCTCATACGTATTATTATTAGAATGTGTATCAATAGACATTGTCGTATCTTGTGGTTCTGCTAACGATATTGTTGAATCAATCAGTTCTACTAACTCTTGAGACATTGGAGCCTTATCGCGATTTAATGGTTCCAAAGAAGTTGTTTACTCATTCGTTTGCTCATGTTCCTCCTTCGTACGCAGATCAACCATTTTCCCATTACAATGACTGCAAAAGCATGGAACCTTCTCTCTTAATTTTCTGATCGTAAATTCAGTAGATGTTTGTTCAGAGGTCGATGAACTAGGATTATTATATTCGTCTATGATATTAGCAGCAATGCGTTTTCTTCTCCCTTTTTTCATTTTTTGATAAAAGTCAGATACGATAAAATTGTAATATGATTTTTACGTTGAATAAAGTTATAATATACTTTGTTATATTTAATTAATAGTGATTTTTTATTAATATCAAATTTTTAGTGATGTCGAATTTTTAGTGATATTGTGGTTTTTTTATTAATATCAAATTTTTAGTGATGTCGAATTTTTAGTGATATTTTGGTTTTTTTATTAATATCAAATTTTTAGTGATGTTGAATTTTTAGTGATATTTTGGTTTTTTTATTAATATCAAATTTTTAGTGATGTCGAATTTTTAGTGATATTGTGATTATATTCCATTTTAAAATGATATTGATGGTATAATTAACAAAATAGACAAATTCGAATACGAAAAATTAGACGTAAGAAGTTGAATAGAAAATTAAACGAAAACCAAAATTTAAAAAATAAAATATATACCATACCACGCACTCAATGCGATTTAACTGTTCAATTAATTGAAAGTCTAGTTTGATGCGAAAGTTTAAGTCTAATCTGATCATTAACGGCTAATGATTGAAAGTCTAATTTGATATGTTTAATATATGTTTAATTAATTAAAAGTCTAATTTGATGCGAAAGTTTAAGTCTAATTTGATCACGCCTATTGAAAGTCTAATTTTATACAAATGTTTGTGATCGTTAATTGTTAAAAGTCTAATTTGATAGTAAAGAAATAGATATAAATAGTAGTCCAATTTCCTCGTTCTATACAAAAAAATCGTCCTTTTTTCTTTTTTAAAAAATGATAATAAAAAATAAAAATAATTTTAAAACAATAATGGCTCGTAAAAAACCATCAAAATCAAATGCTCCTTCACCAGATATTGCTGGTTCGTCTACACCATCGCCACATACAACATCAACTCCTCCACGAAATATTGCTTCAACACCAACACCAACTAATACCACCATTTCATCTACATCACGAAATATTGCCACATCATGAGCGTCAACACCAACTAATACTACACCACGAAATATTGCCACATCACGAGCGTCAACACTAGCTAATACTACACCACGAAATATTGCCATACCACAAGCGTCAACACCAACTAATACTACACCATGAAATATTGCCACACCACAAGCGTCAACACCAACTAATACTACACCACGAAATATTGCCACACCACGAACGTCAACACCAACTAATACTACACCACGAAATATTGCCACATCACGAGCGTCAACACCAACTAATACCACCGCCTCGTCTACACCACGAAATATTGCCACACCACGAAATATTGCTTCAACACCAACATCACTAAATACTAATACTACAGCTCCCTTTAGACTCGTTATTTCGCAAGATATTTTAGCCTCATTAAGTCAAACTCAAACTCAATCTCAACAAACTTCTGATATTATTAAAAGATATCCTAATATTAATGTACTAAAAAGTTACCGTTCACATCACGAAGAAGGAGCACCAAAAAATGTTCGATCAAGTAATGAAGAAGTGGGTAAACTGAATTTTTTGTTATATTTTAATATTTATTATATTACATCTGTTCGTTACAATTCGATACATATCCTTATAATTTAAAATAGGTAATTTAGAACTAGGAAATTTAAAAAATGAAACCCTTCAACTACAGAACGAATTGAATCAGAAAAAGGTCAAAGTATCAGAAATGAAACGAAAAATAGATAATTTGCAAGACCGTATTCGTAGGATCGAGAAGGAGAATTCCTTACTATGGCAGTTTAATGAAATTTTTGGTGATGAATCGAACCAATTATGTGAAGAGAATAAAACTCTCCAAGAAGAACTTCAACGGCTCAAGTAACTTCGCACACCTCGAAAGACTATCGATTCTCCGCAGTAATATTCATCAAAACGCTTCAATAAAAGATTAAAATTGAGAGAAAAATCGCCTGATGAAGTTGCCGCTTCAGCTGCAAGAGTAAGAATTTTACAAGACTATTTGCAGCCGAATTGTGTTAATGTATATATACAGCTTTTATTATTTCCTCTTATTGTTTAGGACGAAATGAAGAACCTCTTGAAAGGTCAAATACCTAAAGAATATCAGTTGGATTACGGCAAGACTTTTAGTGAACAGACAGCAAAGATATACGAAAAATTAATACCTGAATTAAAGGGGTTGATGAGTGGACATTATAATCCGTCTGTAACCCAATTGTCGAACTGGATATGATCGATTCACAAGCATAAAAGAGATAGACAACAGAAACAACTATCAGGCCAATTAGACAAAGTTGACCGTAGGATGCACGTGAATGCGCGATTGTCTGAAGTGAGTAGTATTTTATTTTAATGCACTTCTTTTTAGTCATTTGAAATTAATCTTTATATATTCAACAGAAAAAAAATAGACGAGTAAAGGCGGTAATAAAATTATACGAAAGAAATGACGCCAACATAAAGGAATTCGATAAAGACGAATTATTACCAATGCTTGTACAGAATGATTGTCATTCCATTGAGCAATCAGATTCTGAAGACGATTCAAGACAGAAATTGCCTGATAATAAGCGGTTCTTGCATGTATACGATCGGTCATGGCGTTCAGACGAGGTATTAAAGTGATTACTGCTTCTAACCTATTTTAATATTTATTCGATATTTGTTTATCTTTGTTTTAATAGTTAAAACAGCTATTACGAGACGTATTAGACCCTGAAGCAGAATATATTCAACACGCAAAAAAGCAACGGGAGCGAATTTATAATGATGATATTTACTTCATGTCTAGTAAACCTCTCGAGAATGCGCCTGAATGGGCACTCGATAAAATGAAAATGTACGAGACAGATGAAACAAATGAAACAATTGGCATTAGCGAATATGATGACATGGTTGATGATTTGATTCAATCTTACAAGGATCGTGTGCCAATAGAACCAAATTTAACAGAGTCATATTCAGATTTTTTGTTAAATTCGGCGGAAATGAATTCAACTAGACCTGAAGATTTGGATGAGATCGGTGAAAGGTTGACAACAGTAAGTTGAATTATTTTAATATTTTTACGTCACAAATATTGTTAATTAATTTTGTTTATATCATATGTTGTATCATATTAGCAACAAAAAGTTGAAAAAAACTGAAAAAGAAAAAGAAGGGCTACGGAAGACGAAGAACTCTATGAAATATTTGATGCAGACAAATATTATTAGTATATTTTATATTTATTTTTTTGGTTATATAATTATTACTAGATATTTTATATTTTTTTTTAATTTTTTTTGTACAGTTGATCATATGCGGGTTGGTTTATATAATTATCTTATATTACTATATACTATATACGTCAATATATATAAAATAAATGGTTTTTATTTGCTTATAAAATACAAAATGATGCTTTATTATTCGACCTTGAAAAACCTCTAGTTCGACCTATTTATCAATTATATTCGGATTATATACAATAGTCGAATATAGTTTTTTTTAGGGTCGAATAAATATGTAATAATGTCCTAATATAGGTAAAATGATGGTTGAATTTTCTTTCCGAATTTGAGACGATTGGCACCCTAAATGTGCCAAAAAAATCGGCCTCAATTTGACATAGGTTAGATTATCATTCGACCTATATTCGACCTGGTCAAATTTAGGCCGAATTGTCCTTTTTCGACTAGTGAATAGGCCAAATTTTTGGGCTGAATTTTAGAAATTATGATTACAATGGGCCAAATTTTAGAAATTATGATTACAATAGGCCAAATTTTAGGAATTATGATGGGCTGAATTTTAGAAATTATGATTACAATGGGTCAAATTTTAGGAATTATGATGGGCTGAATTTTAGAAATTATGATTACAATAGGCCAAATTTAGAAATTATGATGGGCCAAATTTTAGAAATTATGATTACAATAGGCCAAAGTTTATTATAATGAACAAAATTTTAGAAATTTATGATTACTGTAATTATGAATTTTATTTAAAATATGCAAAATATTTTGTAAATAAAGTATTATATATGATGTAAATTGATAAATGTAAAAGATACTATAAGAAACAAAATAAAATAATAAATAAAAAATATGTTAGTAAATAAAGAAAGTAAATTAATATTATCAAAGAAATACGTTAGTAATAAAGAAAGTAAATTAATATTATCAAAGAAATACGTTAGTAATAAAGAAAGAAATTAATATTATCAAAGAAATATGTTAGTAATAAAGAAAGTAAATTAATAAAAAGATAAATTATTAGTCAGTGGAAAAAACAGTTAGTAGTGTTAAAGTAAATTATTAGTATAGTAAAATGTTGAAAAAATAAATAAAAAATATAAAGAAAACAATTTTTTATTATCTGATATTTTAGAAATCAAAGGAAAATAAATAAAAAATAAAAGAAAATAATTAATATTTCGAAAAGAAAGTAAGTTGAAGAAAAGTAAAAAAAAAATAAAAACATGCGCATCATATTTATTTAACGATCAGATCATGTGTATAATATATACGATTTTAATTGAACAATTTTTTGGTGCGTTGTATATGATAAAATACAATACAAATAGATCATGTGCGTAACAAGATTATAAATTATGAAACTAAAAGATTTCCAAATTTAAGGTGACATGGTCGAATGAGTAAAAAAAAATGCTGTTTTTTCTTTGTGGCAGGGTCTTTTTCGTACCTATATAAATTTCACATATCACAAAGTCATGTCAAAAGCATAGTCTAACTGAGCAATAACGTTACTTTTATTTCAATGTAATAGCGCAGAATACAGAGCGCAAAAACAAGTTTTAATATAATTTACAAAACATGCAAAAATAAAAGCCGCAGAAAAAAAGACCACATCGTCAACTACTATTGCCTCCTCTAAATTCATAAAATAAAATATCAGTATATGTAATTAATTAATTCTAATTTAATAGCAAAAACTTATTTTGAATTCCGATTTTCTTTGAGTATCTTTCTCTACAAATATAATGGAGTGTTTTAATATTTGAATTTGAATTTGCTAAATTTAAATTCCAATTATAATAAACAAATAAACAATATTTATTTTAAACTAATTTGCTCAAAACATACCAACATCTTCATTACTAGCATCATTAACATCATCATTATCATCATCAGACTTCAAAAAATGTTTAAAAAATGTGTAGTAAGCCAAAGCCAAAATATGTTATTTTAATAGATATCATACCTTGTCTTCATTTCTTCTTAACTTCTTCTTTCTCTGATGAGCACCTTTTATAAAATTTAAATATTACTTAATACGTACATACGAATATAAATTAAATTATTACTTACATTTATTATTAATTGATCTTTGCAATATCTCTTTAATTTACCAGTCACCAGTTGTTTTTGGAAACTTTCAATTGTTCGCTTTAAACTAAAGAGAGAATTATATTACATTAATTTATTTAAAATACAATTGCATATAATACACTCACTCTTTCAATAATTTGTAGTATCATTCTTTTTTCTTGCTTCTCTCAGGATCTTTCTGTATCAATATATGCTTCGATCAAATCACGTATGTCTGACTAAAATATAAACAATTACACAATTGGAATTTTAAACGAAAATGTATAAATTATATAAATTACAAACCTTATAATCATTGAATTCTTCTTTTGAAATTTTTAAAATTACAGGAAGATTTAAATAATTTCTTCCAGTTGGTTTGGTGATTTCATCTTTATTCTTCTCTCTTTTTTTATTTTCTTTTTCACGTTCTCTCTCTTTTTCACGTTTTCTCTCTTTTTCACGTTCTCTTTTTCTTTTTATCTTTTTCTTTTTTTCGCTTCCTCTCTCGCTCTCTCTCTCTCTCTTTCTCTCGCGCTCTCTCTCTTTCTCCTCTCTCGCTCTTGCTCTCTCCTTCGCTACTCTCTTTCTCATTCTCTCTCATCGATAAATTATGTTGGATTCGAATGAAGCTGAATTTTAAACAAGCGATGATAAAAGATATGATTTTTGTATTATAATCGTGTGGTTGATTATAAAAAATAAGTCTCAGATTTATAATAAAAATGAATCAAAAAAAAAATTTTAAGAAACGTTAGGGATTTTTCTAAAAAAAAGAAAGATGAAACGAATCAATTTTTTTTAAAGAAAATTGGAAGAAAAGCCATTTTTCTTAAAGAAGAAAATCAATCAATTAATTTTCTTTTTAAAAAAAAAAATGTGAGAAAGCACTGTCAAGTTTTCTTAAAAAAAAACAAAGTTTTCAAAAAATTAAAAGAAACATTATCGAACTTTCTTTAAAAAGAAAAGTAAAACGAACAATTGGACTTGAATAAAATTATTAATACTATATATTACCAAATACAGTTATTATAAACAGACATTTTATATTTGTTTGTATAAAGTCTTCGTATCTCGTGCCAAAGAAACATTTTTAATTTTTCTTAAAAAAGAAAAATAAAATGAACAATTTTTTTTTACAAAAAAAAAAGACAGAAATTTGACAGCGTTATTGTATACAAAAAAGGAACATAAGAAGTTTTCACATCATCAATTAACCTGGTAATACCATGATACAGTCGTGGTAATTTTAATACTAAAAAAACTGTCTGTCATGGTAAAGTCGTGGTTAATTCTGAATAGATTCTTAAGAACAATAGGAATTGAACAATACATAATTATGAGTCAATCTTAATCATGATTATGAATTAATTTTGATTTGATTATTAATCTTAATCTGATCATAAGTAATCTTAATCATAAATGGTGGGAGAATAAAATTTTATCGCTATAGAAAATTTTAAATGAGTAATAAAAATTTGGAATTATGCGAATGCCTCAAATGTAAGAGGAATGGAATAGGCAAATATGTTCATCCTACAACTAAATGGAAACACTCTAAAAAGAGAAAATATAACATTGAATTAATTGATGATGATATCATTGATGAAAGGTACATTATATAGTTGTAATTTTGAAGTTGATTATTTTAAAAACAATAGTTACTATTTTTTTTGTATTTTAGCTATGATGAATATAACTCTTATAATGAAGAATCTTACAGAGAAGAGTCTTCTACAAAAAATCTTATAACGAGAATGAAGAATATTATAATGAAGAAGAATCAGAATTCTATAACGAAGAAAAATCAGAATCTTACAATGAAGAAGAATCAGAATTTCATAACAAAGAAGAATCTTTTTATAATAGAAAAAAAGCTGATAATTGGAAAGAAACTGATGATGATGAAGAATTGATCGTCTCAGGTAGTGCAGCGATATCTATTAATTAATGAATTTAGATTATTTGACAACCATCATAACTCATTTCATTGAAAATACTTACTTTTAGAAAGTGAGAATAATTCTCTAAATTTAGAAGGAAGTTTAAAAGATAGGACCTTATTAGAGAATATCAATTTAACAACCAATAAATATAATAGAATTTATTTAAACTTGTTTTGATTATATTATAATAATTAAATAATAATATAAGTTTACAGTAGAGCATAATATTACTAACAAAATTGCCAAAGGACTTCGTCTTCTTGAAATAAAAGTCTGACATAATATTAGTAATACAGCATTTAAAGAAATTGTTACGGCCACAGTTGGTATCTCTAGCAAAAGCATACATTCATTAATAAAAATGCTTAAAGATATAATTCCTATAAAACCAATTTGGGTTGACAGGTGTATCAACTCATGTTGTGCTTTTACTGGTGACTACGAGAATCTAAATGAATGCATCTATTGTAAAGCTAAACGTTATCAAGTGGAAGGACAATTAAAAGCCCAAGTGGCTTATTTTTCCATTCAGGATCAACTTGTAATTCAATACCATGACTTAGCACGTGCAAAACAATTGCGCTACCATTCAGAATATATTTCTAGAAATATTGATGGTACTATTGGTGATGTGTTTGATGGTGCTCAATACAAAAATTTGTTACAAAAAGGTTATTTTCAAGATGATCATGATATTGTACTTCTATGTTCAGTTGATGGTTACCAATTATTCAAACAAAAGTATAATGATTATTGGATAATTTTATTCATTAACACTAATCTGCCACCTGAACAACGTGTTAAAAAGGAGAATTTACTGATTATTTCTATTATTCTGGATCCTAAAGTTCCAAAAGATTTTAATTCTTTCATAAAACCAGTAGTTGATGAGTTGTGTTTATTGGAAGGTAATTTTAAATAGAACTTAATCACTTATTGTATTATCTATTTAAATAATAATTTTATACAATAGGTGGCATCGACTGCTACGATAGTTTCACAAACGAAAAATTTTCATTAAAAGCTACTGTGCTTTCGTGAACTGGTGATACTTCTGATATATCAAAAATTGCTTTATTAACAGACCATAATTCCTATATGGTATGTCAATATTGTGATCTTTGAGGGATATATAATAATCACATATATTATCCAACTACACTGCCATCAAATGCCAATAATACAAATGAAACTTATGATCCGTCAAATTTACCAAGGAGAATGCATAGTGATTATGTAACAAGAATTGGGCAGATAGTGACAATAGAACTATCAAAAACACGTGAATTATTAGTTTCTAATTTAGGTAAACATATATATTTAATGTATTTTTTTTGTTGAAATTAATTAATTATTATCTAAATAGGTGTTATAAGACGTAGTGTGCTACTAGATATAAGATCAACACAATTTCCTGCATGTTTTTTGGTTGATATCATGCATTTATTTTACGAGAATGTCACCCCTTATATGTTAAGACATTGGATGGGATCTTTTTTTAAAGATTCTACTCTTAATAATCAGCCTTATACACTTAGTAATAAGCAATGGAGTGAAATTGGAGCCAACATGGATGCCATTAAAAAGTCAATTCTGACTGAATTTGGTCGACCTCCATGAAATATATTTCATCATTACAGTAGGTATAAAGCAGAAGAGTGGGCTTCTTGGATAACTTTATATTCCTTACCATTGTTAAAAGATCAATTACCATCAGTGTACCTTAAAGGTTGGTCATTTTTTGTCAAAGCTGTCTGGTTTTGCCAAAAACGAAAGTTGTCTTTACATGATCAAAATGAAATAAGGAGTTTGCTATTGCAATTTTATAACCATTATGAACGGTAAGTACAAATTTTTATCAATTAATTTTATTATTAAAATTTTTCAATTAAATTCATTAAATTTTAATATACATTTAATAATTTTTAACTATTATTATCAGTACTTAACTAGCTGACTAAGTGCAATGAAAGCATACTTTCATTACCTTTTACATGTTGCTGATAGTATTCAAAGTAACGGTCTTTGTTGTTACACATGGCAGTTCCCTATGGAACGCACTTGCAGAATGCTACAACCATTGGTGAAATCAAAACTACACCCATATAAAAATTTAACAAATAATGTATATTTGTTAGAATTGTTTAATAATTTGTGTTATTACAGAAAAATTCATAAACAGATATTTCTGCCAATCCCTCGTAAGAAATATAAAAATCACTTAGTTTATTCAAATGAAAATTACGACAAAGAGTTTCAATGGCCCTCTAAAACATATGATCTTAAGAAATCAGAAATCAAAGAAATAAAAAGTCATCTATCTGTAATAGATAACAAGGCAGCAGAAATGAAATTAAGTGTATATATTCAGTTATTTATTTAATTTTTATTTTTTTAATAATAATTAACATTTATCTTCTTTAGGATTTTAAAACGAGAGGGATAAAATTTGGTCATCTAATAACTTCAGATGGGCAGGTAATTGGATCAGAATGGATACGTAGAAATAAAAACTGGGTTCGAATCAATTATACTATTTTGGTTAGTATTTTATGTAATAATAGATTAAAATTTTGTAAATTTTATTTAATATTATTTTTTTTATTAAAGACCCGTATGGAAGTTGATAGATGGACTCATATTTGAAATGTCGCACCAGAATTTATAATAAAAATATTTTATGCTCAAGTGAATTATTTTCTTGTATACAAATATAAGGATCAAGAAAAAATGTTGGCAAATGTTAAATGGACAAGTAACGTCAATGAAGATGCACTTGGTACAACTTTCTTCGTAGGTAATGATGGTTCTACACAATTTATTGATGTTACTGCAATCGATAGATGTGTAAGATTTATAAAATTAGGACATAAAACATATATTATTGATAAAGAATATATGGAAGAGTGATGACAAAAAAGAAGTTGAATTATTATTTTTATTTAACTAACTAATATGAAGTAAAATATTTTATATTAATTTTTATGATGTTTATTTTTTAACATTTTATTTGATAAAAAAATAAAATTTTATTTATATGGTCTTTATTAATTAACTACAATAGTATATAAGTTACAAATTTTGATCGATTGATTTTTTTTGCTTTTATCGAAACTTGCTATTAAAAATAAAGCAGTATCACAAAAAAATTCTTGTGAAACCGTATTACATAAAATAAATCATAACTTATTATAGATATATATTAATTATCATGAACATCGCTAAAATATTATAATATTTCATAAATTACATCACAAAAATAGATCAGTAACATGTATTCAATTGTGTAATGTGTTCATTTAAAGTTAGATTAAACTGCTTACCCTGCTCAATTTATAATAACATGTACCTATGAAATTTTTATCTTGTAGAATGAATTATTTTTAATAGAAAAACATAAACATGATGACTCATAAAATTTTTTTACTTATAAATTATATATTAATAAAATTTAAATTTTTTATTAAAAAAAAATAAAATAAAATAAAATTTATTTCAATTTTATAAAATTAATTAAATTATTATTGTTTATTTAATTGATATTTTAAAGACCGTATTTAACTATTAAAATCTTTAATACAACCTTCGACTGCGAATGCCTGACGAAGATTTACCATATTCTTTTGAGAAATTTTACTTTCTTTTGCTATAATTATTTTTAAACAAGTAAAGGATACTAAGATGCTAACTAATACATTAATACTAAATTTATATTTATAAAACTTACCCAATATTCAGGTATTTTGCGCCTTTAAGGAAACATCAACTTCCTCTAAATTATTAATATGTTGTTGTTGTTGTTTTAACTCTTCCTATTGTTGTTGAAACTTAAATTGTTGTTCCATTATTATGTCATCTTGTATGCCTACATGATGTTCTAGCTGTGTAATATAAACTGTAAAAAGAAAGGGAAGGAGGTTAACTATATACACTCGTTAAATAAATTATGTGGTATAGTTTCATTACTGTATCAACTTCATTTATAATGGCTATAGTATCCCTTAAGACAGGAAAGATGAATCCAAACGAGAGTGCCTACAATCAAATTTAAGCACAAGCCATGTTCATTGGTACAGCTCCATCACCAAGTCATAACCTACCATTTTTATTATGATGACTTAATGGTTTACTTTGTTCTCTTCTTTTTGCCTTTATTCGTTTCAAGGCCTTTTTCTTGGAGTTATATGAATGGTGTACCATTTTAGAACAACCTTAAATTTTAATAAGAACGTAAGAGAGAAGAAAGAGAGAGAATTTTAATTTTTTTACTCTACTCGTATTTTTTTGTGAAAATGATTTTTTCGTAGGAATAAAAATATACACACAAAATTGAAAAATAGAACTGATCAATTTACAAAATTAAAAATAGAACTTCTTGATCAACTGATAGGAAAATCCTTCAATCTAAAATATTATATAAAAATTTTGTGTTTAAATTACCCGTATAAAAAATAATCTGCGATGTGTAATTTGATCTTTTACAGTGGATATTCCCAACGCAATAAATTAGTTGATAATATCACACAGCTATCTATACTTGTTCTAAAACTTGAATGATTTTTTCTTGATCACATTTAACTAAATAAAGTATAATAAAGTAAAAATTAACACCAATTAAATTCTAAATGCCATTTTAAAAATTCTAGCATGTTTTTTTTATGCATTTTTTTATACATTTCCTGAATTATGTTTGTTCTAATTAGGTATTTTTGCAGTAGTTTTTTTTTTCTTTAAAAATTACGAAATATAAACAGTAAATAGCTATAATTCTAACGAAAATGGACCTAATCAAAAACAAAATAGATTGTTTGTTAAATAATTCCAGAATTCCATCCAGATCACGATTCAGCATTAATTTCAGTATTTACTATAGTACTGATCAAATCGATACTTTATTATCGATTTCTTTCCTACTTCCAAATATATTTAACCACGACCCAACTGTGACTTGATTGCGTCATAGTGAAAAAATTCTAGTCAACTTAATATATTTAACCACAACTCAACCGTGATTCAATCACGACTCAACCTATGTAAGTAACAGTTATAAGTTTTTTGATTAAAGAAAAAAAAATAGTTTAAAAAAATAATACCATTACTTATAAAAATTTAAAGCTAATAGGATTTTTATTTTTTTAATTAGCTTTAACTTTTTTTTTATTAGATTCTAAGAGTAATGATATTATTTGATTAGATCGTTACTTTTTTTGATTGGATCCTTTATATTATTTTCGATTAGGATATTTACAAGTAATTGTATTGTTTTTTTTTAAATTAATGGGATTTTTACTTTTTCGATTAGGTGATTAAGATTTTATGAGTAATGGCGTTATAGTTTTTACTTTTTTTTATGAATAATAGTATTCTTTTTTTATTTAAGGCTTAGATTTTCTTTTTCATTATATTTTTTATGAGTAATGATATTATTTTTTTTAATACTAAGATTTCTACCTTTTACGAGTAATTGTATAATTTTTGGTTAGGATCATTATAAATAATTGTATTATTTTTTTAAAACTAATAAGATCTTTACTTTCTCAAGTAATGACGTTATATGTTTTTACTTATTAGATTTTTGAGTAATATTGTTATTTTTTTTCAAAAAAAAAAAAATTATAAAAGGATAACTTATTTTTGCAAAATTTCTCTTTAACAAATTCAATTAAAAAAAAGCTTTAACTAAAAATATAATATGTGGGGTGACCCCGAAATTAGGTTATTAATTAATGAAAGAAAAACGAGAAATATTGAATATTATGAAATAGCAGGATCTAGTAGAGTCAGTTTTTGGATGAGGTGGCAGGTGTAATTAATACGAGATTCAATAAATCTTATACTGGTGAGCAGTCTAAAGAGAAATTCCAAAATTTGATAAGAGAGTATAAGGTAAGAAAATTACAAAATATTGTGATAAGAATTTGAATTTATATTTCTTTTTTTTATTAGTCTATGAGAAAATATTTGATGAACTACCAGGTGGAAAAGTAACAAAAAATGGAGAGAAGTATTATAACGAATTTATCGATGATTTCTGACTCAAGCCTGGTAAAATATATTATTTTTTTCCTTTTTTTTTTATGGAATTACTTAGCTTATTTTTAATTTTTCAGAAAGTACATTAGCACAAATTTTGCCTCCACTACCACCTCTACAACCTCTACCACAACCTCTACCATTTCCTCCACCTCCACCACAACCTCCCCCACCTTAAACTCCTTCACCACCTCCACCTCCTTCTCTAACTCCACCACAACCTCCACCTTCTCTTCCACCTCCACCACAACCTCCACTACCATCACCTCCGTCATCTTCACCAACACCTCCACCTCTTTATATATCACACCATTTCTCTATACACTTTTTAGATCACGACGTCATGAATCTTATTCCCCACCTCAATATCATTAATTTCTTAATATTTTAATAATATAATAATAATATTTTGTCTTTTGCTAATTGCTATTTTTTCATTAAATTAATAAATAAATATAATAATTTCATTCGTTAATGAATAATTTTCAATGTTTTATATACAAAATAACAAAATTTAATATAAAGTATCGTTATTACTAATGATATTTTTGTCTTTAGATAATCATGTTTTTCCCAATTTTGTAAAAATGGTCTGCGGCTTAAGGTCATGTTTATTTAGATTGTCATTGACTTATAGATTATCCTGTATTTAGATTATCCTGTATATATTGTGCGATGCGTGCCATTTGCGAGTTTACGCCTAATCTCTTTATAGTTTAGCACTTTAGCTATAATTGGCACGAAAATGTTGATTGACTAACATTATAAATGAATAAATAAACCATTTTTTACACTATATATCTATTAACAGAAGAAGCATCAATAGTAAAATTTATAAATTTTATAAAATTTTTTTATTTTTTTTAAACTTGTATTGCATTAATAAAAATTTGAATTTTTTTTATTAAAATAAAGTAAAATTTATTTATTACATTATAATTGATATTTTAAAGATTGTATTCTATCATATTTTTTTCGTGAGAATAAAAATATAGATTTACAAAATTGGAACTGATCAGCTGATGAAAAATCCTTCAACTTCATATACATCTAGATTACCTTCTGTATAAATAATTTGAATTGTGCAATAGTTTTCTTATTTATTAAAAATACAAAAGTAACGCACCATACTTTTTTTTGACAAAATGTGTACACAGTTATCTATACGTATACTAAATCTTAAATGAATTTTTTTCTGATCAGTTAAAATAATAATTATCCCGTTCTGCAGTATTTGCAGCCAATATTGTATACAAAAAGGAATATAGAAGGGGTTTCCTCAACATCTAAAATTAAACAATTATTTCATCACAAGTCACAAATCAATACTAAAAAAGCTATGTATTGTGATATAATCACGGTAAATATCTCAGTGTTTGTATCATTTTAATATAAATTAATAAATTATATAATTATACCATTTAGAATAGCCTGTATAAATAAAATTACAATTATAAACCTCCCCTGCATCATCTTCTGAATCATCTATGATTTATCAATAATCATACGACCAATTTTTTTCTTATTATATTATTATAACATCTGCTTTTTTATCTTTATTTAAATTTTCTCGTGTTTATTTAAATCTTATTTTTTAATAAATATTCAAAGATTACGTTTTTTTCAAATATTTATTTTTATCAATTTATTTTACATCCGTTTAATATAAATAACCCAAATGAAACTGAAAACAATACAAATAATAATAATAATAGAAACAATGAAGCAGATTATGATATTATTAATATTATACCATTTAATACATTATTGGAAATGCATATATCGCTTTAAAAAATCACTAATAATTTATTTACGTCACTTGTAAATATTTCTACTTTGTTGGCGAATAATAATAATCTTTCTATGTCAATCAATAATTTATCAGAAGTATAGTGGGTGACACCATAAGACATCCAATAAAATTAGTGATCTTCAAATGTTAATAAAAATATATCCAGTAATCATTTTTTAAAAAACTCAACGCTATTTAATACTTCTTATTGAATTCTATATAACTACGTTGAGATAATTAAAATCGGATTATTATATCAAAAGTTATAGGCTTTTAAAATTTGGGATTTTATTATATTTAGTTCTGATTTGGCCCTTTAATGTTGGCCCGAATTATAATATTCCAGCCAGAATTACAGGCGTGTAATATAGTAAATTATATAAAATATCGTAACACACCAACACATGTAAATCTGATTTGTGTAATCAAAATGCCGAGAGTGAGAAAAAAAGTTTTACATTTGCGGAAAATTGCAAAAACTTCAGTGAAAGTAAAGAGACAAACGGTATGCATATTAATAACGGATCATGAAACAAAAAAAAAAAATTTTTTTATACTTATTTTAATCTTTTTTTAGTCTTTCGAAAATATAGATGATAACGACTATAATTCATCCGATAATGAAAATCTAGATATAGAATTTGAATGGGAAGATGAAGGGCTTGATAAAGAAAAAAATTTATTTCAAATTTTAGTTAATAATATGAGAAATTTAAAACCATCTAAGCGTCCACTTACATATCATGGAAATTCAACCCGAACTAAAAAAAGGAGAAAAAAAGCTGCACGCGAAGCTATCAAGAATAATGGTCAAACATTGGATAAATTTTTTAGAAAAGAAAGGAGTAATGATGAAGATATAGAAGAAAGAGGTAATGAAGAAGAAAGTGATATAAAAAGGGATGATAAATCAAATAATCAAATATTAGATGAATATATTACAGAAATTGAAAATAAACTTAAAAACAATAAACAAATAACTCCAGGCCAAAAAGTTCGATTTAAAGCCATTCAATATTTTTTTCAATTACAAAAATCTGGTCATCATAAAATGGAATCAGCTAAAATTGTTGCACAATTATTAAACCGTGGAGAACGGTTTTCAAAATGTGTTCGAGCTTGGGCTAAATCATATACATTATATAATGATATTCCACAAATTGGTCGTGGTAAATATTCAGGAAAAAGCTTACTTGAAGATGAAGGTGTTCGACTTAAAGTTTCATCATATTTAAGAAAAATGAAACATAATGTAACAATTCATAATTTTTGTGATTATATATCATCTGAAATATTACCATCACTAGGAATTGAAACAAAAACAACAATAAGGTAAAATGCAAATATTTGCATGGATTTTAATTAATATTTATTAATTAATAACTTTAATTTTATTTAAGCACTCGAACGGTAAATAGATGGTTAAAAAAAATGGGATTTGTTTATGATAGATATCAAAAAGGAATGTATGTGGATGGACATGAAAGACCGGATGTTGTTGAATACCGAAAGCAATTTCTTGAAGAGATTGATATGTATATATATTTTTTAATAATATCACAATGAATTAAATTAATTTAATTGACTAATATAATATTAAAATTTTATTTATAGATACCAAAAACTAATGCTATCATTTGAGGGTAATGATCTTGAAAGACAAATTGATCTAATTTTAAATAATAATGAAAAATTACATATACTCGTTACCCATGATAAAACTACATTCCAATCTAATGATGGTTTAAAATCTGGATGGATGCCAGATGGAGAACAACCCTTACGTAAAAAAGGCCAAGGTCGTTCAATTCATATTAGTGATTTTTTGACGGATACTATTGGAAGGTTAAAGTTAAATGATAATCAAATAAATGAAGTTGGAGATTCCATGTATCATGAAACACGTGTGATGATTAATCCAGGTAAAAATTTTGATGGATGATGGAATGTAGATAAATTAATTGAACAGGTAAATATATATTATATTCTCAAATAATATGTTTATATTAATATATGATGTTAATAATTAATTTTTAGATAGAAAATCGCGCTATACCTATTTTTGAAAAAACTCATCCAGGAGCAATTGCTGTTTTTGCCTTTGATAATTCTTCAAGTCATGGAAAATATGCGGATGATGCGTTAAATGCAAATCATATGAACTTGAATCCAGGTGGAAAGCAGGACAAATTACGCGATACAATCTTTAATGGCCAAACTCAGTATATGAATTTTCCAGACAATTATCATGATAAAAATTTATGCGGAAAACCTAAAGGAATGAGAGTTATTTTAGAAGAAAGAGGTTTATGGCCATCAACAGGATTAAAAGCATATTGTGGAAATAATGAATATAATATTAATTCTCAATGTTGTGCACGGCATATTCTATCAAACCAACCTGATTTTCTCAATACTAAACCTTTAATTCAAGAGGTTATTGAAGCAAGAGGCCATAAAGTAATTTTTTATCCAAAGTTCCATTGTGAACTCAACTATATCGAAATGTATTGGGGAGCAGCTAAAAGATATGCTCGTCAACATTGTAATTATAGTTGGACAGGATTACAGAGAGTTGTTCTGCTTGCATTAGACTCAGTCCCTATTAGTCATATTAGAAAATATGCTAGAAAATCTGCACGATATATGGATTGTTATAGAAAAGGTTTAAATGCTAAACAGGCCGAGTATGCTGTAAAAAAATTTAAGTCACATAGAGCGATACCCAATTCAATTTTGACGAATATTGATGATTTATGTAATTAAATTCTGAATTCTGATTGGTTTAAATGTAAAATCATGTGATTTATTATGAACACGTGATAAATTATATAAGTAAATAAATTTGGCCCTTCGAATAAAAAGTGGATGTCTTATGCTGTCACCCATCGTATTAAAAAATAGTCCTCATATAACAGCATCAATATCAACACAACCACCAACAACAACACCACCATCAATATTATCGCCATTATCATCATCACCATTACTATCTACAACAACATTATCATCACCATTACCATCTACAACAACAACAACAACAACAACAACATCATCATCATCATCATCATCATCATCATCAACATCAACTACATCATTAACATCAATATTATCAACATCATCAACATCAACAACGTCATTTTCATCAACAATGTATTTCACTTCAAGTAATGTTGTGTTGTCTAGGGAGACCAATAATTGGCTAATACCTTATAAATCTTTTCGCTCGACATGTTTCGCATGTAGCTATTTTGGACATGGATACAAGGAATACCCAAATATTAAAAAAACTCCAAATGATCTGTGTTTGAATTGCTGAAGAAGTAGGCATGCAGCATCAAAATGCCCAAATGACAAAATCGACCTCACATTCTTAGAGGAATATATTTCACCGAATGAAATGATTGAAAAATATTTTGATCATAAATAAAGATTTATTTTTTTTTTATTTTTTTTTATTTTGGTTTAATTTGTTTATCAAAGCTGAGCACCAGAGGGTTAGGCTATTTTTTTTTTTTTATTAAAGCCAAGCACCAGAGGGTTAAGGCTTATTAAAGAAGCTAAACACCAGAGGGTTATAGCTTTCTTTTTATGATTTTTATGATTTTACTACAATTTTTATGATTTTACTACAATCTTTATGATTTTATTATGATTTTTATTAAAATTTTTATGATTTTTTTACTAAGATTTTTTTATGATTTTACTAAGATTTTTAAGATTTTTTATGATTTTATTAAGATTTTATAATTAAGATTTTTATGCTTTTTTTTATGATTTTTATTAAGATTTTTATGATTATGATAAGATTTTTATAATTTTTTTATGATTTTTATTAAGATTTTATGATTAAGGTTTTTATGATTTTTTATGATTTTTATTAAGATTTTAAGATTATTATGATTTTTACTATTTTTATGATTTTTACTATGATTTTTACTATTTTTTTTTTTACTAATAAAAATTTGTTATGCTTAAAAAAATCAAAAAAATAAAATTACAATTGATTGCATAAGTTTATTAATCGATCAATACTCAGCTAGTAATATAAAACAATTGTTTTTATAGCATTTTTTTTTAACACTTTTTTTAAAATATATATAATGGTATAAATATTCAGTTGGTAAGCGCCGATTAGTTTGATCTTTATAAATATATTTTCAGAGTACTATAACTTCAAACATTTCTCTATTTATTTACTGGATTAACAATACAGTAATATAATAAAATTAATTTTTTTTTTAAAGAACGCATATTTACTTTATTTCATAATATTTTGTATATAACACAATAAAATTGATGATCATATGTTACGTAAAAATTTGTAATCAAATATATCAAAATAAAAGGAATATTTAAGCAAATAGTTACATAAAGCAGAAAAATTCAAATGAATTTAGGAATTTAGGATTGGGATGAAGGTGGTGGATAGGCAGAATATTGTGGCCGTGATCGTGATGGAGAAGAATATCGCGGTCGTGATGAAAAAGGAGAATGCGGACTTGATGAAAAGGGATGATTATAATATGATCATAATGAAGCACTATATGGTGATGGTGGTGAGAATGGCGGTGGTGGTAGTGGTGGTGGTGGGAATGGCGGTGGTGGTGGTGGTGGTGCTGGTGGTATCTGTACTAACGAAGTTTCTAAAAAATAAAAACTAATTAAATATTAAGTAATTCTATATATAAAAAATTTATGTATATTACTTGGTTTCTTTCAGAAATCATCTATAAACTCATCAAAATATTTTTCTCCACTCTTTGATAATTTTCCATTTCTCTCTCCTCTCACATATGCCTTCATTAACTAATCAAATAAAAAATGAAGAAGTCAAATTCCTAAAAATAATTATTTACATTATTCTGTAAATTTCTTACTTTATTTTCCCTTACTAAATTTTGAAACTTTTCTTTACACTGTTCTGCAGTATAAGTACTTCTAAATTACTATTAATTTTCGTTGCTACACTCATCCAAAATGATACTTTGCTACACCCAGCTATATTCCAATATTCTTCATTTCTATTTCTTCTTTCTTGAATTAATAATCTAATCTCAGAGTCATTCCACATTTTAGATAAATTGTAAAATTTTTATGTGAATAAATTAATGAAATTTTACGTGAATAAAGTATTTTTATAAATTAAAAAAAAAAATTAATCCAAAAAAGTAAAAGCACATTAACTGAAAAAAAAATAATACCGTTACTCATTAACAAAAAAAATAAATTAATCTGAGAAAGTAAAAGCACATTAATTGAAAAAAAATAATACCATTACTTATTATAAAAAAAAAAAAATTAATCTGAGAAAGTAAAAGCACACTAACTGAAAAAAAATAATACCATTACTCATTAAAAAAAAAAATAAATTAATCTGAAAAAGTAAAACCATCAATCATTATAAAAAAAAATAATACCATTACTCATTAATAAAAAAAAATAAATTAATCCAAGAAAGTAAAAGCACATTAATTGAAAAAGAAATAATACCATTACTCATTATAAAAAAAAAAAAATTAATTCAAGAAAGTAAAAACACATTAACTGAAAAAAAAATAATACCATTACTCAAAAAAAATAAATTAATTCAAGAAAGTAGAATCATCACTCATTATAAAAAAAAATAATACCATTACTCATTAATAAAAAAAAAATTTAATTTGAAAAAAGTAAAAATAATATTACACACACAGGTCGAATTATTGTCAACCAGATATCAATCGGTCATATGCCTGATTGATGGCTGATTGATGACATATTAATGACCGATTGATGATATCTGGTTAAATAGGCATCAATCGGCTATGTAATTTCAATCAATCATCAATTGGCTATATGCTTATGACTTCAGTTATTACTACCTGGTTGGTGATCGATTGATGAAATATGATTGACCAGTCATCAACCTGATATATAACCGATTCATGACAGATTTGAAGTTAAATAGCCGATTTGACTAATCGGTTACCAATATGTTATTGACCAGTCATCAATCAGACATATGACTGATTGATACTGATCATATGACTGATTGATACTGATTTCCATGATAGTTTATATATTTATAGATGCAAAAAGGTTAAGTTATACAGTCAACGGGGTACCGATAATTTTATTTCATGTATAATAAAAAAATCGCATTGTTCAATATTGCATACAATTTCATATTGTAATGTAGTGTATACCAATACTTGTACCGGTCCTTTTATAGTAATATATATTTACTGATATATTACTACATTAGTATTAATTTGGGCCAGCTATAAAGTTGGCCCAAGTAAAAAGATTTAATTTGAACTTTTGTTGTCGAAAGACTACCAAATCGATAGGCTATCCTAAAAGAACTGATGGTTCCTGATTTTTTTAATTATTTTTAGGGTACCCAATTCACAGCCGATTGGTAACTTTAAAAGGGTACAATTAGTTATCAATAGGATATCAATAGGGTACCTATTGGATATCAATTATTATTATCAAGTTTTTTTTAATTCATACTTGTTGAATTAAACTATTATTATCCATTTTTCTTACTTGGCAAACTTACCGATTGATGTCATTTTTGCAATAATATGCATAATTTACTAAAATGTAACCAATCAGACATTTATTATAACTGACTCATATTATTAATTTTATTTCAATTAATTATAAATGCCAAATTAATGAATTATTACATTATATTCTATTTAGTTAATTTGTCTAATTTTAATGGAGCGTTAGTAGTGTTTGCTAGCATTCTTAATTTTTAATAAAATTTTCCAACATCAAGATGTTTCATCAGTTTTGAGGATCCTATTATAAACATTATTAGTAATGTTTACTAACGGTAATGTTTACTAATGTTCTGATTCGAAAAACAATGTGTCGAATTGCTATAAATTAGTAGGAGTTTTCAGCTTTCAGATACATGTATTTCTAAATACATTTAAATTTAATAATTATTTAGATTATCAAAAGTGGTAGTGTAAAAAACAAAAATGGGTTTACGATTACCATTGAAAGAGTATATTTAAAATGGAAGCAGTTCGGTTATGGAACATTTTATCATACACCAGTTATGTAACTCCACTGAGGTTCTGATACCTGAGTCAAAATAAATTATAAAATATATATTAATGATTATAAATATAAGATGTATAGTTAATCCACTGATTACCAATACCTAAAAATGCGAACTAACCGAAATGCTACTTACTTGAAAAACCTTCCCATGCTAGTGCTAACTAATATTTTAACCCAAAAGACACCATTGATCTCCATCAAATTCTTAAATGAAGTGAATAATCGGTAGTATTCATTTCTAATTGCTGAGAGATGTGTGGCAATCGAGCTTGCACTTGATTGCCTTGATTGCGTTAACTGTTAAAATATCTTAAAAACTTAAGAGTTGTTAAAAAGATGAAAATTCTTGTAGGAGTGAAAGTTGGTATGCGTTCATTTCTGACCTTAAGAAATCTTATGCAATGTGCTGTGAATTAGTCGATTTGAATAAGAGCGTACACTGGTCAAAATCGATGCTATCGGGTACATATCGGGTACATATCGGGTACCTGATATGTACCTGATATGTGTGAAATATGTGTATGCTATTTAATAATACTACACATATCGGGTATCCGATATGTACCCGTCGGATGCAGAAAATTGGTGACATATAACGTACATATCGGATACATTTCTCATACATATTGGGTAGTTAAATATCGGTTACATATCATAGATTTATTGGATACCCGATATATTTTAAAAAAATATCGGACAGATATTATACACTTATCGGATAGTGCTAATAAGTATCCTATATATACCCGATATGTATCCTATTTGTATTTGAAATATAAGCATAATTTCATAATTTTCACACATATCGGATAGCCAAAAAGTATAGCATTTATGGGGCATTAATAGTAGTAGATTTATAATTTAAATACAATTGTAATTTAAAAGTAATTTAATTCATTTAATTGTAATTACTGAAAGTTTTATTTATATTTTCAATCGATAATAAAAAAAAATATTATACAAAAAATATTATAAAAAAAATTCACTACTCTTTACACAAATTTACAATTAATGTTCACTTGTTTGCTTGTTTTCATTTCATTATATCTATTTAATTTGAAAGAAAGTAAAATATTAGTAATAAAAGTATTAGTATAAATATTAGTAGAAGTGTTAGCAAAAGAAAAGGAACGTTAATAAAAAAATTTTTACATTAGAAAGTGTTAGTATTAATGTTAGTATAAAAGTTAGTAGAAGTAGAAAAGGAACGTCAATAAAAAAAAATATAAAGTATAAGTATTAATGTTAGTGTTAATGTTAGTAGAAGTGTTAGTAAAAGTAAGAAATAAAAAATGTTTAACAGTAGAACATTGTTAGTAAGAACGTTAGTAGGAGGAAACACATTAGAAAAAAATATTAGTAAGAGTGTTAACAGGATGGAAAAAGAAATTTCAACAAAAAATGTACCTTTGTATTTATTTTTTAGAAAAACCAATAAAGTAAAAAACTTGATAGTAGAACATTGTTTAGGACGTTAGTGAGAAGAAATACATTGGAAAAATATATTAATAAGAGTGTTAAGAATAACATAATAATGGGAAAAGAAATTTCAACAAAAAATATACCTTTATCTTTATTTTTTAGACAAAAACAATAAAGTAAAAATTTGAGAGAGAGAGAAAAAAGTTTTGAAAAAAAAAACGATAAATAAATAATTAAATCGTGATCGTGCAATTACATGATCAACAAAATTATCAATTTTTATTGGTTATTTAGGTAATATTATAAATAACATAATAATGGGAAAAGAAATTTCAACAAAAAATATGCCTTTATCTTTATTTTTTAGACAAAACAATAAAGTAAAAATTTGAGAGAGAGAGAAAAAGTTTTTGAAAAAAAAAAAAAAAAATACGATAAATAAATAATTAAATCATGATCGTGCAATCATATGATCAACAAAATTATCAATTTTTATTGGTTATTTAGGTAATATTATATTCAGCCACATCAGCCACAAAATCGGTCACCTATCGAATGCATAAGTCAATATTAGCGAAGAAGCACAAACTTGATTATTCACTATTCGTGCTCAACTTGAGTTGATAAAATTATTAAAAAATTACTGATTTTATTAAATTTATCAGAATTTTTATACCTAATTAAAGATGATTAAATTAAGTTTTACTACCAATTTCATTATAACGTTACCAACTTTTTTGTTAATCTTAGATATTTTATTTTGAATTTAAATTGTTCGCTTTGAACTCAAGTTGAACTCGAGTTTAACTCGTTCGCTCAAAATCTTTGTGTAATGTATTGTAGATCTGTAATTGTTTTATTTGTAGTCTATAATTGGCAAAAGCTTATTATAAACCAAAATAAAAAACACTATTTATTTACGTATCTGTATTATTAGATTTTACCTTTTTTAGATTTGATATATAATTAAAAAGAAGACCTTTATCTTGATATTTTGGAATTACGATCATAACAATTGACTTTAGGTCGAGTTTAACTTGTTCATTGTGATTGATTGTATTGTAGATCTGTATCTATATTATAATTAATATAAAGAAGACAGATCATAACAATCATGACATATTTGAGAAATTAGAACAATTTACGTAAATGTTCTTGAAGGGTAATTAATATAATAATACAAGGTGATAAAAAATTGTTTTTAAAAAGAAGTTTTATCTTTTTTTTTTTCTTACAATAAATTTGTTGTCGTTATTTCTATTATATATTCTTTTTCTTAAAATTTGTTGCCGTTATTTTTTATTATTATATATTCTTTTTCTTAAAATGCCCGCAAATTGGACTGATGCAATAACTGAATATTTAATAAGATATAGGAGGTAAAAAATTAAATGAAAACTAATAAATAACTTTGATCATATTCTAGTTTTTTTTTCTCTTATGTTTCCTGATCTAAAAATTAAATAAATAATGTAAAGGAGAAGGAACAACTACTACCATGACATACCTGGAAGAGATCGCTCTGAATTCTGGGAGAGCCTAGCTCGAAGAATTCAAAGACGATTCCACGTGAGATTCACTGGCCAACAGGTAGAAAGAAAGTGGAGAAACTTGGTCAGGAATTTTAATGTTAGTAAAATAATAATAAATCATACAAAAAAAAATAAAAAAAAATAAAAAATTAATAGTATTAACATTTTTAAAATTTCTGTGAATGGAGGAATGGTACGTGAAATGAAAGGTGGTCCCGGGAAGGAGAAAGATATTATAGGCAGTTCCGCACAAGGTTTTGGGACAGACCTGGTAATTATTAAAAATTTTTTTAATTTATATTTAAGTTATTTAAGTTCTAAATTTATATATATTTCTTAGGGAACCATCACAGTTGTAGGCGGCGTAGAAACACTGCGCATCGGTGACCTCAGAATCCATAAATTATATTTTTTTATTTTTATTTTTTTTTTATTTTGTATTTTTTATATTTTATTTTTATTTTTATTTTTTATTTATATTTTTATATTTTTATTATTTTTATTATTATTAATTTTTATTTTTTATTATCTTTTATTATTATTATTTTTATTAAATATATATATATTTTATATAGTCATCTAATTATTATTTTAATATTTTTACTATTTTATAATTTGAAATTAAAAAATTCGACCTCAATTATAAGTAATTAAAGCTTATTATAATAAATTGCTTTTATTTAAACATTCATTTTTTTTTATTAAAGTATTAATTAAATAAACAATCTGTCATCATATATTATATAATATATTGTAATGATGAAATGTCTCCAATAAATTTTTAAAAAAGGTACATTTAGGCGTGACAGATCTAATACCGCTGATTCTTCCAAAATGTTACTAAAATCTTTCCATAGATCAAATTGAGAAAACTAATCTATCAATTTACAATATAAAATCTTGAAATAATCTTTCACATTTTCAAAATACATGATCAAACTCATTTTTGCTAAACTGCCGAAACCTTTTGGCGTTTACATGCAATAGTTTTGGCATTTTAATTTAATTTGACGATCATTGATTATCATGATCAATCTATTTTTACAGTTTTCTAAACCATGATTTTTTTTTATTTTTTTTTAGGTTGCTGGACTCCCAGACTTGGAATGTAAGTTGGAAGGGATGGGGGAATTTTTTTTTAATATTAAAGAAACGTTACTAATGTTTCTTTCTTTATTTTTTTTAGGTTGCCAGCCTTCTTGGACGAACCAGACTTGGGAAATGTAAGTTGGAAAGGGTGGTGATTTTTTTTTAATATTAAAGAAACGTTACTAACGTTTCTTTCTTTATTTTTTTTAGGTTTCCGGCCTTCTTGGACGAACCAGACTTGGGAATGTAAGTTAGAAAGGGCGGGGGATTTTTTTTTAATATTAAAGAAATATTACTAATGTTTCTTTCTTTATTTTTTTTAGGTTGCCGGCCTTCTTGAACAAACCAGACTTGGGAATATAAGTTGGAAAGGGTGGTGATTTTTTTTTAATGTTAAAGAAACGTTACTAACATTTCTTTCTTTATTTTTTTCAGATTGCTGGACTCCGGACTTGAAATGTAAGGAGGGAAGGAGGGATATTTTTTGAATATTAAAGAAACAGTTTTAACGTTTCTTTTATTTATTTTAGGTTGCAGTTTCCCTTATTCCTCTTGATCTTAACGTGATCACGATTAAGAAAAGTTTGAGCAAACTTTTCTTAAAATTGTATTATAAATGACTGTAACTTTTTTATTAATTTATTGTAATAAAATACGTAATAAAATAAAAATATTAACAATAATAATTATACTTTTAAACACTTTACAAAAAATTTATAAACTTGATAATGCATTCAACAAATAAGACAATAAAAATTTTTTAACTACATTAAACGAATTAAAAATTTCTAAAAAGAAAAATCTATAAAGAAAGTAAACTCTAAAAAATTTCTTAATACGTTATATAATATGAAATCTAACGTATTAAAATTTGTATCACATATCGGGTACCCAATATGTAAAAATACCCAATATTTATCTGATTAGCCGCTGATATATAAGTCCCCGATATGTACCTGATAGAATTGATTTTGACCAGTATGTAGAGAAGGGTTTTAATATATGAATTACAGGAATGTTAACTAACGTTCTTTTCTTTTTTTTCTGTAAGAACAAACTTTTGGTATGGCTCCTTAGAATAATGTGAGTATAGAGAGGAGTTTTTAATAAAAGAACATTAACTAA
Organism: Rhizophagus clarus; assembly: GCA_015698045.1. Taxonomy (NCBI): domain Eukaryota; kingdom Fungi; phylum Glomeromycota; class Glomeromycetes; order Glomerales; family Glomeraceae; genus Rhizophagus; species Rhizophagus clarus. The sequence goes on from BLAL01000215.1 coordinate 1,422,096, forward strand.
TGTTCTTTTCTTTTCTTTTTTATGGAAACAGACTTTTTAGTATACGGCTCTTTGAGGTAATATGAGGGAAAAGAGGGTTATTAATAATTTTCAATATGAAAATATTAACTAATATTCTTTTCTTTTTTGTAGGATAATGTTTTGTTATTTTTATAAAGGTCCAGACTGGTAATTTTGAAGATAATCTTTAAAATAATTTTTTTAAATAATTATTTAACAAAACGTTACTAATGTTTCAATTCTTTTTTTTAGATTTGAAAGATCCAGACTTGAAATATATACAAGTAGATTATCAGGAAGTAAGAAGTGAATTTTTTGAATTCAAAAATGTTACTAACATTCTATTTTTTTTTTTTTTTTAAGAATAGCTTCAGCTTTCAAGACTTGAATTTCAGACTGGAATTTTAAATTATAAGTTGGAAGGAGAAATTGTTTATTTTTAATTTGAAAATGTTATTAACTTTTCTTTCATTTTTTTTTTGTAAATTTTGGCTTAGACTTTTTTTTAAAAGTAGCCCAAATTTTTTTTTTCTAGAATCATAAATTTTGCAATATTGCAATCATATGATTAATAAAACTAATAAATGTTTTTATGTTTGTTAATAATTAAATGCTAATACAAATCATGTAAATCAAATTAATCAGTATAATTAATTACATTAATATAAGATTGATTGCGTCAGTACAAATTAATACATCAGTAAAAATTGATTACATCAATATAAATTAATTATGTTACATCAATACGCAATTTGGCATTGTGCCGTAATATTACAGCAATGGAAATTTAATTATGCTAAGAAGTATAAATTATAATATATATCGTATTCTTCCGTTTTTAAACACCACCTGAATTTAAGCACCATCCCAACTTTTGTCAAAAAAACTTGAAAAACAAAAATAAGCACCGTCCCAAATTTGAAAATTTTTTTTTATATTTTATATTTTATTCAAAATAAATTTTATTTTTATGATGCATTATTTTACAATTCTTCTAATTCATCAGCTGAATCACTATCTATATCTACAATTTTCCTCTCATTTTCATTAATTTTCTCCTTCTTTTTATCTTGTCTAAATAAATCATCTTCTGACCCATCTATTGCATTACTAATACCACATTTTTTAAATGATTTTACAATCATTTCTCTTGAAATTTCTGCTCAAATTTCAAGTATCCATTTACAAATAATATCATACCCAGGTTTTTTTAAATTCCCACCTTTAGTATAAGAAAATTGACCTGAACTCATCCAAATGTTCCACTTTTCACAAAGTTTATCCTTAAATGGTTTGTTAAGACAAACATCAAGTGGTTAAACAATAGAAGTAAGACCACCAGGAATGATTGCTAAATCAGTGTTTTCACTATGTGCAATATTTTTTATAGCATCTGTTTTGTGACCTTCAAAACTATCCATAATAAGAAAAGATTTTTATTTATTAATTTCATTTCCTCCTGGTCTTTTTTTTCAAACCTTATTGAACTAGGTTTTCATTCCAAATTCATCCATCCATCCTTTTGGATGCATCATTAAAATAATTTCAGAAGGTAAATTTTTTGGTATTTGTTTACCTTTAAAGATGACAAGAACTATAAGAACACATGTAAACCAGTTTTTTTCATTTTCAGTTGTCTGAACCTGCACAGATTTAACGCCATAATTTTCAATAGTTAAATTCCCAACCATGTCAAAATAAACTGGCGTTTCATCTATATTGCCAATTTCGCAAAGTTCATATTCAAATTGTTTTTGTTTTTTAATAATAAACTGCTGAAACTCCAGGAGTTTTTCACTAAGTTGAGCAGGGAGTTTTTGGCCAATTTTTGTTTTATATTGCAATAAAAATTCACTCTGTTTAAGAAAACTATAAAATCAACGATCAGAGACAAGGAAATTTTCACTATTCAAATAAATATAAGCAAACTCTCTTATCAAAATTTCTTTCATATAAATTTTAATCATTTTAGGAATTACAGCAATACCATCCTTTCGAAATTCTATAACCCATGTTTTTAAACTAGCTTCAGTTTCGGGATATTGTGGTTTTCTTTCTACACCAACACATCAATTTTTTCCATTTGCTGATTTAAGTTTGTCTTCATGTTTTTTCCAACACGAAATCATTGAGTGATTAATAGAAAAATTCTGCGCAGCTACTCTTTGTTCACGTTCTTTCACATATAACAAAATTTTAAGCTTCTCATTTGCAGAATATGATGACTTTTGAACTTTTGGCATCACATGTGAAAATAAAATAAATCATCATAATTATAAAGCACAAAAAAAATTTTTCAACAAAAAATCTGAAGTGTGAATGAAAAAAATTTTTATGAGATTTGAAGAAATGTTTATTTTTTTAAATTTTTTTTTTTTTAAATAAAGTACCGTAATAAAAAATTTTTTTCTAACACAGTATTATGTAAAGAGGTTAAAAATGACTAATACAAATATGACTAAAAGCGCAAAAAAAGTGTAAAAAAAAAACTTCCAATTTTAAGCACCACCCTAAACTTTTGCAAAAATTTTCCCCTAAAAAGGTGGTGCTTAAAAACGGAAGAATATATTTATATAATTATCAATCAGGCATATGCTTATTAATTACTAAATTTTGGTTAACCTATTAACCTAATAATTATTAATAAAATATATGGTCAATTTATTAGCTTTTAGCCTGTAGTTATATATTGAGTATAAAAAACCTTATATAAAACTATTATAAAAAATTTTGAATTTATTTGTTACCAATATATATATTGCTTAAAGTTTTGCCAATATCTATGAAATAATAAGTATTTATTGTTTAATCAAGTAATAGCAAATTTGGTGAACAAGCATATTAGAGGTTGTTTAAAGTGGAGTAATTCGCTCAATTTATAAAGATTTTTGGTTTGCATTAAAGCATTTTACTAACCGAAAAATTCCAAGTTCCCAGAACACTTGATGAAAAATAAAAGGTAGAGGGTGACACGGATGACAAATATTTTTATTATAATCACGTGATTTTCCTCCGCTTTTAGACGACCTCCTTATATAGTATAATCCGTTTGTTACATTTACGGAAAAAACGTGGAATATAAAATAACTTCTAATCGCAAAAGTTTATTTATCCGTTATTCTTTTTTATTTAATATTGTCGAATAAAACTCGACAAAATGCTATTAGCAATTGAGACAACGCATATAGCAACTGGTAAAAAAAATGGGCAACATTATTATTTTCGTGAAATTTTTTAAATTATTACAAAACAATAAAATACAAGTTTTAAAGGAAAAAAAATTATAAGCTAATTAAAAAAAAAATAATTACAATGCATACATAAAATAATAATAGATAGACTATTCCAGAATAATCTTTTTTTAAATAATAATGGTTACGATTGATGTTAAATCGTATCTATTTCTCTTTTCCATAAACATTATTCCCTAAAAGTTTGAACATCAAGGCAATAATGGCAAAAGAAATATTGCTAATGTAAAAATTGTACCATTTATACATTAATGTTTACAATTTTTTATATAATAATATTACGATCCACTTCCTGGCTTAATGTTATTTCAATCATTTATGATTAAAAATAATAAAAACTCGTCTTCGATTTTACTTTGTATTAGATGAAATTTTGTAAAGTCCAAGTGGAACGTCATCATCTTCATCGTCCGCCGTTGGGTTTATCGTCGACGAAATTTTATTATGAGGATTTAAAGGTCTCGTTCCCGCACTTGAAGATCGATTTCTTGGTATATTTAAGAGTTTACGTTTACTTGATGGTGGTACTGAGTTTCTTTGTGGAGTTGATGTTGATTTTTCATTGGGCGATGGTGGTCGACCGGTTGGTGATTTTGAACGTCCATTAGGAGAAGGTGATCGAACATACTTTTTTGTATTATTAATTCCACTACTACTTTCTCCTATATTATCATCAAATTCTGCACTAGAGTGCAATAAACCTCCACTATGACTACTTTCAATTCTTCCATTAGTCTCGTCAAGGTATCCACCATCAGTACCATCAGAAAGGTATTCATCATTATAATGATGATAACCATGGGGCTGAATCTCATCTTCACTGTGATAGTCGCTAAAATCTTCTACAGTTTCTTCCTCGAATTCATTTGTGGACGTTGGTGGCGTCATATATTGTTGCGATATTTGATTCATATCATATTTTGGAGCTTTATATGCTATTTCCGCACTAGATCCTGGACCTGCTCCTTTTCTCGTTAATCCTGATTTCTTTTCTGCTTTTTTTCTTTTGCGACTAGTTTTCTCTTTACCCACTTTACTTTTCACTTTGTGTGCTACTATTTCAGCATTTGGATTTCCACCACCTCCATGTTCAACCTGTTGCTTATTAATTAGTGATAAATACCAAAACATCATATTGGAAATGAGTACTTGCTCGTGCAACGGACGTCGTGGATTCGCAAGTTTGACATGAGAAAGACGGTAGATTGCACGTTCTACATGGATAGGAAGGCGATTATAATTGGTATATTTTGTTTTCTTATTCGAAACAATTGGTTGTGTTAACGATGTATTAGTGTTTGTAGTTGTTAATGATTCATCTGTTGATTTTCCTTTATTCTGAGGCCATGAAAAAATGGATGAGAATGATTTTTTCGGTGACTTCTCTCTATCTTTCTCTTTAATAATTGAATCGTTGTTCTCGTTTTCATTTCTGTCAGATTTTTCGGATTTTTCAGACTTATCAGGTTTGTTCTTTTTAAGTTTCGGTTCTTTTTCCTCTTTATCTTTTTCATTGTCTTTTTCCTTATCTTTTAATTTTTCTTCCGACCCTCCAGGCCATAACCATGACCATGCAGAAGTACGTTTTGATTGTGTCGATGTAGGTGCTGTTATCGTTGACGATGATGTTGAGGAAGTTGGACTTGTAGAGGTGGGTGATGTTGACGGTGATGTCGTAGTTGAAAAAGTTCCGGATTGAATAGGTTTAGCTAGTTCAGATGTATTTACTTTTAATAAATTTGATTTGTCGGATAAAGGTTCTTGATCTGCTTGCGATTCACTTGATAATACATTTTCATCTGATACTAACGAACCTGTTTTATGGAGTGAGGGAGTGATCTGAGGTGAAGATATAACTTCCGATGTTGCAACTTCATCTTTCAATGTAATACGTATAGGTCCTGCACCATCTTTAACATCTATACATTCAAGTTCAATGTCTTTTTGTATTTCTTCAGGTTCGTCAACTATTTCGCTAGAATTCAGTTTTTTATCTACTTTATCGATAACAATTTGTGGAACCGAAAGAGATTCTGATTTTTGTTTTGGTTTCTTTGATACTATATTATTTTCGGATTGTTTCCCTTTATCAGATGATACATGAGTAGATCTTGTTCTTCTATGTGCAGAAAATCTCCTAGGATTTTGCTCTCCAGCAACAGAATTTCTACGAATTTTTGTGCGTGCGGCACGCTTAAGTGCCGGAGACATTCTCGGTACAAGGACTTTTGAGTCCACATCAGGAGAAGAATGTCGATCAAATATATTTGGATCATTAGGATTAGAAATTGTCCCTCCTTGATGTTATAATTTCCAATTAATAAACATAATAATGGACGGTCGGTCAATATGTGACAAGGGAAAAAAAAAAAATTTAGTTTTTTTTGTCAAAAATAACAATAACAATAATGTGTTTCTTTTTTTCTTTCTTTCTTTTTTGAGAACTTTTGTGTTATAACATTAATAATTATATCAAAAACACTCATATAACATTAGTTTGAAGATGTGCAAATGATGTAATATTAATTTAAACTCAATTAAATAAAATTAATTATCTTACCCATAAATGGCGGAAGATTCAAACTCAGACTCCTTCTTAGTATATTTAATTTTGTTGATTCTGAAGTTGGATTAATATTTCCATCCGATCCAATGTATGATTCCCAATCAAAACCAGACCGTTTTTTTTCTGATTCTACCCTTTTATCCGTTGTTTCTTCATCATCTTCTTCAGAAGGAATATATTGTCTAGAAAGGGTTGACTTACGTCTTCTTAACGATCCTATACCAGAATTAAACCCATCTTTTGCATGATTTTTTAGCCACTTTCTAAATTCATTTGGGGCTATTTCTGGATGCAAATGTGCTGGTACCCAAAACAAATGAGATGGATTGTCCGTTTCAATGTGAAGTTCTTCAGTGACGGGCTGAGAATCCATTAGGCAATCCGAGTCGTCTTCTTCTGAGCCCATAATTGATTTTCTCTTTAGTCTCATTTCGATGAAACCTGGACCTCTTAATGGAGCCTCTGTTGTATCTTCCTTTGGATTAATGGAAATGTCTTTAGTAACGTCAAAAATATGTGAATCTTTAGTTTTTATAGATGTTGCTGAATCTGATGAGGTTTCTGAACTATTATGTTCTGTTACAGATTGTTCTTGTGGTGGAGAAACGTTTTTTTTAACTTTTTTTTGTTCAGGTCGAGGTTCTATTTCGACTCCTGACGTAGTATGCGAGGGACCAAGAGTTAAAGCTTGTGTACTTTTTTTCACTTTACTCAGATCAACTTTAGACAGTAAAGTTTCTTCCGTATTATTTTCAGTAGGTCCAAAAGTTTCGTCCAACATTTTCGAAAATTCTAATAAATTTTCTCCGGAAGTTTCGTTAACCATTTCATTTAAAATATATAAAAAATTTTACTATGTACAAATTAAAAAGTAAAAAACATATTATGAACAACAAGTGACAAGAAAAATCTTTCGTAACTTTTATCTCTTGGCGTATGAGTATAAAAAACTATATGTCATGAGATTTCAAATTTGACTAATAAAGTAATTTGTACGTGGGGACTGAGTGCAAAATTCAGAAAAATTTTCCGGCTACATATAGGAAATCTTTAATTTTATATAGAATTAACTTTATATATATACATATATTTTTCACTTATGCACTTATCCAAATATATTAAAATAGCTTATTTATATTATGTAATGCAATAAATATAATTCCGGAATTTAAATCGGGAAGTTCATGGTAACGGATATTGTAACCTATCTTTAAACAATATAATATTTTAAGTAGTTTTTTTTTAAATTTAAAAACTATTCTTCATTTTAATATTTGCTGGACACTGTATACTTATCAAACATTATAAGTTTATAAATATGTTACAACCATTTATTATGAAAAGGTACTTCAACTGTATATGCTTAAAGATTATAAAAACTCAAATCCTGTTACTTATAAATGAAAAAATAAAAATAAAAATAAAAATAAAATAAAACAAATAACAAATAAAAAAAAAAAAAAAATAAAATAATTTCTATAATACTGTATATATTGGAGCAACTAATTAATAGTAAGTAAACTTTGATAATAAACGAACGAAATAACACAAACTAATATAAATTTTGATAGCTTTTGACTTTGAACGCATCCATGTTACAGTTCCATTTCTGGGACTTCTTCTTCATCTGAATATGATGAATCTATAGAACTTACTTCTTCTTCTGAAGAACTTTCGTTCGCTGCGTCCGCTGCCTCTTTCGTAGCAAACCTGCTAACATATTCTAATAAAAAAAATTTACATATAAATACAGAGTAATTAATATAAGTAAAATAAAAAAAGACTTGATAAACAATATAACTAGTCATTTAAATTAATTAACAAATAGAAATTTGTGAAATACCTTTTACTTTATTTTCATATGCCGGTGGTTCTCGCATTAATAAAGCTGCTGCTTCGCCATTGAGTGGATCAGTAGGATTAGGATATCTCAAGAGTTGGGGAAGAAACACCTCAAAAATATTGATCATATCTATATAAAGTGTGAAATTATTTGTATAATAATATGAACGAAACTAAAATCACAATTTATTTAATTAGTTACCAAACATTGGACTCCATGTCTGATTAATTACATCAAGACAAACTGACCCACTTCTATATATCCATACAAGAGATCGATCAATTAATATTTGAATTCAAAAATGTATACAAAATATTTATCAGATATATTAAAACCCAAACAACTTACAGCTCATCGATATTGGGATGAAAAATTTTATTCATAAAACCAATCGACGGAGATTTATATGGATATTGGTCAGGAAGCTCAACATGAACTTTCCATACTCCACCGGTGAAAGGTGCTAAAATAAATAGGAATTTAATTTATACGAAACATAAGTAGCCAAAGACAATTAATAAATACATAAAATAAAACATACTGTCCTCAGGTCCATGAAATCGAACATAAAACTCCTGCATATTATCATTGACGAGAGTAACCTCATAATCACTCATGAGACTAAATTGATATTCGCAAAAATTTAAATTGACAAATAGTAAAAACGTTTAATAACTTAATATAGTATTGTTTAACTCACAGCTTCATAACATCAGTTTCGATCCTTCTACGCGGCGAAGACATTTTAAATGCAACTTGTTTTACGGGAAAAAGAGATGATTAAATTGCGTATTATAATATCAGTTAACTATCGAAGTGTGTGCAAGTTGATTTATTTTCTACGGGTTTATTTTATGAGTCATTTTTTAGATTTTAGTAAATTGGTCACATGGCTCGCGCCAAAAATCGCATCAATGCATGTTTTGCCGCAGCGCACTTCGCATAAACAGATAAATACTAGTTCATACGGTAGTTACCATTTTATTATTATTACAACCGCGTTTTTCTAAGTTAAATATGTCGATAAAGGCAATTGATTCTTCTTCAGTTCATCGAATTTGTTCAGGCCAGGTAATCTTGGACTTACCAACAGCAATAAAAGAGCTTGTAGAAAATAGTCTTGATGCGCAGGCAAAATCAATTGGTATAACTTGTCGATTTAAAATTTAAATAAAAACGCGTCAATTATTATCTATTAGGAATTTTTAATACTAACGCGTATTACTTGTGTCTACAGAAATTAGATTTAAAGAATATGGCATCCAATCCATTGAGGTAATAGACGATGGAACAGGAATTCATCGTAATGATTATGAAAGTCTAGGTAATTCAATCTAAAAGATAATTTTAATTATAATTTTACAAATAAAACTAACAATTATAAAATTTAATCAGCTCTCAAGTACCACACATCCAAACTATCTAGCTTTGAAGATTTAACGGAAATCGACTCATTTGGTTTTAGAGGCGAAGCACTTAGTTCTTTATGCGCTCTATCCAAACTTGTAGTCTCAACATGTACCCAAGAAGAAACGCCAACGGGTACCAAATTGGAATATGATTCATATGGAAGGCTCATAAAAGAGTCACCAATAGCTCGAGAGGTATTGGTATTATGTGTTTAGCGCTTCCGATTAAAATTATAAAAGTTTTGTATTTATTTATTTTCTACATAAATAATCTATCAATAAAGCGAGGCACGTCCGTATTCCTACAGGGACTTTTTGAACCGATCCCAGTTCGACACCGTGAATTCAAAAAGAATATTAAACGAGAATTCGGCAAAGCATTAGTATTATTGCAAGCTTATGGTATCATTTGCGAAAATGTTAGAATTACTTGCACAAATCAGTTGAATAATAAGTATGCACACAAATATATGTAGATATAATCTTTTTTTTTTTGCAAACTTTATGTAGTATTACTTACGGTACTTTTAAACGCTCATTAAATCAGTACAAAAACAAAAGTGTTAACCACCAGCGGAAACAATGACGTAAGAGATAATATCGCAAATATATTTGGTGCCAAGACATTAACTCAAATAATACCGTTGAATATCAACGTGAATGTCAAACGAGAAATGGGATTGCAAAAAAATGAATGTGATGATGAAAGGTGAATAATTAACGTCGTGTGTAATTATGAACAAGCGTTCAATTGAATTATGTATTAATTAATTTATGTTGATATTGAAGTGAGGGATATACTACTCATATTACTGGTTATATTTCTAAACCTATGAAAGGATACGGCCGTGGAAGCAATGATAGGCAGTATTACTTCATTAATGGTCGTCCATGCAATTTACCAAAAGTAAAGTGGCATTTTGTTCATTTCCTATTCAAATACTCAAAACTGATCATTGTTCTCATTTTATTTGTAAAGATAACGAAAGCTATTAATGAGCTGTATAAAAGTTTTAATACCTACCAGTATCCGTTTGTTGTTATTGACTTTCGACTTACGAAATGTTAGTGGATTATTTTACTGCTTATCTAAATTTAAAATTCTTTGTTATATCAAATGACTGACAGAATTAATGTGTCTAGCTTCGTACGATGTTAATGTCAGCCCAGATAAAAGGACAATATTTATACATAATGAAAATAAAACAATAGAGGCAATAATGGTATTTACCCGGTTTTGTAATTTTAATATAAAATACTTCATATAATGGAAAGGTTTCTTTTTTTTTAGGAAGAATTGAATAACGTTCTAGAACCATTTCGGTCTACTTTCGCGTATTCTAATGTTGAAAGTGTACAGCTGTCAATAAAAGAAAATGTTTTATGTCATGAGAATTCAAAGAAAGAGATTTCTTCACAAAAAAAAAATGATCAATGCGGAGGTGGAATTTTACTTATGCAAGACAAAGATGATGATATAGTCAGGCTCACCAACGTTCGAAGCGACGAGAACATTAAAAGCGAATTTGAAGGGAATACAAAAATAAAAAACAATAACAAGTCTTTAAAATGTACTACCAAATCAGAAGGAAGTGAGGTCCACGTAATGAAAAAGCTAAAGATTTCCGCTGAAAAATCAGAGATTGTTAGTTCTCCGAAAAAAAGGCTAACACAATTTTTATCTTCAAATACACTGAAAAAAAGAAATTTTATTATTAAACCAATTGATGCCTATTTAGTTAATGTCCGGGAGGATTCTTTGAATGTTTCGGCATCTATTTCATGTGATGATGAACAATTCGTTGAAAACGTTGATAAAGCCGATATCAAACAAGAGGAGAAAATGGAAATGATCGTTGAAGATTCTGTTGAGGTTGTTAAAAATAACACGAATGATTCTATTATTATAATCGGAGATGACAAGAAAGCTTTTAATAAGAATGGCATAATCACTGAAAAGGATGATAAATCTTCGGGTTTTTCAAGTACGACACTGAATGCTATGATAGAAAATGGATACGGAAGACAAGACATTGAAATACCATTTGATATTCGGAGATATAAATTGATTGATATAAATCGACAAGGTTTTCGCAAGTATAAAAATAAAAATAACGTTCGTGATACACATCTAAATGATTCCGGGATCGATACTCAAGATAATGAAGTTGCCGAAAGAGAACTAAGTAGGGTCATATCGAAAAGGGATTTCAGCCTGATGGAAATTACAGGGCAATTCAATCTCGGATTTATTATTGTTAAATTGGATAATTCTAATTGTAACGATTTGTTTATTATTGATCAACATGCATCTGATGAGAAATATAACTTTGAAATGTTGCAGCATCATACGAAAATCCAATCTCAAAAGCTTATCAGGTTCTTTTTTGGTTATTTGGTTATATAACAGTCATTTATAATTAATTTCTCATGCTGCATTACCGTTTAGCCCAAGAAAGTTAGATCTTACTGCAGCAGAGGAATTAATTGCAATAGAAAATCTAAAAATTCTACAAGCGAATGGATTTGAGTTGGATGTAAATTATGACGCATCTCCCACTAATAAATTAAAATTATTGGCGCAACCAATGAGCAAGGATATAATATTTGGAGTTAAAGGTGAATCTTTTTATTTTTAATTAATTCTTGTGCAAGAAAACATTTGATTGTTAAATCTACAATTAATCTTTTTTTTAAAAAAAAGATTTAGAAGAATTGATATTTCTATTATCTGAACGACCGGGAGAAATGGTACGATGTTCACACATCAGAAATATGTTCGCATCTAGAGCTTGCCGCAAATCTGTAATGATTGGAGATGCACTAAGTCGTCAACAAATGGAAAGGGTCAGGCTTTGTATTCTATAGTAGATTTATCATTCGTCCGTATAAACTGTATAAAAAACTAGCATTAACATAATTCATTTTGTGTAGATTGTAAAACATATGGGTGATATTGAACAACCATGGGTAGGAGAATCTCTCTCTCTTCTTATCATTTATAATTTGAAAATTTCAAATTTTTTTTCATTTCCTTTAGAATTGTCCTCATGGTCGACCAACCATGAGACACCTTTTTGATTTGTCAAAGGTACAAAGTTCTCAATCATACACAATGCGTCCTAAAAGTAATCAAAGCAATCTATATAAACTTTTCAGAAAAGCATATAACAGTTAATTATTAGATTTATTAACTACTGAAATTAGCATTTAATCTTATTAAAAACTATATAATAAAACTGCTACTTTGGAATATAAAAGTAAACATGAAATTTGAATTTTCTTCTTAAGTAATAGTAAATAAAATCTATATATCATATATTACAAAAAAACTATAGGAGTTAAAATTAATTTTAAAAATTTTAGAATTTTTATTTTAAGATCCTATGATCATAAAATAATTAAATTTAGTTTATTAGATTCTCTTATTGAAATATATCTAATAGTAGCAAAATTGTATCTAAGAATTTGGTAAATAAAATAGGTTATATTACTTTATAGATTTTTAATTATTGAAAGATATCTCATTGCCTAATGATTATAGAAAGCTGAATTTTATTTTATTAGATTTATCTTATTAAGATGTATTAAATAATGGTAGTTTTATGTTTTTAAGATTAGTAGATAAAATTTTAAAGAATTTGGCCCTATTTATAATAATTTGTTGATCATTTACTTTTAAAAATCATTAATTAAATTGAATTTTTTTTTTATTTTTACTTAAAAAAATAGAATTTATCACAAAAATATTATTTTTTTAATAAAATATTTAAAAAAACTTAAAAATACTTTAATTAAAAAATAAAATTGCAGGAAAATTTGTTTGTAAATCAATCTAAAGAATAGGTATTTTACAAATTCCTGAAATTAATTTTATATTATTATATTAATAACTTAAGTTTTTATTATGGATAAAATATTGTATAGTAATCAAAAAATTATTTTTATATAATATTTGGATAAAAGAAAAGGGATACTATATACAAAAGGAAATACTATATATAACCTATAATATACAATATTAATTAATAAATAACTTTAAATATTGTAATATTTCTTTGTTTTTTTTTTTTTTGCTTATAAAGTATTAATTTCAAATAAACACTAGTCGAAAAAGGACAATTCAGCCTAAATTTGATCAGGTCAAATATAAGTCGAATGATGATCTAACCTATGTCAAATTGAGGCTGATTTTTTTGGCACATTTAAGGTGCCAATCATCTCAAATTTGGAAAGAAAATTTGATCATCATTTTATCTATATTAGAACATTATTACATATTTATTCGATCCTAAAAAAAAACTATATTCGACTACTGTATGTAACCTAAATATAATTGATAAATAGGTCAAACTAGAGATTTGTCAAGATCGAATAATAAAGCATCATTTTGTATTTTATAAGCAAATAAAAACTATTTATTTTATATATATTGACATATATAGTAATATAAGATAATTATATAAATCAACGTGCAATAACTATAAGACTCATAAACCAATCATAATTATATAAACCATAAAATATCCAATCATAATTATATAACCAAAAAAGAAATATAAAATATACTAATAATATTTGTTTGCATCAAAGATTTCACAGAGTTCCTCATCTTCTGTTGCTCTTCCTTTTCTTTTCTATTTTTTTCAGCTTTTTGTTGCTAATATAATACAATATATAATATAAACAAAATTAATTAACGATATTTACAATGTAAAAATATTAAAATAATTCAACTTACTGTTGTCAAAATTTCACCGATTTCATCTAAATCTTCAGATCTAGTTGAATTCATTTCTGCTGAATTTAACAAGAAATTTAAATATGGCTCTGTTAAATTTAGTTCTATTAGCACACAATCCTTGTAAGATTGAATCAAATCATCTAAAGTTGTCTGCCTAAACTAATTTTAAATTTGACCAAATGTCTAAACTTTAGTTTTACTGATTTTTTAATAATACTTTACCATTGTTTCGTTATTTAATATGATTTGCTATAAGTTTTAATATTTGTCAAGTTTTGCTAATTTTTTACTAAGATTTTAATATAATTTTGTCAAGTTTTACCCTTTCGACATTTAGACAGTTTGCTAAACTACCTAGTTTTATCCAGCAACCATAAAATCATCAACCATGTCATCATATTTGCTAATGCCAATTGTTTTGTTTGTTTCATTAATTTCGTATATTTTTGATTTATCAAGCATCCATTCAGGCATATTTTCAAGAGGTTTACTAGACATGAAGTAAATATCATTATTATAAATTTGCTCCTGTTACTTTTTTGCGCATTGAATATATTCTGCTTCAGGGTCTAATACATCACGTAATAGCTGTTTTAACTATTAAAACAAAGATAAACAAATATCAAATAAATATTAAAATAGGTTAGAAGCAGTAATCACTTTAATACCTTGTCTGAATACCATAACTGATTATATATATGCAAGAACTGCTTATTATCAAGTAATTTCTGTCTTAATTGTCTTCAGAATCTGATTGCTCAATGGAATGACAATCATTCTGTATAAGTATTGGTAATAATTCGTCTTTATTAAATTCTTTTATGTTGGCATTATTTCTTTTGTATAATTTTATTACTACCTTTACTCGTCTATTTTTTTCTGTCGAATATATAAAGATTAATTTTAAATGACTAAAAAGAAATGCATTAAAATAAAATACTGCTCACTTCAAATAATTACGCATTCATGTGCATCCTACGGTCAACTTTGTCTAATTGGTCTAATTGTTATTTCTATTATTTATCTCTTTTATGCTTGTGAATCGATCATAACTAGTTTGATAATTGGGTTACTGATAAATTATAATGTCCACTCATCAACCTCTTTAATTTAGGTATTAATTTTTCATATATCTTTGCTGTCTGTTCACTAAAAGTCTTGCCATAATCCAACTGATATTCTTCAGGTATTTGACCTTTCAAGAGATTCTTCATTTTGTTCTAAACAATAAGAGGAAATAATAAAAACTGTATATATACATTAATACAATTTGGCTGCAAATAGTCTTGTAAAATTCTTACTCTTGCAGTTAAAGCAGCAACTTCATCAGGCGATTTCTCTCTCAATTTTAATCTTTTATTGGAATATTTTAATGAATATTGCTGCAGAGAATTGATAGTCTTTTGAGGTGTGCGAAGTTGCTTGAGCTGTTAAAATTCTTCTTGGAGAGTTTTATTTTCTTCACATAATTGGTTTGATTCATCACCAAAAATTTCATTAAATTGCCGTAGTAAGAAATTCTTTTCCTTAACCCAACGAACACAGTCTTGCAAATTATCTATTTTTTGTTTTATTTCTGATATTTTGACCTTTTTCTGATTCAATTTATTCTGTAGTCGAAGGGTTTCATTTTTTAAATTTCCTAGCCCCAAATTACCTATTTTAAATTATAAGGATATGTATCAAATTGTAATAAACAGATGTAATATAATAAATATTAAAATATAACAAAAAATTCAGTTTACCCGCTTCTTCATTACTCAGTCGAATATTTCTTAGTACACCTTTTTCGTGATATGAACAGTAACTTTTTGGTACATTAATATTAAAATATCTTTTAATAATATCAGAAATTCGTTAAGATTGAGTTTGAATTTGACTTAATGAGACTAAAATATCTTGCAGAACAATGAGTCTAAGGGAGCTGTAATATTATTATTTAGTGATGTTGGTGTTAAAGTAATATTTCATGGTGTAGCAATATTTTGTGGTGTAGATGAAGCAGTGGTATTAGTTAGTGTTAATACTCGTAGTATAGTAATATTTCATAGTGTAGTAATTAGTTGGTGTTGATGCTCATGATGTAGCAATATTTTGTAATGTAAACAAAACAGTGGTATTAGTTGGTGTTGGTATTGAAGCAATATTTTATGGAGGAGTTGATTTTATATGTGATGATAGTGTAGACGAACCAGTAATATCTGGTAAAGAAGCATTTGATTTTGATGATTTCTTACGAGCCATTATTGTTTTAAAATTATTTTTATTTTTTATTATTATTTTTTAAAAAAGAAAAAAGAGCGATTTTTTGTATGAAATAAGGAAATTGAACCACTTTTTATATCTATTTCTTTATTAGACTTTTAATAATTAACAATCACAAACATTTGTCAAATTAGACTTTCAATAGGCATTATCAAATTAGACTTAAACTTTCGCATCAAATTAGACTTTTAATTAATTAAACATATATTAAACATATCAAATTAGACTTTTAATCATTAGCCATTAATGATCAGATTAAACTTAAATTTTCACATCAAACTAGACCTTTAATTAATTAAACAGTTAAATCACATTGAGTGCGTGATATGGTATATATTTTATTTTTTAAATTTCAGTTTTCGTTTAATTTTTTATTCAACTTTTTATGTCTAATTTTTCATATTTGAATTTATTTATTTTGTTAATTATACTAGGATCTCAAACAATACATATATAGGTAACAAAAAAATTTGCTTATTTATCATATAAAAATTTTTTTTAAGTCATATAAAATTTTGCTTATTAGAAAGCAAAAAATAAAAAAAGTTATAATTATAGATGCGTAATAAAGAGTTAAAATTGTTAAAGTTATATATAGATTTTGCGTAGCAAGAAGTGATTTATATACTACATATATAAGAAAAAATTTTAATTTCACTCGTACTTTTAAAAATTTTTTTAAAAAAGATATTTTCTTTTTTCAATATATTATTGATTTTATACACTTTAGTTTTCATAAAATTAAATATTATATTTATAAAAAAATACATTTTTTATAATAATATTCTCTTATTCTTGTTTTTTGTTTACTAAATTTAATTATATGTAAAATAAATTTTAGTTGAATGAAATCACTTTTTATATTTAAGTAAAGCTGTTTAGCAATGTTAAAAGTACTTGGATCTTAATTTTCTTAAGACTACATCAGGAAATTTTATAGTGCGAAAAATTGCACAAGATTATGCATCATAATATTTTGTAAGTTTCCAGACCTACCGCAAGTTTGCAGAAAAGTAATATTTCGTAACTTTTTGAAATATTTCAAAATATTATGATATGCAAAGTTTCATAATTTTACAGTTCATAATATTCTGTAATTTTACGCATTCGCAATATTTTGTAATTTTACATAATATTTTGTAAGTTTCCAGACCCGCCGCAAGTTTGCGTAAGCGTAATATTTTATATTTCAAAATATTATGATATGCAAAATTTCGTAATTTTACGGTTTGTAATATTGTGTAATTTTATTGCGTAATATTTCACAACTTTTTAAAATATTTTGAAATATTATGATATACAAAGTTTCATAATTTTACGGTTCATAATATTTTGTAATTTTATTGCATAATATTTTGCAACTTTTTAAAATATTTTGATGATTCGTAATTTTACATAAATATTTTGTAATGTTTCAAAATTCATTTTTGTACTATAAGTTTATATAATGTATATTTTATTAGATATAATATGAATTAAATTATAAAAAATTACTAGTATTTATTACTATATACAGAATATATAAAAGTAAAAAAAGAAAGAGTAACGATACAATTAGATGTAAAAAGAAGAGAAACAGCTATAGTAACATTGGTATTACCGTATATCACGGGCCACAGTACCCCAGGTATCTTGCAAATTTTGGGGGTTTTGGCCTGTACCCAGGGGTACTATACATGGGTGGATACTATATATAGGGGGGTACAGGATTTTTAAAATACCTGGGGTACATGCTATGTATAATACCCGGGTTTAATTAGATTGACAAAACGTAAAAAAAATGCCGAAACTGACTGTTCTGGCATTTTTATGTGTAAAGTAAAAAAAAATGCTGAAACTGATTGTTCTGGCATTTTTATATATATAAAAACGCAAAAAAAACACCGAAACTAACTGTTCTGGCGTTTTTTATATGTAAAATAAAAAAAATGTCGAAACTGATTGTTCTGGCATTTTTTATATGTAAAGTAAAAAAAAAATGCTAAAACTGATTGTTCTGGTATTTTTTTATATATAAAAACGCAAAAAAATGCCGAAACTGACTGTTCCGGCGTTTTTATATATATAAAAACGCAAAACTGACTATTCTGGCATTTTTTATATGTAAAGTAAAAAAAAAATGCCAAAACTAATTGTTTTAGCGTTTTTATATATCTGGAATATACATTATATATTGATCTAGTATTATACCCCGGGTATTTTACAAAATTTTAAGCTTTAAATTGGAATTCTCTATGTAAAGTACCCGGGTACTTTAAAATTCTCGCAAATTTCTTGAGGGGGGTACTATACATAGGGGGGTACTGTGGCCTGTAATATACGGTAGATATAAAGATAAAAGAAATATTATTAGTATTATTAGTGTTGTTAATATTAGAGTAAAAAGAGTTAAAGTAACAGTAGAAACGGATATTATCGTTAGTATTAAAGTACAAGTAAAAAAAAAGAAAACGTAGATAGTATTATTAGTATTACGATATAAAGTAACAATTAGGGTAAAAAACGTGTTAATATTAAAACAATTAGTATTAATAAACAAATATTTCTATATCTGCAAAGAATAAACTAAAAATAAAAGAAAGAGGAAAAATAAACATATTGTTGGTATTAAGTAAAAGGAGTAAAAAAAACATAATTAGTATTATTAGTATTGTTAGTATTAAAGTAAAAGTAAAAAGGAATAAAGGAAATATGGATATTATTGTTAGTATTACGACACAAAGTAACAGAGGTAAAAAGAAAACGAAAATAATTAGTATTAATAAACAAATATTTCTATACCTGCAAAGAATAAACTAAAAAAAAAAGAAAGAGGAGACAAAATAAAAAATAAACATGTTGTTAGTATTAAGTAAAAGGAGTAAAAAAAACATAATTAGTATTGTTAGTATCGATCGTTAGTATTAAAGTACAAGTAAAAAGAAATAAAAGAAACATGTATATTATTGTCAGTATTACGATACAAAGTAAAAAAGAAGTAAAAAATAATGTATTAATAAACAAATATTTCTATACCTGCAAAGCAATAAATTATAAAATATATGTATATAATTAAAAAATATTGAATAAAAAGATAAAGAAATAATAAAAAGAAGAGAAAAATATTAAACAAAAAAATAAAGAAATAAAGAGACAAAAAATAAATAGGACAAAAAACGCGTGCAGATTAAATCACATGCAAGGATCAGCCTAATTTTGATTGGCCAGAAAATATGATATTGTATATGCAATCATGCACAATCATATCATGCAGATTTATTTATTTAATTATCAACAACGCAGACGTAACATAAATAAATCGTGACTGAAACTTGTATTCAATTTGTATTCAATTTGTGTTGATAATTCTGGTAAAAAATTATTAATTTTGGCCAAATTTCGTTAAATTTGTTAAATTTGTGTTGAATTTGTGTTGAATTTGTGTTGCGTAATTTTTTATTTATCACAAGGGGATAATATTTAGTAATTGCATGTATATACGATGTACAAGATTTTTTTTATGATTTTTTTAAGAAATGTACGCAAAATATTTAATCAGAATATAATTGTTTTTATTTTTAAATATGATATATTGATATGAAATCAAACTAAGATTTTTTTTTATTAATCATGATATTTATATTTAGATAATCCATATCTGCACGAGATTTAATTAATATGTTTAATGATGAGAGTGTAATAAATTAAATTTTAATTGAAACTAGAAATAAAATCAAACCAAAGAGGTATTGTTCAAATTTTTATTTAAAGTGACATTTTATGACCTTCTTTTTACCCAAATTTTTGCTCATCCCAAAATCAAATTATAAAAATCAAATCTAATCTAATAATGCCTTACCACACACGTTCACGTTATTCCCACTATAACGTCCACTGGAACTGGGCTATAATGGACGAGCTGGTTAACATACATCGAAACAGAAACTGCGCCTACTACAATATTAATGGTAGAAGCCGCCATGATTTTTGGGACTCTGTTGCCATGACTAATATCTATAATTTCTTTAAGAAAGAATTTAAATTCAAGGCAAAGACAGCGTGTTGCTTCATACTTTATTGCAATTCTGATAGTGACTTAAGGAGAAATTTCTTTCTCGTGCACGCTCAAAAAGGCGTAACATACAAAGAACAAATAATTTTCTGAAAAATACATGCAAGAAATGCTAAAACTATTAAAAGAAAAAGAATCTCTGGCAAATAATTACAGATCCTACCCACTAATATATTTCAATTAGCGTATAGGCAACTATGCTTTACACTCCCTTCATAAAATCTCCTATCTACGATAAATATTGATGAAAAATCATCTGGGAATATCACAAGTACTGTCAGAGCAAAATCAGCATACGGAGCTGAAAGCTCGTTAGCAACTTCTCCTGGTGACCACATATCACGAATACACAAACCCATTTCACCAGCGTCAAGACAAAACAGTCCTTAAAAACTATAGATCTACTTGGGTAAGGATTTGATGATGGTCCTACACGCGACTCATCTGATCGGCATGCTACAAAAACTGCAACACCCGAAGTTACCCTCCTTAAAATAAAAATCACCTGAACACCGATCGATTTTAAAAATCACTAAACCTACTGTCAATCAAATTTTCCAGTATCTCCTCATCCCCAATAAAAACAACATTACACCAAAAAAAATGACCAAAGAAAAAGAAAAAAAAAAACAAAAAGAAAAAACTGCAGGAAAAACCCAACTTTCGTTAGGAAAAAAACCTGATGTAAACACTAAACCATCCTTTACACCTACACCACCTTTAAAAAGAAACAACTCAACCCCAGAACTAGCCAAAAACTTCAACTGACGAGCCGTAAAACTGAGATCTTAGGACATCTTCCAAAAATGAGGGTCTGAACCGCAAACTACTTGGCCAGTTAGACTTTAAAGGCGTAGGAACCGGATGCACTACTAGTAACCTTTTAGAAAGCCTAGGGAAACGTTCATATGGTCTATCCATTTTACCCCATTATTGGTGTATCCCCAACTTAACAATAACGTTTCTACTTGCAACAAGCCATTAGGACATGAGCAAATACCTTAAACCAAGGTACGAGACTCTGTAGGTTATCCTACAATATCGAAAAGACCTTCTACAACCACTCGATGGCAAAAAGTCCTCATACTTTTCTTTCAAACTTCTTGGGAAAAAATGGATAAAAGATCAGTGGGAAGAGTTGACAATTGGTGTTAGAATTTAAATTCAAGGCAAACGCGGCATAGTAGCCCTTATCTTTATTAATATTATTAAACTGATACAATTTATAAAACATAAAAAGAAACAAAATAAAATAAAATTAACTAAAAACAAAACTATATAGTCTCCTAAGTAAAAATATAGTAATAAACCTATCCTAAAAAGAATAAATCGCATTACACTAAATTTCCCTAAATCTTCCCCCTTGATATATTCCAACCAAAGTAGAAGCAACTATGCTAACATAATAACGGATAACACGCCCACTATAAAAATCGACATCCCATCCTGCAAAGGCTGTTATTAAGTAGCACCATTAGACGACCCATAAAACCCGACAAATGTTTAAACTATGGCAAACCTTGAGTCATCGAGTTCTTAATCCAATCAACTTCGGAGTCACGTGAAGTCACGGGATGGGTCGGAGGAGGTAGCGAGGAGAAAGGCACATACGTCGTAGCAGGCAAATTAGAAGGCCGAGGGGTAGTTTTCAATTTAAGGGTAATGTTCATCACATCTTCCCATTTACTCTTGTCATGAGTACGCGGATTCCAGATGCGTGTCCTAAGCTTTTGGATGAAATTATTATGTATCGCAGCTACGACCTTCATAGCAGACGGTCTGGGAATAGATAAATCGACAAATAAGTCAATAAACATGGCAGGTAAACAGCCCTGGATGAGCGCGTAAGAGGACCAGTTAGAGGAAGAAATGGTCCAGCAAGAAAGAGAAAAGAGTTTCCTGAGCAAGGGTGTAGGATCCTGATCAGCCAATTCACCAGCTTTGCGAAGCTTAGAAAATAAATGATTTTGATAAGATTGCAATATTTGATGCATGACAGGGCGTCGTTTAAAACAAAGGATCAAGTGCATCAAGTCCTCCATGCGATCACGACACGAACGGCATGTAAGAAGATCGATATAGAGATCGGAGCGGGTGACTTTTAACTTTTCCAGGAAAGGCAAATCATCGAGGAAGAGTTTAAACTTGAAAGTGTAATGTCTTGCGGCATGAGAAGCCTGGAAGGAAGCATCATGAGTCGGGGAGAAATTAAGAGTAAACCAAGTAAGTTCCCAGTCCACTACATAGTCGTCTTTGTCATACAGGCAATATACAAATTGAAAACGTTTGAGAGATAAGAGGTCCTTCAAAAAGGTGGCCTGGAAATGGAGCTTGAAAAGCCGCCTGGGATTGGACTCGCAAACCACATTGTCATACACCAAACGAACGGGATGCGAAGAGGTGTAAGTGTCTTGGGGCAAAAGAGGAGCCATATCAGAATGATGGGCGGAATTCGCAAGAGAATCAGCAAATTCGTTCCAGTAATTGCCATCATGACCTTTGACTTTGACGGGGAAAACCGTAAGATTTTTGGAATGAACGAGTCGCTCAATAGAAGCCCACAGCCCGAAGTTAGTAGTTTTGTAAAACAGACGACTATTAGAGTAGAAAGAAGATGCACACAGTCGCAAACCATCAATGGCAGCTTGGGAGTCCGTGTAAATAGTAACAGTAGAGTCATCCGGAGTGATGCTTAAAGAATTTAAATTCAAATTAACTAATCCATTTAATTGAATTAGAATAAATAGAATATTTCGTACGAGGGTTTCTGGGCAATAGTGCAGCCAAAAGTGAAGGAACCTCGTTAGGGATTACCATGTAAGTAAATAAATAAAATTACATTCATATAAATTAAATGTATTTATCGAATATTCAAACTGATTTTGATATTTAGAACTATGTCCTATATCATAATAGAAACCCTGGACGGTGGCTGTGGACATGTACTGGCCAAAGATATTATCGCAAATTTAGAACGAGATTTTGGGAGAGGCCAGGTAATTATACTATAATAAAATTTATAATTAATATTTACGTTCATATTTTAAATTTGATAAATTTGATCAATTTTAGTCACGCGTGATAATTGTAGGAGAAGGAGAAACTTACCTATGTATCGTAGAAGAAGATAAATATTTTTATTTTTTTATTTATTAAGTGAGTAGCTAAGCCCAGTCTGTACCAAATATCGGTTGGAGACTCACATTTTTTTGGGCTGTGACTGATACTGACGTTCACACTGTACAGCCTGGATACTATTTTATAAAATAGTAGCGAACAAGTATCAAATGTGTATTTTTTTATTAAGTTATAATAAAAATTAGAATTTACTTTAATTTTTAACATAAAAATTGTAAATAATAAAAAAACATAAAAATTGTAAATAATAAAAAAACATAAAAATTGTAAATAATAAAAAATTCATAAATAAAAATAAATTTGTTTTTCCAAACTTAAAAAAAGGTGTTTATATTATTTTTGATTATTCAATAGTATCACATGCCCCTTGTATATGGGATCTTTGCAATAGAAAGGTACGAAACTCAAAAAAAAATAAAAATTTAATTAATATTAAATTTACACTTATTTTAGTATAAAAAACATAATTAGCATATAAAATAAATTTAAAAATTTTTTTGAGTTTCGTACCTTTCTATTGCAAAGACCCCATATGTTCTACTGCATACGCAACTTTAACGATCGAATAGTAATATTACGCAAGTTTACAGTCTCGTAAATTTTCAAAATATTTTAACTGTAATATTACGCAGGTTTACAGTTTTATAAATTTTTGAAATATTTTAACCATAATATTACGCAGGTTTACAGTTTCGTAAATTTGCAGAATATTTTGACTGTAATATTACGCAGATTTACAGTTTCGTAAATTTGCAGAATATTTTGACCGTAATATTATACAGGTTTACAGTCTTGTAAATTTTTGAAATATTTCAACTGTAATATTACGCAGGTTTACAGTTTTGTAAATTTGCAGAATATTTTGACCATAATATTGCGTAAATCTTATAATATTGAAAACTTGTGTAATATTTTAACCGTAATATCACATAAATCTTACGAAATTGTAAACTTATGTAATATTTTGAAATTTTTTGAAATATTATGCTATAAACTTTCGTAAACTTACAAAATCGTAAACTTACGCAATTTTACGCGCTATAAAATTTTCTGATGTATTTTTAATTAACTTTATGAAAAAATATTATGAAATGTTTTTTTAGTATATTTTTATTAATAAAAAAATAAAAAAAATGTTTTTAGGACATTTTTTTATTTAAAATATTTGTAATAAAATTTTGGGTAATTAGGTTTATCCAGTTACCTGAAGTAACCTGAATACTTTCAGGTTAAATGAGTCAGGTCAAGTCAAAACAAGTTACCTGACCTAACCTGACCTGAAAAAATTATTCAGTTTGGGTTAATCAGGTAACCCAACTCAACCTGACCCATTCAGAACTCTATTTATAAAAAGAAAAAAAGCAGATGTATCTGAATACTCTATTTACAAAAAGAAAAAAATGAAATTTAAATAATTGTTTTATTAAAAAATTAATTGAAAGAAAGCCTTTTTTACCAATTCTACGCTTCAAATACCATGTTCTGAAGTACTTATTATCTACAAAAAGAAAATGAAAATAAAACAATTAATAATTGTTTTGTAAAAGAATAAATTAATAAGAATACAAAATTCTTTACCATTGAAAAATCTAAAGTTTACGCATTTACATCAGAAAATTTTATAGCGCGTAAAATTGCGTAAGTTTACAATTTTGTAAGGTTAAGAAAGTTTATAGCATAATATTTTGAAAAATTTCAAAATATTACATAAGTTTATAATTTTGTAAGATTTATGTGATATTACGGGTAAAATATTATACAAGTTTTTAATATCGTAAGATTTACTTAATATTATGGTCAAAATATTTTGCAAATTTACGAAACTATAAACCTGTATAATATTATGGTCAAAATATTTTAAAAATTTACGAGACTGTAAACCTGTGTAATATTACGGTTAAAATATTTCAAAAATTTACGAAACTGTAAACCTGTGTAATATTACAGTTGAAATATTTTGAAAATTTACGAGACTGTAAACCTATGTAATATTATGGTTAAATATTTCAAAATTTTACGAAACTTGTAAAGCTGCGTAATATTACGGTTAAAATATTTTGAAAATTTACAAGACTGTAAACCTGCGTAATATTACTATTTGATCGTTAAAGTTATGTATGCAGTAGAACGTATACAAGAGGTATGTGATACTATTGAATAATCAAAAATAATATAAACACCTTTTTTTTAAGTTTGGAAAAGCAAATTTATTTTTATTTACGAATTTTTTATTATTTACAATTTTTATGTTAAAATTAAAGTAAATTCTAATTTTTACACATTTGATACTTGTTCGCTACTATTTTATAAAATAGTACCCAGGCTGTATAACGTAGATGTCAGTATTAGTTACAGCCCAAAAAACGTGAGTCTCCAGCCGATATTTGGTATGGACTGAGCCTAGCTACTCACTTAATAAATAAAAAAATAAAAATATTTATCTTCTTCTACGATACATAGGTAAGTTCCTCCTTCTCCTACGATCATCACGTGTGACTAAAATTGATCAAATTTATCAAATTTAAAACATGAACGTAAATATTAATTATAAATTTTATTATAGTATAATTACCCAGTCTCTCCCAAAATCTCGTTCTAAATTCACAATAATATCTTTGGCCAGTACGCATCCACAGCCGCCGTCCAGGGTTTCCATTATGATATAGAACATAGTTCTAAATATCAAAATCAGTTTGAATATTTGATAAATACATTTAATTTATATGAATGTAATTTTATTTATTTACTTACATGGTAATCTCTGACGAGGTTGATCTACTTTTGGCTGCACTGTTGTCCAGAAACCATTGTATGAAATATTCTATTTATTCTAATTTAATTAAATGGATTGGTTAATTTGAATTTAAATTTTTAACGGTGCTACTTAATAACAGCTTTTGCAGGATGGGATGTCGATTTTTATAGTGGGCGTGTTATCCGTTATTTTGTTAGCATAGTTGCTTCTACTTTGGTTGGAATATATCAAGGGGGAAGATCTAGGGAAATTTAGTGTAATGCGATTATTCTTTTTAGTTTAATTTTATTACTTTATTTTTACTTAGGAGACTATATAGTTTTGTTTTTAGTTAGTTTTATTTTCTTTTGTTTCTTTTTATTTTTTGTAAATTGTATCGAGTTAATAATAATTAATAAAGATAAAGGCTACTATGCCGCGTTTGCCTTGAATTTAAATTTTTTCTCAAAGAAATTATAGATATTAGTCATATGAACCTATTAGTAACAGAGTCTCAAAAATCATAGCGGCTTCTACCATTAATATTGTGATAGGTGTAGTTTCTATCTCGGCGTATGTCAACAAACTCATCCATCATAGCTCAGTTCCAATAGACGTTATAGTGAGAACAACATGAACGTGTATGGCAAGGCATTATTAAATTAGATTTGATTTTTATAATTTGATTTTGGGATAAGTAAAAATTTGGGTAGAAAGAAGGTCGTAAAATGTCACTTTAAATAAAAATTTGAACAATACCTCTTTGGTTTGATTTTATTTTTCGTTTCAATTAAAATTTAATTTATTACACTTTTCATCATTAAACATATTAATTAAATCTCATGCGGATATGGATTATCTAAATATAAATATGGGGTCTTTGCAATAGAAAGGTACGAAACTCAAAAAAATTTTTAAATTTACTTTATATGCTAATTATGTTTTTTATACTAAAATAAGCGTAAATTTAATATTAATTAAATTTTTATTTTTTTTTGAGTTTCATACCTTTCTATTGCAAAGATCCCATATCATGATTAAATCAAAAAATAAAAAAAAAATCTTAGTTTGATTTCAGTTTCATTTCAATTAAAAATAATTGAAAATCATGTACATGTTTAATTGTTTTAATATAAATATCAATATATCATATTTAAAAATAAAACAATTATATTCTAATTAAATATTTTGTGTACATTTCTTAAAAAAATCATAAAAAAAATCTTGTACATCGTATATGCATGCAATTACTAAATATCATCCCCTTGTGATAAATAAAAAATTAAGCAACACAAATTCAACACAAATTTAACAAATTTAACGAAATTTGGCCAAAATTAATAATTTTTTACCAGAATTATCAACACAAATTGAACACAAAATTTGTGGTGTTGTGCTGGTAATTTTTATTTATCACAAGAGGATGATATTTAGTAATTGTGCATGACAGTATCGTATTTTCTGGCCAATCAAAATTAGGCTGATCCTTGCATGTGATTTAATCATTTAATCATGCACGTGTTTTTTGTCTTATTTATTTTTGTCTCTTATTTCTTTATTCTTTTGTTCAATATTTTTAATTTTTTTGTCTCTTCTTTCTATTATTTCTTTAATTATATACAATATATTTACATATATTTCATAATTTATTGCTTTGCAGGTATAGAAATATTTGTTTATTAATACTAATTATTTTCATTTTTTTTTTACCTCTTTGTTACTTTGTATCGTAATACTAACAATAATATTTATGTTTCCTTTATTCCTTTTTACTTGTACTTTAATACTAACAATACTAACAATACTAATAACATGTTTATTTTTTCCTTTCTTTTTATTTCTTTATTCTTTTGTTCAATTACTTTGCAGGTATAGAAATATTTATTTATTAATACTAATTATTTTAATATTAATGCATTTTTTTTACCTTTTTGTTACTTTATATCATAATACTAACAGTACTATCTACGTTTTCTTTATTCCTTTTTACTTGTACTTTAATACTAACGATAATATCCATGTTTCTTTTACTCCTTTTACTGTTTCTTTAACTCTTTTTACCTTAATACTAACAATAATAACAATATTTCTTTTATCTTTATATCTAATACTAACATTACTATAGCTGTTTCTCTTCTTTTTACGTCTAATAATATTGTTACTCTTTATTCTTTCTTTTTTTTACTTTTATGTATTCTGTATATATTAATAAATACTTGTAATTTTTTATGGTTTAATAAAATTATATCTAATAAAACATACATTATATAAACTTATAGTATAGAAAATGAAGTATTATTTATTAAAATATTTTGAAACATTATGAAATATTACGTATATTTTAAAAAGTTGCGAAGTATTATGCAGTAAAATTACAGAATAACATATAGTAATATTTTGAAATATTTTAAAAAGTTACAAAATATTACGCTTACGCAAACTTGTGGCGAGTCTGAAAATTTATAAAATATTACAAATCGTAAAATTACGAAGCTTTGCATATTGTAATATTTCAAAATATTTTAAAAAGTTACAAAATATTACGCTTACATAAATTTGCAGCGGGTCTGAAAACTTACAAAATATTATGATGTGTAAACTTACGCAACTTTTTGCACTATATAATTTCCTGATGTAAAAACTGATCTAAAAAAAAATCATTAGTTAGTTAAATAAAATAACTAAAATTGAAAAAGAATTTGCAAATTCTATGTTCAAAGATTTGAAGCAGCTGTTTAAAAAAAGAAAGGAAAAAGAAAAAAAGAAGGGGAATTGGAAGAAAGGTGAAAGGTGAAAGGTAAAAAGTGAAAGTGAAAGGAAAAGAAAAAGAAAAAGAGAAGAACAAGTGAAAATATATTTATGGAGAATGATTTGTGAAAACTATGGTGAATGATAATTCTGGATCAATATCACTGAACTTGTACAATAAAGGTGGATATTGATATAGAAACTGTTAAGATCGTATCTAGAAGTTTGAGCTGTTTAAAAATAAAAAAAAAATGAAATATTATTAAATGTTTTGTTAATAAAAAATAGCTTTTAAAAAGAGGTTTAAAGAAAATTCTTTACAAATTTTTTATGCTTCTAATGCTTGAAGAACTGGGTGTTTATAAAAAAAATAAATATGTATCTAAATAACCTGTCTACATAAAGAAAAAAATAAAATATCAATAAGTGTTTTGTCAAAAAGAAAAAAGGTTTTTTTAAAAAAAATGCTAAAAGTCTTACTAAATTAATGCTTCAAGAATGTTTAAAAAAGAAACCAAGTTCTGGCTAAAATTCTTATATTATGATCTAGACTTATTTAAAAAAAGAACAGACTAATTATAACTGAAATTCAAAGTGTTTAGATTTATTTAAATAAAAAACTAAAGGAACAAAACATCAGTAAGCATTTCGTCAAAAGAAGTAAGTCTGAAAGTATAATTAATTTAACTGTTAACAGTGATAAAAAAATATAATTAAGATTTATGTACCTTTCGTATAATTAAAATAAACCCAGAAATCTCATTCTACAAGAGACTCAACTATTGAAACCTAAAAAAGTTAAATACTTGTTTTCTTTCTAATTGATATATGAACTATTAATAAAGTTTGTTAAATAAAAAAAAATAATATAAAAAAATAATAAACTTATCAAAATATCAAGAAAATTTGAAATTAAAGGACATGCTGAAATGTCATATTCAAAAAAACTAAAAGAATACAGTTTGTTAAAGTTTTTAATAGAAAATATAAAAGGAGAAGTAAGAACAAAAGGAAAGGGAAATGGAAAATAGAAATAGAACTAAAAAAAAAGGTAAAGAGAAAGGGAAAAAAGTGAGAAAAAAGAAAGGGAAAAAACAAAAGAAAGAAAAAGGAATTATAAGAAAGAAAAAAAAAAGAAATTAAAGTTTAAAAAAAAAGCTTAAAAAAAGCTTAATCAATTGATCAAACTGCATAGTTAATACTTATATCACATGATATATATGATGATCAATTTGCATAATAATATATCATATTAAATTACAATAACAAACTAGTATATTTCTATACAAAATTTAGTAAAATAATACTACTGTATGTTAATTAATAGCATTAAACTATATATTGTACATATTAAACTATACTTGTTAATAAATGGCATAAAAAAACTTATGTGGTTATACAAGTATAACATTGTTATATATTAATTATCAAAGTATATAGTATTAAATGATAGTATATACTGCATTGAAAAATAGCATGGTATTAAACAATAATATAATTGTATAAAGCAACACCTTTCAAAATTTCCTGATGATCTGTATATATATTAATTGTATCAGCTAGATTAAATTTTGATTTTATCTGGTATAGTAATTCTATATGTTGTATTATGTCTTCATTGTTTGTTAATGTATTTTATATGAGGACAGTATCATAATCATTCATTTATATATAACCATATGTGTGATCAGAAGGATGTTCTCAGGCCTACTATCTGTTTTTGATTTTTAAAATACCCATAATTATTTTAGCATTTGGATTATTCTAGTAGTTATAAAGTTTTGTTTATACAAGTTAATTCTAGATGGGTTTTAAAATTTTGATACCAAAGAATGGTTTTTAATTAATTTCAATAATTATTTATTATACAGAAAAAAAAAATTTATATAATTCTTTATTAGAAATGGTAACCAAATAGATTTTATCAATGGTAAATACCGAAGCGCATGCATATGCTTTATGACGCAATGTAATTAATTGATTGTTAATAACACAGCGGATAAATTTCGGTTTAACGATCATCTCATTTTTAAATTTTCTGCTTACAGCTTAGACTTCGGAATATATCGAAACGATAGAATGGAAGAAATGGGATATATACGCGACTTCCACTTCGAGTCTGGTCAATAAACTTCACGTTAAATATGAAAATACTTACAGAACAAGAAAAACAAGGTTCAATATTGCGTTCTTCGAATTTGCTTTTGCTTATATATTCTCATATTACTCTTTATCTCACTTCTATAATTTTAAATTAGAACATTATAATGCAACAATTAAAGGTGGTATTAGAGGAGCAGAAATTGGCCTTGGAGTAACGCTGGGTTTATCCTTGATAGCCCAACGATATTTTCCAACTTTTAGAAAGTTAACTTTACCCATTAAAGCTTTTTTAGTCTCTTCTGGTACTTCAGCTGCAAGTATTATTTTAGCTGAACGAGCTGGTTTAGAATATGAAAGAAAGAAATACGGCTACTATGAACCTGAAAAACAAATTTCTTCAAAAGATAAGCCTTCTTTGCAGAAAACTAAAGATTTTATATCTGAAAATAGATATGGCATTGCTACCTCTGCTTGGGCTTTAAGTATTGTTGGTAGTTTGGCTTATACTTATAATAACAAGTAAGTATTTATGATGCACTATTATTTATTTCTTCGTGATATTTAACCCTCTTTAATTTTAGGTATTTAACCCTTTCTCAAAAAGTTGTACAAGCACGTATGTATGCTCAAGCCTTAACAATTGTACTCATCGCCGCTGCTGCTGGTATTTCTGTGACTGATAAAAGAAAACCAAGTGTTCCTGCAAGTCAAGATCATTGGAAAGACATGGTGGCTGCTGAAGAGAAAAAAATTAATGAGATTTCTTAATTTTTATTTAATTAATAATTACCTCATTATAACAAAATGTAAAACTTGGTTAACATTTAATAATTATAATAAATATGAAAAATAAAATATAAAAATCCATAATCTCTCAAGCACTACTATGGAATAACATATCAATTCTTATCAAATAATAAGCTAGCAGCGGTATCAACATTACCACTTGCTATATCTAATAATTTAATAGCTTCATCTCTTGTAATTCCTCCCATTGAAATCAAATTTTGAATATGTTCTTCTGGATATTGTGAATGTTGTTGGGATACTATTAAGAAAAACAATAATAATAAATAATTGGATTTTAATTTAAATATAAAAAATCAATGATTATTACCCGGGGAAGAAGAATTTGAGGAAGGCGGATTAGCGATGATGCTAGAAGAAATTGATGGAGATTTCGTATTTGACGCACTAGAGCTACTTGCTATATCATTAAGACTTTCTCCCATCTCATCCATTCTCGCACTTTCTGGTAATTCATGTTCTGCTAAAAACCGAATTTCTTTATCATTAATAACTAACGCATTCTTTCGCAAATCAATACATGCCTAAATAATTACCATTTTTAGTTTTAACGCTAATAAATATATCTTAAAATCTTTGCAACTAACCCTAAACTGACCTGATGACGCTTAAGCATATCTAGACCGAATAATAAATCGACTCCACGTCCCTAACAATTTATTTTCGGAGAATTTAGTTAAGAATACTTGTAATTTCGTTATATTAGTTTATTTACATACTTCCATAATTGTAAACGAACAAGCCAGAAACAAATCAGTTCCGACACGAATCTGTGCAGAATGGACACGACCTATAATTTTCGCAGTTCCCACACCTTTAGCAATTCCTGCAAATCTTTTATCTACAAGTCGCATAATTCTAATATATACCCACATTAATATTAAAAAAAGAATCATATGCACATTTTTTGAATGTAATGGGCTGAATAACCACGTACCCGCAATTTTCGGCGCACTGGGGACTCACTTGATTTATGAAAAACAATTAATTCGCTAAAAATTAATAATAATAAAAAAAAAGAACATCGCATTTAACCTACTGATAGTAGCCTGAGCACCAGAATCGACGAAAGCCTTCACCGGATGTCCATTAACTTCAACGTTAATATATAACATTGTTACCTAATCAAATATATATAAGCCAAATAATCTAATTATGAAAATAAATTCTTTTAATACTATTGTTAAACGAACTCTGCCAAAAGATTCCGGACTATATTCCAATGCAGTTTGCATGTTATCTAAAACATTTTGCATTCTTATTTCTTCCTCTATCCTTCTTTGTGCCTCAATATCATATGGATCAGCATTAAGCATATTCTATTTGTTGAAAAAAATAAAAAAAAATTAATAGTCCCAAAAGAAATAGAGGTTCTTTACATTAAACAAAATAGCCTACGATCTGTTGCATCCTTTCCTGACGTTGCTCCATCTGTCGAATTAGTGCAGTAAATCTTGACGGATCATTCAATGCAGCATCAGCAAGTTCCGGCTGATACTTGTAAAATCAACAAACTAATTTATGTATTTAGTTCATTCAATAATTAACAAAATTCTTTAAACGACTTACTTGAAGTAATTGTTGTATCAAATCGGGCCGACTCAGAACGATTTGACGTATATGTTCTGCACTAATATTAAATAAATGGTAACTATTATTTTGTCGAGGCATAAATGCGGGAAGAATATAAAAAAAAACTCACGCTGTAGACGATGATTGATTACTGGAGGGGCTTTTCTTAAGAAACAATATATCATCTTGAATAACACCATATTGCTCTAGAGTTTTCTTTGGATCCGTCAATTCTTGTTCGTGATAAGATAAAATTTGATCAGCGGGCGCTATCCCTGTCTACAATAATTTGACAAATCAAAAACGATTAAACTTATGCTAGAGTTTAACATTCTCAAGAATATGAGAATTTTCAAACCATTGTCTCAATTAAAGCTTTAAAGTTTTCTAATTCCATCTGTGAATCGACTTCCAAATTATGGACTTCGCCCGATTCTGTCGTAAATGCAATTCTCATTTCTTCACACGAGAATGATAAAACGTAAGAAATTGACGTGATATTTTAATAATTTTAAGGGTAAATACACCAAATATTTGTTTTGAACATACTCTTTTGTGTGTACAGTACTTGAATGCTCTTCGATAAACTAATAACGCGATCAAATTCACTACAGGATGTTCGGTAATTATGCAAAACCAAAAAAAAAAAATTCCGTAATTTTATATTATGTCCAGATTGTTACACTGCAGTTCTCTAATCATACTTCCTATTTTGATTAAATACTACCCCAGGTTTTATACCTTTATAATTTAAGCTAAAATTTAAATTTTCTACTATAAATGCTTTTATTAAAGAAATTATCATACTAATAATAATTATTTACTGTATAGGTATAATATATTAAAATAATTACTTTTTAAATAATCCTATATTATTAATATAAACTAGAATTCTAAATAAAAAATTACTTATATTATATTTTAATAAGTATTAAAAATTAAGAAAAATAAACAATATTTTTTTCTTTAATTTTATAAATTTATATTATATAATATATTAATGTATTTTTAATTAAATTTTCTAATATAGTTAGATAGGATTTCAGAAAATTCTTATAAGGTAAGATTCCAAAAATATTTTTTATTAATAGTTTTAAGCAAGAGTTTTTTTATAATTGCTAAATAAAGTTTGTATTTAATATCAAAAATTATAAATTAATCTTTTAATCTAACTAAAATTTTTATTTTATTAAAGTTTTATTTAATATTTTGATCTGATCTGATTTATTTAACCTAAAATATTTGGATTACTTTAGGTAATCAAAAAATGGTTTAAAATTCAAAGAGAATAATAAAAAAGAATTTTATTTATTTATTCTAATTTGTTACTTATAGTTTTAATTTAAAAAATTTTATTAAAGTTAAATATTATTATAAAAAAAAAATATTTATTTTGAAAAATGATCAAAAAATATTATTCAACTGAATATATTATTATTTAATTACTGATTCATATAAAATAAGTAAAAATTAGTATAGTAAATTATAAGGCATTATAGGACCTAGAAATATACATATAGGAGTAGGATCTATCAATGCGTCATCATCATAGTGAAATTAGATGAGATAAAGTTTTGATTTACATATAATTTAAGAGTTTTTTGTCATAATTAGATCATTAAATTGCATATTTTTATCAAAAATTTTTATATGTAAAAGATTTAATTTATGTATTTTAACCTATATTTTATTTGACCAATTATATATATATACTGTTATAGAAAATTATTCAATATGCTAAAATACAATTTATTAATCATAAAATTTACAGTTTTATAGTTTTAAATTTTTTCTTTTAAAAAAGATTTTTTTATCAATTTTTATAACCAAATTTTTTTTTTTAATATTTAATATTTTTTATCAATTTTATAAACTGAATTTTTTTTTAATATTTATATTATTAGCTTATCTGAATTTTTTTTTTAAAAAAAAATTTTTTATAAACGAAACTTTTTCTTTTAAAAAAAATAAATAGTTAAGAAATTTATTTTTTTCACTTTTCTTTTTCACTAATTTAAAAAAATAAAAAAAAAAATTATTTATAAAAAAAGTTTTTAGTATTATTAGAATATAAATTGGAATTAGCAGACTCTTGCAAATATGATGAGTTAAGTGTAAAAAGCAGAATTCAAAAAATGTTAATAAAATTTTATTAATATTTCTTTTAGTTTTTTAGGTATCTACATAATTAAGATTATTCTATTTTTTATAGCTTATTACATTTGATAAGTTTCAAATTTTTAGGAATTTTATTAAAAAATGCTTATTAATATTTTATAATTTCTTTTTTATAGATTTTAGAATTCAATCAGAACTTGAAATTCAAGTCAGGTAAGTATTTCTAAAAGAGATAAACACATTTGATTTTTTATGTATTAAAGAGTATTTACTAACATTCTTTAATTTTTTTTTTGTAGATTTTAAAGTAAAATTTAGAATTCAAGACAGTTAAGTATTACTAAAAGTAGGAGGATGCAGGTTTGAATAAAATATTTACTAACTTTTTTTTTTTTGCGGAATTTAGACTAAAATTTAGAATAATTCAAAATAGGTAAATATTTTTTAAAAAAGGAGTGGTTTATATAAGAATACTTACTAATATTCTTTAACATCTCTTTTTGTAGATTTTGAACTGGAACTTCAAATTGGAATTTAAATATATTATAGAAATGAACTTTCAAATATAAATATTAAAAAAAAAAATAATAATTTTTTTTCTAATTATAAAGCTATATAAATTTATATACAAATATTATTAAAATATAATACATTTTATTATATTTTGTTAATATAACATAAAAAGAAACAAATATAATTTTTTTTTTTAAAAAAAAACTGATATTAAACTGCAGATTATAAAAACTATATAATATAATATACTGCACTTTACTGAATTAATTAATAATTAAAAATTTTAAGGTCTAAAATTTTATTTGCATATTTTTGTGATATTTTCAATATTAAATATCATACTGTTCATATAAAAAACTCTTGCATACAGTTCATAGTAAAATTTTCTTTTATCACCTGACTGATCCCTATATATATATTTCTGGATCCTGGTATTATCTATATAGATCATCATCAATTTAATGACTTTATTAAACTAATAAATGTAATATATTTATTATCAAGAGTAGTCATTTACTAATAACATTATAAGTAAAATTTCAGATAAGTCATAAAAATAAAAAAAAATTTATTGAAATAAAACAAAAAAAATTTTTTTATTTAAATATATAGCAGATTTTATAATATTTAAATATATAATAAGATATAAATATATTTTATTTTTTACTTATAATTCTTTAAAATTAACTTTAAAAATATTGTTTAATATTTTTTTTTAATTTTATTTTTAGCTTTTTTTTACAAAAACATTATAAATATTACTTTAAAATTATTTTTAAGATTGAACTTGCAGATATTGTTATAATAAGAAAAATTTTTTCTAATATTTTTATTTACTTTTATTTTATAAAAAATGCTGATTAAGATAAATAAAATTTATAAGTAATGAAAAGAGAATGAGAAAGTGAAATTTTTTTATGTTTATTGATAATAAGAAATATTTTTAATATTTTTATTTATTTTTATTTTATAAAATACCAGCTAAAATAATTCAGATTTATCACCGTTTTTAAATTACTGTGATCAGCAGCTTTTTTTTATATAAATAAAAATTGATTTTAGATTACATAAATTAAAATCACTTTTTACTATAAATATTATAGATATCATTTGATCTGTGTAATGCTAAGCCACCATTATACAAACTTTACTAATATTTTTTTTATTATTTGCCCTTTTTATCACAATAGCTTATAAACTGATTCCTCCAATTTCTAGAGATTAATTCTTAAAAACCAATTCTTAAAAACTGATTCCTAACGATTTTAAAAGTTCACTACTAAATAACAGGTAATATTTTTTTTATTTTATTAATTTTTTTTTTGTTTTTTTTCTTTTTTTTTATTTCTAACTATTTTTTTTATTTAGATTTTTAGTTTTTAATAAATAAAAAAACACACTATAAACATCTTATAAACATAATAAAGAATGTTAAAGACGTCAACTAAAGTTTAGTAAAATATTTATAAAAAGTATTTTTTGTATGTGTTTAATAAGAGTATTTTTAATAAATCAATTATTTTCAGTTATTTTCAGCTGTTTTTAATATTTTTTTTTTTAATTAATCAACAAATCACCTGATCATAGCAATTTAAAAATGGCAATAAAAGTAATGAAAAGATTAAAAAAAAATTTTATAATGTTTAATTAGAAGTATTCTATTTTATTTTTATTTATAGAAGTGTTAACTAAAATATATTAGATTTATTATATAATTAGAAAGTTTTTATTCATTTTATTTATTTAGTAAAAATATTTTTAATATTTTTCTTTTATTTTTTATTTTTATTTTTTTATATTCATTTAGATATATATAATTTTGAAATACTGTAAATGAAACTTCTTATTTTAATTTTTGATTTTAACTTTTATTTTATTATTTTGTATTTTATATATAGACATACGTCAGTAGAAAAGGGGGAAATCGACTTTTTTTTCAAAATTTATTTTATTAGACCACTTTGCTGATCTCAATCATGTGCACAAAATTAACTTAATAACCAAAATTACAAAAAAAAAGTCGATTTCCTCCTTTTCTACTGACGTACGCCCATATGTATAGTATATATATTATTAAATTACTAGTAAAGATGATAATAATTTTTAAAATAAAATAAAATAAAGTTGATATGTTCAGTTTTAAAGTAATCAAAAAATATTAAAACTATAAAAAAAAGAATTGTTAGTAAGATTCTGTCATTAATCACCTGTAACTATAAGGCTTTTAATTATAAAGTGGATTTTTAATATTATTTAATGAAGTATTAATTAGAAAATATAAGATTTAGAAAATAAAATTTTTTATTATAATTTATAATTCTATGCTGATCATATCAATTTTTATCCTATTATATGCAGATTAATAATTAATCATTAATTATTAAAATATGGATTTTTATTAGAAAATTTTTTTAATATTATAAAACCTAATATCTTTTTTTAATTATTATCCATACATTTATTTAAAAATTTTAATATCCTACAAAAAAAAATAAAAAAATATTAAAAGATATTCTAATATAATATTATAAAGTATATAATTTTACTTTTTATATTATTATTATATATAAGTTTAAATTAATTCTTTAAAAACTTAATTGCTGATCCACATGTGATCGATAGAACAGATATAGTAAATCGTGACTAGGGATGCCAAAAGTTCAGTTATAACTGGTCATAACCAGTTTTTGCCAGTTCAGTTTCAGTTCAGTTTTAGTCCAAGACTGACCGGTTAACCATCAGTTTTATATATAAAAAAACTGATGAAAAACTGATCGGTTAATTGTAAATATTTTACAACATATCCCAAACAAAACATCTTTGTTTCAATTGAGAATAACTAAAAAACGTGAATTTTAATATTTAAATTTATAGTACTATCCTTTTTGAAATTATGAGGAGAATTTTAATTTTGTGCGATGATCATGTGATTTTTGTATCGCCAAAAAATCTCAAAGTCAGCACTATTTTTGTAAAAAAAAATTATGTAAATTTAAATGTTATTATTAAATAAAGTCATAATTAGCACTTTCAAATAAAAATTTATTCGGTTTTGCAATCAGTTTTGCGGTTCAGTTTTATTGATCAGTTTTGCGGTCAGTTTGATTTTGGCTGAAAATTGCAGTTTTAAAACTGAAACTGAATTGAACTGACTATTGGTATCCCTAATCGTGACATTATGTTTAATAATAAAAAAAGTTTAATCCAGAAATCTTTTTTTCCCCATAATAAATAAACCTCAAAATCTCACATTATACCAGGAAAACTTGTTGCAACTGGCAGTATTGTGTCAAAACTTCATTATGATCTATATTTACGTGACTGGTGAGTTTTTCCTAAAGAAAAAACTCAAAACTATTTTATTCCTTTACGTTTGAGACTTGAAGTTATGATCCAACTTAATAATAATCCTTTTATAGTTCATATAATTCATAATATTTACAGTTTTTTATAGCCTAGTTATATTTGTGAAAAAAGAGGATAAAGTAGTAGTATTAATAAAAATGCTACTGCAGCTATTACTTCTGTTTATCAATCTGTTTTTGATAGTAAAACAAAATATGTTGGATTCTCTTATTTGAGTATAGACCAACCTGAAACAACTCAAAAATTATTAGATGGAATCACATTTTTTCCTTTTTTTATTGAACTAGAAAGTATAATAGTTTTTGTTAGTTATCTTAGTAAAATTATAATATTAAACGCAAGTAAAGTTGATTATAATTGTGCAGCATCATTATTTCATAAGTATAGAAAAGTCCAATCAGTTTTTTATCAGCATGTTAATAAAGTTTTTTTTTTAATTACAATTTATTAAAACAGCCAAATAATTGCTGAATTTAAAGATATTTTGCCAAATGTTGTTTAGAATAAAACTGGAGTTTTAACATCTATACCAGGCGACATTTTATTTGTTATAAATCATTCTATAACTTTAGATAACATTAACCAAGAACATCAAAAACTTTACTTGCTGATAAGTGTACACCTGCTGACCTGCAGATTGAAATAATGAGATAATTATAGAATATTTATATGAGTTATATTTAAAAAGAAATCTTAGAAGATCAGTTAAATGGCGTCAAGTATTTCAAAATTGGGTACATTAAAAAAATAATATTATTGAACTATTTATTCGTCTTAGCAAAATATATAATGTGGATTATGAATTTTAAGAAAGAGAATTACAAGTATAGCATATGATGCTTTATACTACAGGATGTATAAATATTACTCCATTTAACAAAGGCGTTTCTTGTGTAAGTATAAATGTATATTTATATTATCAATATTAAAAATTATAAATTAATAATAACTATTATAGAATGAATTTTGGACAAATGTATCTGAACCTGAAAAAGACTGTGAAACTATTGCTAAATTATATGCAGAAAAACTTTTGAATGTGACCTTACCAACTCACATATTCTAGAACTATTTTCGTAATAGCTATAATGCAAATTCTAAAGGAGTAGATGGCAAAACATATATATTATCAATAATTGCGAAAAATTTTACCTATAAGGAAATAATTGAGGAATTAGAAGTATGTAAAATTTTTGACAAATTAAAAAAAAAAAATTGTATACAATAATAAAATTTATTAATTAAATTATCAATAGATATCACCTAATTCAGTTAATATAGCATGAAAGTATTCTAGAATCAATGAATCTGGATGTCCTGCACTAAAAAAGCCAGTTATTATTCGTTCAAAAATGTCTAAAGTTAAAAAAAAAGAATTTTAATTATTTTTTGCAGACAAAGCAAATGTGAATATGAGTTCTTATAAAATTAATGTAAAATCATAATTACCAGTACTTTACCTAAAAGATCAAAAAAGTGCTCTTTGGAAAAAATTTTCTGCTACTTATCCTAATGGAATAAAGCATACTTTCTTTATGACTTGTTTACAAAACGGTCTTAAATATAGAGAAGATTTAGAAAGATTATGTATAATATGCAATGATTATGATTGTCAAACTATCAAAGGTTTAATTGAACTTATGACCATAAATTTTTCCAACAAAATTTAAAGGGTTGGTATTAATTAAATTTTTATTATTTTTTTTTGTTCAATTTGATTATATAATAATTTCTTAATTTTATAGGATCAGTTAATCCATGAATTAAAATGTTTACACCAGCATTTAAAGAAAAATTATAAAAATAAATTATCTGTAAATAAGGATAGTATGATTGATCACATGGATTGTATTAATCATTGTTTATTATTTGCATTTGGAGAATGTATGCAATAACATTTCTTACAGTGTCAAGAATGTGATAAAATTTTCACTTTATTTAAATATTTAACTGATCAACTTAATGTTATTCATCATCCAAAACTCTTAAAATATCAAGAAAAATGACTTGTTATTTAGCACATCAAACTTACAAAGCATATCTGAATACTCAATTTAATGTTATTTTATGTGAACTAGATAATCATGAAACCATTATTGTAGTTGATTATAAAATGCAGATTTTACCTGCAATAGCTTAAAAAATTAAAAAACAAAAAGTGAGTTTTTTGGAAAGCGTGGTTGAACACTCTACACAATTTCAGTGTTTCAAAAAAATAAAAAGAATAATAAAGAATTAGATGTTCAAGCATATGATTATTGGAGTGCTGATACTAAACAGGATGCTTGGTTTACAGCATCATACTTTGAAGCAGTATTTACAACAATAGATTCTAAACCTTTCTGGGTTAAAATTATTTTTGATAACAGAAGTCATTATCATAATTCAGAATTAATGACAATTATTAGTTACTGATATGATTAGTATAATATAGAAGTATGCAGATAGATTTTTTTAAATTGGAAGAAACTAAAACAACTGTTAATTCCTATCATGCAATGGTAAATAGAAATATTTAGTTCTTTTTTTTTTTTACTAACATATTTTTTATTTTTAAATCTATAATAAATTTCATATGCTATTAAAAGCAGTGTTGGCCAGTGACCCAAATGACCTCAAATGATCCAAATGACTGGTCACGTGTCATTTGGGTCATTTCAACGTTAAATGACAAATGACCTAGTCATTTAAAAATTACGTCATAATTCTGACCAATACAATTTCAATATTTTATGGATAATAATTTTCATGTGATACTATAAATTCATAATTCTAGTCGGAATCATAAACCTGGCCTAAATTATAAAGCATTAATTTTAAATGACTCAAATGACAAATGACCCTAATGACTAGGTCATTCAAAGGTCATTTAGGGGTCATCTCAAAATGGACAAATGACCTGGTTATTTGCCCATCACTGATTAAAAGCTATATCTGAATTGAATGTAATCTTACTGAGAGAAAAAACATTGAAATAGCACTTCAAGGTTTAAGTGGAATGCTAGTATTACATATAGAACTAAATCAAAATATGAAAACATTAATAAATCAAGAAAATTTGGGGTAAGTATAGTATTTTTAACAATCAATAGATTCATAAAATAATATAATATGATAGATTATAGATTGATAGATTTATAGAACTAAATCAAATAGATTTATAAACCAATAATATAAATTTATTTTGTAAAAAAAGTTTACCGATAAATAACAAAAAAAAAATATAATAAATTATAATAAAGTAAAAAAAATAGGTGTTGAACGCAAATAAGTCCAAAAAAAAAACTAAATACTAGTAAAAATTATTTTCAAAATATTTTATTTATAAAATAAAAATTACAAAATTATCAACAAGCTCTAAAAAAAAAAATAAATAAAAAAAAAATAATATATTCTTGATTATAATAGGAATAATTAAAAATCAAAAAACGCCAATGAAAAAAATTCAAAACTATACTTGGAATCTTAAAGTAGTTTGAATGGAATTGGCCTGTAA
The DNA here is from genome assembly GCA_015698045.1 of Rhizophagus clarus. Classification (NCBI taxonomy): domain Eukaryota; kingdom Fungi; phylum Glomeromycota; class Glomeromycetes; order Glomerales; family Glomeraceae; genus Rhizophagus; species Rhizophagus clarus. The sequence continues at coordinate 1,464,820 of BLAL01000215.1, forward strand.
CAGGTCAATTTGCTGGATATATTCACGTGTGCTCTCTTTCTCATATTGGTAAATGGATTGATTTTTCTCTTATGCAAATTTGTGGTTCAATCTATAAAATAACTTCAACCATTTCACAATCAACTAAACCAGATGCCCCTTGGATTATGCCAATTCCTAAAAAAATAGATTATATAAAAATATTTTATTATTTCTAATCTCTAAAATTACAATAAACTAAATAATTATAATAATTATGATAAAAATTCAGATGAAAATACAAATGAAATCAATAAAATAGAAAAGAAAATTATTATGAAAAATAACAAATCAGGTAAATAATAAATATGTGACTAAATATCATATTTAGCGTTTTATATACTAATAATATCTATATATTAGATAAAACTATGAGGTAAAGATAATCATGAAAGTATTTGTTCAATTCTACATGAAAAAAAATACTGAATAACAAATTCTTTAGTCTAGATCAAGAATTTCCTTTCAGCAAAGAATGGATACTAAAAGAAAATCTAAAATTTGGCAATAAGGGTAGAGGGAAATATATATCAAAAAAAGTTGTTCAGTATTTACAAGGTTTTTTTTTGGTTGGAAATTTGAGAGCAGCAGACCGCTATTCACCTGAAATATGTATACTTATTTAAAAGAATTGGCTATAGAAGAAAAACTTACTTTGGAAGAAATACCAACTGTGAAAACTATCAAAGGATGGATAGAAAGGTATAATGCTAATTTTAAGAAAGTAGTATCAGAAAAGACACTATTTGGAAATATGGAGAATTAAAGTATAGCGCCTATTAAAAGTAGCACTAGTCAGAAACAATTTTATAAATGCTGAAAGACAAGTTAAAAATACTTTATTAGATATTTTGTTAAAATGAAAATTCCAGTAAACTATTAAACTTTATATATTGCAATATATTGAATTAGTAAATCTACATTTAACAATCTCTGAAATGCATTTATAGTTTTAAATTACGCAGTTGTATAACAATCATTATTATAATACAAATTGATGATTGGCATTGTTATATATGAAAATTGTATCACATTTTATTATAGAAATACTATTGATCACATATGGATGGTAATTAAATTTAAAATCCTTTTTAGCAATTTTTTAAAATAAAAAAAAATATCAATTATTTGTGATTAGTTAGAAAAAATCAAACTGAAAATTTTTTTAATATTAGGATTGTAAATATAATATAAAAAAATTTGATTTATGTTTTAATTAAAGAATTTTATAAAAAAAAAAACATTAAAAATATTTTTTAATTAAAAAATATAACTTTCTTTTCATATTATTTATTGTGTAAGTTTAGATTTGTTATATTTTTCAAAAATCTAGTTTTTTAGTACAAAAAAAAAAAATCATATAATTATTTTATTTTTTTATTTTTATTTTTATTTTTATTAACACAAAAATCTCTATAATAAAGATCAAAAAGAAAATTAGATAGAAATAATACATTTATAAAAAATGTAATAGTGAGCACTGATCAAACTATAGTTAGAACAAAAGAACTAAACTAAATAGATATTGCAGCACTTTTAGTCATAAGCATGACAAAAGAATCATCTTCAACTTGTTCATGCAAGATACAAAGTATCGCTTTCATCTGGGATATCAACAATCAAACTACAAAAAACTTCTCTAACTGTCAAATTAAAATAAAGTAAATTGCACGATCAACTCACATTAAAAATATAGTATTTGAAACTATCTAAAGCAAAATAAATAAACTGCCTTAAATTCTTATATATATAACATGATGATAAGGATACAGATAAGCTTGTTTCTTAATAGAAAAAGTAATGTCCATATTAGATTTCCAAATAAAAAAAGCTTGACATCTTGAAGGTCATATATGATTTTTAGTAAATTCTGTATTTAACCAATTGAGTTCTTCTAGTAGAGTTCAGACAGACAAAACTAAAATATATTGTAATAAAAATAAAATAAGACTTTGAGAAATAAAACCCCTTAAAAAATCAATAAAAATAAAAGAAGTATTACTACCATCTAAATCCCAAATATTAATGTTTTAGATTATAGATTCAATGATGTTATGTGAATAAGAATTAATAAATGAACAAATATAAGAAATAATAGAAGATAAATATGAACGAGTAATGAAAAGAACTTCAGAATATAACCAAATATGAGGTAAATTTTTAGAAAGATCTTTACAAAGGAAACAATATGAAACTATTTTATTTTTTTATAAATTTTACCTATATTTAAAAAAAATAGGTGTAATTATAAAAAACTCTATATGATATAGTTATAAAAAGAGATTTTTTTATATGTTTATTAATATATTAAATTTAAAATATAGTGTACTTATAAAAAAGGGTTTTATATGATTTAATTATACAGGAAATAATTTTTATTTTTATTTTTATTTAAACAATTGTCATCCAACTGAAATACTTATCGTAAAATAGATTCAAACAATACAAAGGAGAACCTAAGTAAGCATCGATAGTCGGTCAAATCATTGTTCTTAAAAAATTAAGATACTAAATTGGTTATCACAAGTATCTCCGTTAAAAGTTAAAGCTAAGCTAAAACAAGCAACGCCGCCCTGCAAGACAACAATTTATAGCTCCTCAGAAATAAATTGTAATCACTTTCACCAGAAACCTCAACACCTTAAAACGACTAAACTCTATAAATGTTCATTGCTTGGCAGACTTACTCAAACAAATGAACAAAAACAAAAATAAAAAAGAAAGAAAAAATAAAAAACACTAACTACTAAATATTAAATTAATAATTGTAACAAGAGCTTGACGATATCCATTTTATCCTGAGGCTTCTTGTCAGAGGACTTCTTTGATTTCTTCTTATCTTTCGACTTATTGGAAGTCTTCTTAGTATTCTTCACAGGTTTATTTGATTTAGTAGGGCATGTTTTGGATGGAATAGTCTTTTTGTTCTTCTTGGACGGCTTTGAAGGAATAGAGGAAGACTTGGACTTGTTGGTAAAACCTTAGAGTTAGCAGAAAAGGGAGTTTTACACCATGGGTGAGAGTAGTCTTGATTGTTATGGTTGAAATTGAAAGTCGTCTGACGACAAGCTTCTATATCTTCGAATTTTTTGAAAAAGGCTACAATTAAACTCTTACCACTTACACAAAAATGCTTTACAGCTTTGATTGGGTAGTTAGCGAAGACATGTAAGGGCTGGTTCCTATCCTATAATTGCCAAAACTTTGAGTCTTCAGGCAGATCGTTGACATAGAGGCAGAACTGTTCACGTTTTTTTCTTTGTTGTAGCGTCCAGTATCCTAGGAACTATCGTACTTCCTGGTTTCCTAAGGTATATTGCCAGAGGCCTTTATCGAAGGAAGCCAACGTGAAAGTGGAGAGGCATATATTTAATCGAAGCGTCTGAGACTTCCTTTGTCTCTTTGATGTCATAGAAATGACATCACTCCATGACTTCAGCTAAGCGAGTATTTTTTCATGAGTCTACTTTACAGGTACGTCATATACAAATATTTCCCTTGATTATTTCTTTGATCTTTGGGAATGTGAAAATCTGTATATATTTTTTCAACAGCCTTTGCTGGAACCTTATTCTTTTGAGTTTAGGGGTAGTAGCACTACCAGAAGGAACTGGTCCTAATAGAGTAAGATGCAGCTGATCCTCCACTTGCATAGCATCATCAACCTGTTGGGCTGAAGGTATGACTGGTATTGGCTGTATGATTAACTGCTGAATCAGGAATGAGGTGAGGAGTGTGATGGTGTGTATCACCTGAAATAACCTGTTTCAGTTTTTCACATGATTCTTCATAGCTGACTGGGTCGCCCACTTGTTTTTTCTGAAGAAGCAATGCCATAAGTTGACAAGGATAATTTAGCGAGTTCATAAAAGCTCAAAGTTCAACGTGAACTATAAGTGATATCAGCATATTAGGAATTTGTGTTTTTTGTGAAAGGGATTTGTACTTTACTGGATCAGCTTTTGGACCAAAGGTTTTAACTAGCCATTTGCCTTGTTCCATAGCGTTCATAGTCGTAATATGTTGAAAATTTTTCTCTATTATATATAATAAAAGAGCTTCATATTGTTCTTCCAGTTGCTTATCAAGAAAACCGTCCTTATTGAGAAATGCTGCCACTTTCTCATCGGTATCTGAAGAGCCTTGTACTGGTTATTTATCCTTATTCTTGGACTTTTTCTTCTTTTTATTTTTCTTCTTCTTCGGTAAAGATATTTGTGTTTTTGAAGAAGAAAGTGATTATGAAAATGTTATTATTTTGATATCACTATCGTTGTCTTCTGTAGTAGCATCTTCTGTATAAAAAGTGTCAAGAATACTTTGGTCTATCTCCATATTGTGACGAAGTTTAATAAAAAGTTTTTAGTTTAGAAAAATAAATTTTTTGTAAAAAATTTTTATATGGTTTGAAACGCAACAGGAGAGAGTTTTTAAAATTTATACAGGAGATAATTATAAGGAAGATCAGTTGTATATATTATACTAAAACCTTAAATAATATATAAATATATTAGATTTGAGTTTATTTAATAATCATATAAAAAAAAAAAATCTATATAAAACTTTTATTTGCTTATTTTAATATAAAATTTTTAATTGGTTAAATATTTAAATATATAGTTAAACTTATTTTTATTTCAGTTCAATAATTATATTTGTATAATAGAATCCTTTATTTGTATGATAAATATTTATATATATATATATATATAGATAAAATTTTAATTTCATATGTAGATTTAATAATTTTTTTATATAATCAGACAAATTTTATACAATCACATGCTATATAGTCACACCTTCACATAAGAATCCAATTTTGTGAAACTGACTTTTACTTAGTTAATTTATTTCTTTATAATCACAATTTGATTATAATTACTATCACTATATAATCTATAACATACATATTATTTTTACTAATAATTGAACTTCTTTATAGTCACTATAATTTCAGTTAAATTAAAATTTTAGCCAGAATTATAAACAAATTTCCTTTTTTTAGAATGCAAATTATAAGAAATTTTCAAAATTGTTTTTATAAATGATAATTACCCAAAAATACAATTTATGTTTAATAAATTATAATTCAAGCCAAAACTAAGATAATTTTAATAATTTTTATTTATGATTTCAAATTATATACAATTAGTGCTCCAAATGAGTCAAGTTAACCTGGATCAATTCGTGAGTTAAGTCAAGTTGAGCTGGATCAATTCGTAAGTTAAGTCAAGTTGAGCTGGGTTTGATTTGAGGATTTTTCTGTTATGTAACTATGATTTGAGTCATAAGTCGATTCTAATTGAGTCAATTCTAAGTTTATATTAATACTCACTTAACCCAGATTAACCTGGGTTGAATAAAATTTGTAATAGTATATCAGATTTTAATATAAACTTATAATAAAATAATGTTTTTCATAATATTTATTTTATTATTAAATTAAAAAATATTATAAAAGTCATTAGTTTTTTGTTTAGTAATTTATGAATAAAAAACATTTCACAACGTTTTTAATTAATGGAGTTAAAAAATATTACAAAAATTTTTTTTCTTGTTTAATTCATAAATAAGAAACATTTTGCAACATTTTTAATTAACAGAGTTAAAAAATGTTGCAAAAACATTTTTTTTTCATTAATTCTTAGATCAGAAATATTTCGCAACATTTTTAATTAATATAGTTAAAAACTATTGCAAAAACATTTTTTTTTGTTAATTTATAAATCAAAACATTTTGCAATATTTTATCATTATAGCCAAAAAATATTACAAGCAATGTTTATGTGCAAAATATTTAAAAAAAAACTATTTCAGACAGTTTTTAATCGTTTTAATAAAATGTTGTAAAATGTTTTTATTTCTTTTAATTTAATTTGATAAAAAAACTGATTTGCAACAGTTTTAATTATTTTAATAAAAATGTTACAAAATGTTTTTATTTCTTTTAATTTAATTTGATAAAAAAACCATTTTGTAATGGTTTTTAATTATTTTAATAAAAATATTGCAAACTGTTTTTATTTCTTTAATTTTATACAATAAAAAAAACTATTTCACTACAGTTTTTAATTATTTTAATAAAAATATTGCAAAACATTTTTATTTCTTTAATTTTATATAATAAATAAACCATTTTGCAATAGTTTTTAATCATTTTAATAAAAACGTTGTGAAACATTTTTATTTCTTTAACTTAATACGATAAAAAAACTGTTTCACAATAGTTATTAATCATTTTAATAAAATATTGTAAAACATTTTTATTTCTTTTAATTTAACATGATAAAAAAACTGTTTTGCAATAGTTTTTAATCATTTTAATAAAAACGTTGTAAAACATTTTTATTTTTTTAATTTTATATGATAAAAAAAACTATTTCATAACAGTTTTTAATTATTTTAGTAATAACGTTGTGAAACATTTTTATTTTTTTAACTTAATATGATAAAAAAAATTTGTTTTAGTAAAAATGTTGTGAAACATTTTATTTCTTTAATTTAATATGATAAAAAAATCATTTTGTAACAGTTTTTAATCGTTTTAATAAACACTAAAAAACATTGTGAACTGGTAACATTTTTCTAATATTTTTATCAACTCTTTACTAACTCAAGAATAATCAATCCAAATCAAGTTGATCTGAGTTAATGTTTTTTATGAGTCGAGTTGAATCAAGTTTAAAAAAATTATTATTTTGATTTGATTTAACTAGACTTGAATTTTTCAAGTTAAGTATAATTCTGTCCAATAATTGATTTGACTCGATTCATTCAGAGCACTATATACAATAACACCTTTATATAATCACTAGTTAAAAGTGTAATAGTGATTATATAGAGATCTGACTGTATATAATTTTTTAACTATCACTTTTTTTTTAAATATATTACTTATTTTATATATTTTTAATGTTTATAAAATTAAGTATTATATTTTATTATAAAAAATATTATATTTTATAATAATATTCTTTTTTTTTAATTTTAATAATTTTAGGAAAAACTCTTTCTGGTACCAAAAGGACAAAATTTTTATTTTGTCTATAGGACGTTTACTTTTTTAAGAAACCCTGCAAATAAACAACAGAAATGGACTTCTCAACTCAAGAAACATTACATAGCAATTCAAAATAATTTTTTAAATACCGTAAAGAATAAATATAAAGGTCTATAGTACTAACTGTTTATTGTATAATACAACAGAACAAGGATTTTTTTAGACAGGCAAAAGTTAATGACAAGCTACTGAAATTATTTTTTAAGTCCAATAAAGATATTATGTAACTAGTAGAAACACTAAAGTTTTTGAATGTAACTCTAAAAGCTTTTATATTACCCTTTTTCTTAGCGACTATTATCAGTTATTTTGTCAAAGAATCTTGCTATCATGAATGAGAGACTTGTACAGCAAATTTAGAAATTCAGCCCCCTGTGCAATAACAACAAATTACTCCTAATATATCTGATATAGCAATTTCTCAACCTATAAAATACCAATCAGATTTGTAAATTTTGATGTCTCTATAGATGATACAAATAATAAGGTACCCAGTACTTCTCATCATTCCAATTTAATTCTACCATCTACTATACCTTTATCCAGGATTTAGAAAAAAGCTGCTAAGAAAAAGCTGAAAAAACTTCAACAACAACAGCAAATACCAAACAACAATCTCTTTATTGTTCCTAGTAGCCTGTCACCTGAGCAAACACCCTCTGAATCAAAAGTGGTTACTTTTAGTAATGCTTCCCCTCTGACAGTGTTTCTTTCAAAAAGTAGTGACAGTCATAAACCTTTGGTGAAGACCACAACTAATTAGGAGAAAAAGAGAAAATAGGAGCATTTAGCAAACAATTTTAGAAACTCCAATCTTATCCTTACTGATTAAAGTCTTGTAGAAAAAGAACAGGCATAGCTGCTAAACTTAATAGTCTATGATATATCAACCAAATGGAATAACTATACTCTCCTTAGGAACTTAAGTTTCTGGAGAAAGATTGTATCAATTATACAAGAAATTTTTTCAGTAAGGGTAAGATTAATACCAAATCATACATGCTTAAAGATTTATAATAGAGGTAGTACTCTGAATGAATCAAGTCAATCTGGATCAATTCACAAGTCAAGTCAAGTCAAGTTTGATTTGACTACAATTCAATTCTGATTTGAGTTGATTCTGAGTTTATATTAATACTCGACTTGATTCAGATTAATAAAATCTGCAGTAATATATTAGATTTTAATATAAACTTATAATAAAATAATGTTTTCATAATATTTTTTTTATTATTAGGTTATGAAAAACATTAGTTTTTTATTTAATAATTCATGAATAAAAAACATTTCATAATGTTTTTAATTAATAGAGTTTTTTTTCTTGTTTAATTTATAAATAAGAAACATTTTGCAACATTTTTAATTAACAGAGTTAAAAAATGTTGTGAAAAATATTTTTTTCATTAATTCATAGATCAGAACATTTTCGCAACATTTTTAATTAATATATTTTTTTTTATTAATTCATAAATCAAAAATGTTTTGCAAAATTTAATCATTATAATTAAAAAATGTTATGAGTAATGTTTATGTGCAAAATATTCAAAAAAAAACTAGTTTGGACAGTTTTTAATCATTTTAATAAAAATGTTGCAAAACATTTTTATTTCTTTTAATTTTATACGATAAAAAAACTGTTTCGCAACAGTTTTTAATTATTTTAATAAAAATATTATGAAATATTTTTATTTTTTAATTTAATTCAATAAAAAAATCATTTCACAATAGTTTTTAATCATTTTAATAAAAATATTGCGAAACGTTTTTATTTTTTTAATTTTATATAATAAAAAAACTGTTTCGCAACAGTTTTTAATTATTTTAATAAAAACGTTGTAAAACATTTTTATTTCTTTTAATTTAATATGATAAAAAACCATTTTGTAACAGTTTTTAATTGTTTTAATAAAAACGTTGCAAAATATTTTTATTTCTTTAATTTAATATGATAAAAAACCATTTTGCAACAGTTTTTAATCATTTTAATAAAAATGTTGCAAAATATTTTATTTCTCTTAATTTAATATGAAAAAAATCATTTCGCAACAGTTTTTAATCATTTTAATAAAAATGTTGCAAAATGTTTTTATTTCTTTTAATTTAATATGATAAAAAAACTGTTTCACAATAGTTTTTAATCATTTTAATAAAAATGTTGATTTAATATGATAAAAAAATCATTTTGCAATGGTTATTAATCATTTTAATAAAAACGTTGTGAACCATTTTAGTTTTTTAATTTAATATGATAAAAAAAACCATTTGGTAATGGTTATTAATCGTTTTAATAAAACATTGTAAAACATTTTTATTTCTTTAATTTTATATAATAAAAAAACCATTTTTGCAACAGTTTTTAATCATTTTAATAAAAATGTTGTGAAATATTTTTATTTCTTTAATTTAATACGATAAAAAAACTATTTTGTAATGATTTTTAATCATTTTAATAAAAATGTTGTGAAACAGTTTTATTTTTAATTTAATATGATAAAAAGAATTGTTTTGCAATGGTTATTAATCGTTTTAATAAAAATATTGTGAAACATTTTTATTTCTTTAATTTTATATAATAAAAAACTATTTTGCAACAGTTTTAATCATTTTAATAAAAATGTTATGAAACATTTTTATTTCTTTTAATTTAACACAATAAAAAACTATTTCGTAACAGTTTTTAATTATTTTAATAAAAATATTGCAAAACATTTTTATTTCTTTAATTTTATATGATAAAAAAACCATTTTGCAACAGTTTTTAATCATTGTAATAAAAATGTTGTGAAATATTTTTATTTCTTTAACTTAATATGATAAAAAAAACTATTTCACAATAGTTTTTAATCATTTTAATTATACTTCTTAGTGTAATTAATTTAATTACACCATTATACTGGATGTAATAGGCCGTAATAATTACAGTTTCAAATTTTAAAAATATTGATATGTCATAATTAAATTAACCTGTCAAATTAATTACGGCATTTTCAGATTACTTATGATATGATATCAGGTTAATTTCAGCCTCTGAGATAGTCAATAATCGTGACAGTTGAAATTAATATTATATGTGACTTATTAATCTGATCTACTGATCGATAATCTAAATTTTTTATTAAAAAAAAATCTGGTAGTCTTTTTTTCTTTTTTGTTAAACAGTTTCTTTTAAACTATTAAATTTTTATTTTGAAAACAGTTTTTGAACTATTATTCATTTTATTTTTTTAAAAAAAAAATATTTTTTTCGTCCTAACAGTCTTATTATCCCCTCGTCTGTAATATAGGCAAATTTGTCTATGAATTTTTTGGGCTTAAATTACTATGTAATGAATGTATTAAATATAGCAAAAATTGGTAAAATATTATACTATAAGTCTTTATCTATAATGCTTCCAATTTTAGTTGTAAGATTTGAGATATTTAAATTTTTGTATAATAAGCAAAATTTTCAATTAAATATTTTCGCAAATATTTCGCAGGCAAATTTGTCTGCGAAGTTTTTAAATCAGTTTTTATAAGTTTTTACCTAAATTCTCATATAAAAGTCAACAAAAATATTTATTTACAAGTATATAAGAAGATTTGATTTGTGTAATTTATTACAAAATTGCAGGCAAATTTGCATGTAGAACCTATTGATCAGCAATTTCTGTAATATGCAAAATTCTATTAAGTAATAATATGACTAAATTTACAGATATTTTTTTTTTTACTTTTAATTCTATTTATTTATATTTTCTTAAAAAACTTTTTTTTTTAATTTTTATGTTTACCTTTTGTTAAAATATTAATTTTTTTTTAATATTAAATATTTAATTTTTTGCTTATATTTTATTTTTTAATTAAACACTTCTTTTTTACATCATTCTTAGTTGGATAATTTATTGGAATATTTTTAATATCCATTTAAATTATACACCAAAAGAAATTTACAAGTCAAAAAAAAAAAAAATTTTATAAATCTAAATTTTGAAAATTATGAATAATGATAACTTTAGCTTATAAGCAACTTTTATTTGCATTTATTTAGATAAAGTAAAAAATATCATAGGTGTAAAGTTCAAAATTTAAGCTATTCAAAAATATATAATTTGTTATGAACTGCAATACACATTAAATATTTAGATGATACCTGAAAATTTGGAATTTTCATAGACAAATATGCCTGTAAGGGCTTACAGACGAAGGGATACTGTTAAATTTTTTTTATTTTTTTTTATAAGTACGGCTCTGAATTTAGAATTTGCGAAATGGTAAGTTACAGAGGGAGGTGTTGTATTAATAGTTCTTTTAATATAAGAATGTTAATTAACGTTCTGCTCTTTTCTTATTTGTAGGAACGAATCTTTCAGCACATGGCTCCTTGAGGTAATGTGAGAAAAGGAAGGGATTTTCAATATAAGTACAAGAACATTAGCTAATGTTTTTTTCTTTTTTTTTTTGTAGGGACGGATCAGCTTCTAACGTTTGAAGGTAATTGAAATAATTTTTTTTCATAATTATTTAACAAAACGTTACTAACGTTTTGAATCTTTCTTTTTTTTAGATTTGGAAGGTCCAGACTTGGAATAATGTGTGCAAGTAGGTTAGTAGGAATTGGGAAGTGAATTTTTTTTAATATATAGAAGAAACGTACTAACATTTTTACTATTTTTTTTAGGTTGCCAGACTCTTTAGACAAATCCAAACTTGAAATGCATGTTAGTAAATTAACGGGAAGTAGGCGGAAGTTTTTTTAATATGTAGAAGAAACATATTAATATTTCTTCTATTTTTTTCATTAGGTTGCCAGTCTCTTTAGACGAACCCAGATAGGCTCCGATCAGTTTTGGTAATTACCAAACCGTAATAACCGATTTCAGTATCAGAGTAGTTTCAGTTTTATGATTTATCGAACTGAAACTTTCAGTTTCAGATCAGTTTTGCGATTTACTGAACTGATTTACCGATAATAAAAATGTTTTTTATAAGAAAACGTCTTTTTATTAAAAAATGTAGTTAAAAAAAAATGTTGCGAAACATTTTTTACATAAACGTTTGATATAAAAAATAATGTTTTGTAACATTATTTTTGCGAAGATTGTAAAAAACGTTGCGAAACATTTTTTACATAAACGGTTAATATAAAAAAATAATGTTTCGCAATATTATTTTTGCGAAACTTGTAAAAAATGTTGCGAAATATTTTTTACATTGGAAATTTAATATAGAAAACAACATTTCGCAACGTTATTTTCCTTTTATTTAAAAACGTTGCAAAACATTTTTATAAAATGATTTAATATAAAAAAAACGTCTTGCAACATTTTTTTTGTCACTTTAATAAAAAATGTTGCGAAACATTTTTTTATGGATGATTTGATAAGAAAAAATCATTTCGCAACTTTTTTTTACTAAACGTTGCAAAATGTTTTTTTACTAAAAACGTTTGGTAAATCAGTTCAGTTTTCAGTAATTACTGATCGGTTTCAGTAATCATTAATACCAATACTGATTAATTCAATTCGGTATCAGTTTTTGCAAAAACTGAACTGAACTGAACTGATCGGAGCCCTAAACCCAGACTTGAAATATACGTTAGTGTAAGCAAGAGGGGAAGGGTTAAGATCTTTATTATTTTATTACAATAAAAATAAACTTATTACAATAAAAATAAACTTATTACAATAAAAATAAACTTATTACAATAAAAATAAACTTATTACAATAAAAATAAACTTATTACAATAAAAATAAACTTATTACAATAAAAATAAACTTATTACAATAAAAATAAACTTATTACAATAAAAATAAACTTATTACAATAAAAATAAACTTATTACAATAAAAATAAACTTATTACAATAAAAATAAACTTATTACAATAAAAATAAACTTATTATTACAATAAAAATAAACTTATTACAATAAAATAATATTACAATATTTTGACTATAATTAATTACGTCAATATAATATTGATTGCGTCAGTACAAATTAATACGTCAGTAAAAATTGATTATGTCAGTATAAATTAATTACATTACGTCAATACTTATGAATTTTTTTTGTTTTATAGCTTTTAATAAGCCTTACAAAATAAAAAAAAGTTTAGATAAATTGAGCTATTAGATGGCAATATAATTGCAAAAAATTATTTTAGTATATAAATAGTAATAATATATTATATATATTATATAATTTATAGTCAATCATAGGAACCTGATTTTTAGGTTAACCCTCATCCCCCTATTAAATTAGCTGATTTTTGGCATACTCCTTAACACATTAAAAAACCATTTTGCAACAGTTTTTAATCATTTTAATAATAATATTACAAAATGTTATTTCTTAATAGTTTTAATAAACACTAAAAGATGTTGTAAACTGGCAACATTTTTTTAATATTTTTATCAACTCTTCTTGTAATTTTATTAATTTGGATATAATTGATCTAAATTGAGTCAATCTGAATTGATGTTTTTTATGAGTTGAGTTAAGTCGAGTCTAAAAAATTATTATTTTGATTCGACTCAACTAGATTCAAATTTTCTTAGTCTAGTACGATTCTGTTTAATAATCAACTTAACTTGACTCTTTCAGAGCGCTAAACAGAGGTGAATGGATTGTCAGACTAGAAGGTATTCCTGTTAGATAGTTTTCAGCATCATGAAATCTTTCAGAACGCAAACAAAGAGAAAAATTTTAAACAGTTATTACAGACATACTGGCTGATATAACTAAATCCTTTATCTTTCCCAATTGCACTTCCAGTAAGTTTTTAATTGAATGTAGAATGAAATCATTTAAAATCATTAAAGAATCCTCAAGGTAGAGAAAGTTGATTGGATACTTCACAACATGGAATCAAGCTTCAAAGTATATAAGTATTTCTCAACTCTGGAATGATATTAGTCTTTCATGGTGTTATTATTCCTCTTCTAATCTGGAATTCAAGAAACATTTAAAGATGTGCTGTGCGTATTATGTATTGCATGATGCAATACACATAATACGCATTATGTGTATAATAATTTTATAATGTTTTATTATATTGTAATTTTGGTAAAAATTATATCTTAATTTTAGCCAAAATTATAATTTAATAAAAATAGTATATATAAATAGATGGATTTTTTTACAAAAAAATTTTGTTTCTTTGTAGCAAAAAAAGAATCTATTTATTTTAACAACATTTACTACATTCAAATGAAATTTGATTAGCATTTGCATATATTCATGATATATTAATTTGATCATATTTTTTGATTTTATAATAGTACTATATATTATGCACATAATCCACATGATGCGCATTATGCACATTATGCATATTATAAAATAAAAATTTTGCATTTTACCTATCTCTAGAAATATCCTTTAGTTAGATTTGGCAATATTGGTAATATTAGCAATACTTTTAAGCATACAAAGCCTACCTCTTATTAAAATACTAACCTGCATTTACAGGCAACTGTAGGTTTCATAATCAGAATAAGAAGGGTAATTCTTTGACTAACTCTGATTTGATCTACAAGAGGAATTCTTATAATTGGTCTAATTAGTTCAAATGACTAGATATGAATAATTTGATAATAGAACTGAAGGCCCTTTCGAATAATTTATGTGATTTTATAGACTAGATTTAACAATTTAGCATATAAGAATTTTTTGATTTAATTACATTTTTTATTTTATTGTATTACTCTTCTAGAATGTTTATTTTTATTTTTCACTTCCTTTATTTCTTTAAATCTATAATGAGACTTCCTATTATCCCCTTTTTGAGAATAGGCTTATATAGTGGGTCATAACAGGTACTTGTCAATAGTGGCTGCAGGTACTATTTGATGAGATGATATATATTTATTATCATATTGTAATTTTTTGGATTCAATTTTAATAAAGCTATGCATTTGTTTTGACTAAAAAAAAAAAAAAAAATTTTAATAATTTTTTAAACTTAAATAAAGTTGTTCAATAATATAAAAGTATTTGTATTTCAATTTTTGTAAGTCTAAATATAGTATTTGTAAAGATAATTATATTTTTTAAATAATACTAACTTCCAAAATTTTTTTTTTCTTTTAATTTCAAAATATAATAATATCATTTTGGTTAAATAAAATAACATTTTTATATTTAAGTAATAAAGTTGTTCAGGTGTTAAATCTACCTGTATATAAAATTTTAGAATGATTAGTTTAATACTTGTGAAATATAACCAACTTTTGTACTTCATTTAAGTGATTTTTAATTTTAAAGTATAATTTTAAATTAACTTGTTATTTTTAAGCAAAGTAAAAGAGTTTGAATGATATTGTCAAGCAATTTACTTCTTATAATGATTTAGTAGTTTAAGGTATTGAGGTTCTATAGAGAGGAACAATATAAGTTGGTATCTTGCAGGGTCATATTGGTTGACAAATAGACATAAAATACTGTAATAACTGATTAGAGAATTTCTTTTAATAATTCATTTATTTTAATTGGGATTTGATATTCACTTAGATTAGTAGTTTTTCGTATTGATTTAATCTTGTTATATTTTATATTTTAATTATTGTTCAATTTAATATTTTAATAAAATTAAAAATTAAATAATAATTATATTATTTTTTAGTGCAATTTAGTAAAATAATACATTGTTGTCCAAAAACTCTTCCCACTGATCTCTCAGCCTAACATTTCTGATGACCAAAGTTTTTACTGTCACGGTTTCACCATTTCTCTCAAGTTGACTCCACCTTTTAACAGCAGAAATGGAACCCTCGAGTATCAAAATGGTTAAGGAAGAGATTACTTCCACACTTCAAACACAAACAACTTCTCTAGTTCGCAACTTATTACATAGAATACCTGAGCTTGCCAAAGGCATAACAGTAATCCCGCTTAGCATGGTTCATCTTTACGACAACTTTTGTGACTACCAAGTGGACATAGGTCTCAAGCAAGTCATATCCAAAGCCAACACACAACAAATAGTGGTGGCTAACGTCTTAGGGTCTGTGTGTTTTCTCTTTTCCTCAGTCTTCTTGGATACTATCATTTTTCCAGCTCTTGACCAAATATCACGTGAAGTGGAAAAACAGATAGAAGTGATCAACATCACGCACCAATTAAAATTAGCCAAAAAAAAGACATATAAGGAGATAACTCACCAAAGTCCACCTGACAATCTACCTAAAATGGACATAGACAAAGAAGCCCAGCACCAATCAAATATTGCCTCGAGCATACCATTACCTCCAAATCTAGATAGTCTCACCAAACTCGTAACTTCCTGAATTCCTGTACTGACCAAGAATCAGAAGAAAAAGTTGAAGCAAAAAGCCAAAGTTGCGGAAAAAAAGCTTTCCTATAGGATAACAGCTCTTCTGCTTTGACTGCATCACCTGATTCCTCTCTTGCTAGTCAGTCTTGACAGTCTGCAGAATTAACGATATCTAATTCTAACGCCTCTTCAGCTCACTCTTTCTCAAGTGATAATAAAGAGAAACAGTCAGCTACCAAGAAAGCAAAAGTGCAAGAAGGCTATACAGGAAACAACCTTATCATTACTGGATACCAACCTGAAACAGAAGAAAATAGACTCTTGTTGGACCTAGTAGTTTATAATATCCCTGCCAAATAGACAAATTATGAACTCATCACGGAACTTAACATGTGGGGTAAAGTGGTCTCAGTTAGCACGCGAGTGCAGAAAAAATACTTAATAGCAAGAGTCAGACTGATTCGTAACTATAATTGTCTAAAGGCTTACAATAACAGCAATTGGACGGTCTCCCTCAGAAATATTCCTGTCTGTTGGTTTCCTATCATCTGATCTTTTTTAGAATGAAAGCAGCATGAGAAATTTCAGGCCGTTATCTCCAATATACCAAAGACATGACATATGAATCGCTCTTTCCTAATGGCTTATCAAGCCAATTTTTAATTGATAGTAACATTAAATTTTTTAAAATTATTAAGGAGAAGGACAGGTCTAGATTTTTAATAGGGTACTTCGTAACATGGGACGCACTCTCAAAAAGGATTCTATATAAACAGCAGTAGAAAGATGTAGAATTAGCATGATGCTGTCACTCCACCCCCTCCTACCGCTCTTTCATAAAGCCTCCAGTTAGGGAATGGAAAGTCCGTTACAGTCCGGTTAAAGTCCCAAGACTTACAGGTCCTGGCACATGGACAGACCAGACCCAGTTTAAGGACTGAAACTAGGACTTTAGTTAGGACTTAGTCTCGATTGAATTGATTGGTTAATTAATACTTATTTATTACGAGCTACAAAAAAAATTTTATTAATTTGCCGATAATCAAAATGCTAACCATTTAAGTAATGGCGTTGTAATAATTCCCATCAAAGCCACATTTTTATTTTGTAGGTTGAAAAAAATTTTCTGAACATGAACAAAAGTATATACAGTGATTATATTACTATAAACAATTAAACGTTACCATTACCCTTAATTTCTTTTCTCTCCTATTCCTTTTTCAAGCCAACTTTTTGAACACAATAATGCACGAGACATATCTGGTTGCAATCTATTTCTTGTGCGAGTTATAGTATTACTCGCCACAGAAAATGCTTGCTCACACGCAACACTAGTAGCTTGAATGGATAAATAGTCTCGTGCCATTGCTCCTAATGCTGGAAACTCTCGAAAATGAGCCTGCCACCATAGCAATGGTGCAACATTATCATCACATGGCAAAGCAAGATACCGGTCAATCTCCTCATAAATTCCAGATGATGGTCTTGTAATATTTAAGGTACTATTATTTAATCGCCTCCTCTTTAATTGATGAAAGTAATCATGAGTGCTTGCTACTTCACCATTATCATGATTAATTACAGCTGGTTGAGACATTGGTGTATGATATTCAGAAAAACGCCTTTTTACTGCATTAATTGCATTTGTTGATTCTTCTCCAGTAGAAAACAAAGTAAGTTTTATACGTGGATCTAGTACTGTAGACACTAAGGTAGATGAAGTATTGATGATGCTACTTCACTTTGACTAAATCCTTCTTTTCCAATATAATCGTTTAGATGTTGTTGGATTCCAAGAAACAAAAACCTTACATCAGAAATGGTGGGATAGGAGGAAGCTGAAAGCAATACTGTTGCTTTTTCTAATGGTTCAAGTAATGTAAGAGTGTCCTATTCATGTTGTAAATTAGTCATAATGTAGTTTATTTTTGGATTAGGTATATTAGTAATTAATGTTAATATCATTATTAATGATGGATAGAAAAATAAAAGCTAACACTTACATTTATTTTTATCCATTCTTGCGCGTCCGGTACAAATTTTTTAATGTCTTGATCTGTTGCAGCTAACATCTCAATAGGTCGCAACATTTTTTGGAATTTTACAATCATGTAATAGGTGCTATTCCACCTGGTCTCAACATCCAATTGTGGTTTGTAATATGTTAAATTTTCTATTGAACACAATTCTCGTAATCTATCACACCTTAGAGTTGAATGTTTAATTTTTTTCATTAACTCGCGAATTTTAACAACCTCATCATCAATAATTTTAATTCCTTGCTGCGCGGCCAAATTTAAAATATGTGCAGAGTACCTATAATGTCGAAAAGACTGATCATTAAGTTCTCTTGTAAGTTCCTCTGCAATTATTCTTCCACAAACTACCATCGCCGATTCATTATCAGTAGTTAAAGCCAAAGTTTTTTCAAGTAGATTAAATTCTGTTAAAACTGATTTTATTGCATTTGCTATATTGTTTCCAGTATGACGTGTAGTAAAAGAAATAATATCTAATAAAAAGTTTTTTAGGTTCCAATTATTGTCAATATAATGAATTGTCAGGCCAAGAAATGCATCATTATTACATGTTGAGGTCCACATGTCCGCTGTTAAAGATAATTTGCCTGGAATTGCATTTAAATCTTCTTGTATATTTTTACGTTTTTCTTTAAAATAATCAACTACCAAAGTTTTTACTGTTTTTTCATCTGGAATTTGATATCGAGAATCAAATTTATTGATCATAATTTTAAATCGCAAGTTTTCAACAGAACGGAAGAGTTGTGCATCTCCAATTACCCACTCTACTACTGCAATATCTCGTTCATTTTTTTCTTTTTCAGGCCAAGGATCAGTTCGCCTAAAATCCAAAGTACTTTGATTTTTTCCTGTATTTTTGACATTTCCTATCTTTATTTTATGTATAGATGCTAAGTGTCATTTTAAAATTGAAATTCTGGTTTTTTTTCCAAAAACACATTGACATTTGCAACAAACTGGGTATCCTGGATGTTGAATTGTTTGTTCGTTGAAATACTTCCATGTTGGTGAAGTTTGGCGAGATTGAGGTGAGGTCTCATCTTCACTGTCTTCATAATTATCATCATTTTCTTCATCTTCTATAGGAGGTGCATCTTGTTCAAAAGGTTCGAATTCATCAAAATTGTTAAAATCTTCAAAATCATAATTCGAATAAGACATTTTACTGAAAAATTTAATGGGAAGAAAGAAACGATGGGAAGAGTGAAGTAAAGTAAAAATGCTAAACGCGAAAATTTTGATGGTAAGAAGACGTGTAATGATTTACATATTTCACATGACTAATTAAATTGCAGTAAAGATCTGCAAAATTAAAATTTATTTATATTGTTTATTATAAAAACCAATTCGGGACCGTCCAAATTAAGTCCCAAAAATTAGGACTTGGTCTTACCAAGACTGAGTTTAAAGACTCAGTCCTAAAGTCCCAGACCTGAACTTTTCCATACCCTACCTCCAGTCCATACTAAACCGGACAACGCAACTAACAAGACTTCCTCTCGCTCCAAGGTAGTGACAGGAGCTAATTAGATACCTCTTAGGTCACGAAGATCTCAGAATCAAGTATCAAAGAACGCATATTCTCAAACTCATTTGTCTTTCACTAAGCCTAGCAAGCAGGCCGATGGATCTTATACCAGAAGCCAGGGATCATGAAGGTCTAACGGCTTGCAACCTATTTCTGGAAAGGTGAAACTCAAGCAATTGTTAGAACGATTGATTAGTTTGTGTAGTTAACGTATCAGCAATGAAAGGTTAATCTTGGGAAGATTGGTATCCTAACCAATTTTTCGTTTTTGAAGATTAGCTTTCTTTATAATTTTTTTTTTATATGTATCGTTTCCCTTATTTCTTTTATGTGTATAGATGATCTGGCTGAACTGTGCCTCTTAGGAGGCTTGGAGTATTTTTTGTAGTGGTTAGATCCGTGGATAACCTATCCAGATACTTATACAGATATACGAATATCTGGATGATAATTTTCAGCCACAGATAAATTTTACAGATTTTACAGATATTTTTGGATAAATACAGATATTTGTATATCATATGATGATACGATCTTGTGATTATGTGGCTTTTATCATCTGTACGATGTCTCCTTAAAATTAGATTATTAGTTGCATTTTTTGCATGATACGCATTTTTCTTTGTCTTTTTTTTTCATATTGGGTATTAAAACATGACATATAACAATAAAAATCTTAATGATATTACATTTGATGAGGCTGGTATTTCAGAAGATAAAACTGAAAATTCACAAAATATTTTAAAAGATAATAAACGAAAAGCTGAAAGTAAAAATTTACAGCATAATAAAAAAAGTAAAAATACAACAATTAATAATAAAAATACTCCAATAACTATAAGTGAAGAAGACTTTAATAATGAGCCTAATAGTAAGCCGCTCAAAATTAATCTAAAAAATGTTGAACTTTCTTTAATTCCAAATGCACTACCACTTGGAAACAGTTGGATATGGTTTTATTTTGATCAATTTGTTCCAATACCACCGTATAAGAGAATTGTTAAATGTTTAAGTTGAAGTGCAAGGAGAAAATAGAATGAAAGAGTGTGGTCATATAATGGGAACTGATAGTTCAACAGGAAATTTCATTTTATACTTGGTTTGTAAGCATGGTATAACAGAACAAACTCATAAAAGAAACAAGTAAGAAGTGAAAAAAGATAAGAAAAGGAATCAACAGACCATTATTCATATGTTCCAAACTAATCCAGATATTAAAAACTGATGTGATCAAAAATTTATAGGAATTTTAGTAAAAGATCAATGACCTATTAGTATTTGGGATAATATTGGTTTTAGTGAATTTATTCATGAATTTGATTCTAATTACCAATTTTTAAGTGAAAAACAATGCAAAAAACTTTTAGCTGAAGGCTATAATCAAACAAAAGAAGTTTTAACTCGTAAAATAGAAGAAGAAGTGATTTCATGTTCTTTAATTATGGATTTATAGACAGCTAGAAATCGAAGTGGCTATTTGGGAGTTACTTGTTCATTTATAGATAATTCATTTCAATTATATGAAACAACACTTGCAATTCAATATTTGCCTTATCCACACACTGCAAATAATATTGTTGAATTGCTTAATCAAATAATATACAATTGGAAACTTGATGAAAAAGTTCTTACCATTACAATAGACAATGCCTCCAACATGGTTCTTGTTGGTCAATTAATGGAAGATGTTATAAGATTGCCTTGTACAGCACATACTTTGCAACTGATAATGGGTAAAGGACTAATATCAGCAGAAACCTTAGTAGTAAGAGTCAAAAGACTTATGTTATTTTTTACATCCCTAAAACAAACAGAAAAGCTAATTAAAATTCAAAAAAAAGAGTGGCATTTACAAACAGAGGTAAAACTATTTCTTATTATGGTAGTTTATTATCCTAAAAATTATCTTATTAAAAACAATTGTATTTTTATAGAATTTGAAAGAAAATGATCATTATTTGCAGATAATTTCAGACGTACCAACCAGATGGAATTCGTCTTATCTGTCTTGGATAAGATTATTAAAAATTCAAAATCGTATTGACATAATGGCAAGTTCACTTAGTGTTGATTCTAATCCATAAGTACGAAAAAATGGTAAAAGATTAAAAGAAATTAATTTAGTTGATGAAGAGTGGGAAGCATTAAGAAGATTAACTAGTAATATTCTTAAAAAGTTTGCAGAAGCTACTGATCTTTTAGTAGGACTTTGATCAGTTTGGTTCAGTTCAGTTTTTGCAAAAACTGATACTGAACCAAATTGATTAGTATCAGTATTGATGATTACTGAAACTGACCAGTATCGGTATTGATGATTATCAAAACTGATCGATAATTACCAAAAATCGAACTGATTTACCAATATTAAAAACCATTTTTAGTAAAAAAAACATCATAAAACTATTTTGGTATTTTTTTACCAAATCAAATCATCTATAAAAACAGTTCGCAATATTTTTTATTTAAAGTGTCAAAAAATAAAGTTGCAAATCATTTTATTTTTATTAAATTAACTAATAAAAAACATTTTGCAACATTTTTAATTAAAATAACAAAAAACATTGCAAAACATTTTTTTTTATTAAATTAACTCATAAAAACGTTTCACAACATTTTATTAAAGTGACAAAAAAAACGTTGTAAAACATTTTTAATTAACTTATAAAAATGTTTCACAATATTTTTATTAAAGTGATAAAAAAACGTTGTGAAACATTTTTTTTATTAAAATTAACTAACAAAAACGTTTCACAACATTTTCTATTAAAGCTACAAAAAAAATGTTGCGAACCATTTTTTTATTAAATTAACTAATAAAAAATGTTTCACACCATTTTTTAATTAAAGCAACAAAAAAAATGTAGCAAAATATTTTTTTTATTAAACTAACTGTTAAAAAACGTTTCGCAACATTTTTTAATTAAAGCAACAAAAAAAAATGTTGCGAAACATTTTTTTTATTAAAATTAGCTCATAAAAACATTTCGCAACATTTTTATTATAAAGACAAAAAAACGTAGTGAAATATTTTTTTTATTAAATTAACTGATAAAAAATGGTTCGCAACATTTTTTAACTAAAGCAACAAAAAAACGTAGTAAAACATTTTTTATTAAACTAACTGTTAAAAAACGTTTCGCAATAGTTTTTAATTAAAGTAACAAAAAAAATGTTACGAAACGTTTTTTTTTAAAATTAACTCATAAAAACGTTTCACACTATTTTTATTATAGAGATAAAAAAATGTAACAAAATGTTTTTTTTTATTAAATTAACTGATAAAAAAAGTTTTCGCAACATTTTTTAACTAAAGCAACAAAAAAAATGTAGCAAAACATTTTTTATTAAACTAACTGTTAAAAAACATTTCACAACATTTTTAATTAAAGCAACAAAAAAACGTTGCAAAACATTTTTTTATTAAAATTAACTTATAAAAACATTTCACAACATTTTTATTAAAGTAACAAAAAAAATGTTGTGAAATATTTTTTTTTATTCAATTAACATTTCACAACGTTATTTGTTAAAATAACAAGAAAAAAGTTGCGAATAGTTATTTTTTTATTAGATTAACGAATAAAAATATTTCACAATATTTCTTAATTAAAGTGACAAAATATCACTGCGAAACAGTTTGTTTTATCAAAATAACTAATAAAAAACATTTTACACTGTCTTTGTATTATATTATTTAGTTAAATCAATTTGGTAATTTGGTTCAGTAAATCGCAAAATTGGTACTGAAACCGCAGTTACCGAAACTGATCAGTAAATTTACTGAAAGTTTCAGTTCGGTAAACTGTAAAAACTGAAACTGCTCTGATATCGAAATCGATTGGTACAGTTCAGTAATTATCAAAACCGATCAGAGCCCTATCTTTTAGGTGGTGGCACTTACACTACTATTAGCTTTATGCATCAAGCTTTACAAATAATTAAACAAGATATATGTACTACTTCTACTAATGAATTGGTCAATATTGATCTTACTACTTTAGATACAGTGTTTGATGAAAATGTTGAGTATGCGGATTGTCCAGAAGATGAAATTGATATTAGACATCCAAAAGGAAGAAAAATTTATATTGAAACACCACGAGACTGTAAAGATCTTGAAAAAAATGTCAAAAATGCTTTGTATAAAATTATAAACCATTACTGGAATGTACCAAATGAATATGCAATGATAGGTGCATTGCTGGATCTAAGATGTAAGGAATTACGATTTGCTTCTGAGCGTTTAAAAGTTCAGACATAAGAACAACTTAGATCTATTTACAAAAATTATCTTGATGAAGATGATGATTATAATAATGAAAGTGATGATCAATATAACAACTCACTTTTGGCAAGTATGTTTATGCAGAATACTAAAGAATCAGACGAAGTAACAGATTATTTAGCTATTCCACAAATTCGGTTTAATGATTGTCCTTTGGAATGGTGAAAAATGAGTGAGAAAAGGTTTCCAATATTGTCTATTCTTGCAAAAGTGTATTTATGTATTCCTGCTACTTCAACTTCCAGTGAGAGACTGTTCAGCAATGCAGGTAATTTAATGACAGTAAAACAAACTCAATTATCAAATTCTACATTTGAGCATTTACTTTTTTTTAAAAAAAATTGGAATTTAGCAAGTGGAATTTTTTCACAGAATGAGATTAATATTTCATAATATACAATTGTTTATGATTATAACTAATTTTAACCGGAGGTGATATAACTCGGGTGATATCACCTGATTGATTTTTATTATTTTGATATACTGTAGGTGATTTAACCCAATTAATTTTTGTAGTTTTTTTGTTTATTTTTTTTCGCTCCCTCTTTATTTTTTTTTTCGTTCCTTTTCACTTCCCTTCATTTTTTTTTTTGTTTCTTTACTCCCCCTTCTTTTTTTTCGTTTTTTTTTCACTCCCTTTCTTTTTTTCATCCCTTTCACTTCCCTTTACTTGGTCAAAAGTATGCAGGTATGTTCTTTTTTTTCTTCTTTTGTTTTCATTTTTCTTTCTTGTTTCTAATTCCTTTTCTCTTCTTTTAGGTCTTTTAAGCTCTTTCAGTTTCACGCCAAAAGTGTCATTTTTTCATCCTTCCTTCTTTTTTGTTTTCATTTTTCTTTTCATTTCTTATTTCTCTTCTCTTTTTAGGTCTTTATTTCTTCCAGTTTTGCATTAAAGTATATTGCTTCTTTTTTTTTTTCCTCTTTTTTGTTTTCTTATTTCTCTTCTCTTTTTAGGTCTTTAATTTCTTCCAGTTTTGCATTAAAGTATATTGCTTCTTTTTTTTTTTCCTTTTTTTTGTTTTCTTGTTTCTAATTCTTTTCTTTTTTTAAGTCTTAGTTTTGCGAACAAGGTATGGCAGTTTTTTCTTCTCTATATTTTTATTCAAATTTGTTTTCATATTTCAATTTACTAACTCTATTTTTTCTTCTTTTATGGTTTGTCTTTTCGTTAATTTGTTTCCCTTTTCTTTTCATTTTCACTCCCTTTCTTTTTTTCGTTCTCATCACCATTTTGTCCTTATTATCGTTTCATTCTCATGATTATTTCGTCCTCATCATCATTTCACCCTCGTCATCGTTTTACCCTCATTATCATTTCACCTTCATCATCGTTTTACCCTCATCATCGTTTCACTTTCATTATCGTTTTACCCACATCATCTTTTCGTTCGTCATTTTCTCGTTATCCTTTTGTTTTTTGTCCCCTCTCATTATCTTTTTATTTTCGTTTTTGTCCCCTTTCACTTCGTCCTTATTTCCTTTGTTTTCAATCCTATTCTTTTTTATTATCGCGTCCTTTTCCTCGTCTTTTCACTGTCTTTTCTTTTTCTGCTATCTCTTTCGTTCCCTATCATTTTCTTTGTCTCCAATTATACTTTATGTCACCATTTCATCCCATTGGTTTTTTTTTGTTTCTAATGATTCTTTTTTATTATTTCCATTTTCTGTCTCTCTTTTTACCATTATTGTTAGACTTTTTTTTATATAAATATTATCATTACTAGTTACATTAAAGATAAATAATTGTACTTTGATAAACAGTATTTAAATAAATAAAGTCATAATTTAATATATAAATAAATTTTATTATTTTTGTAGTCAGATTAATTATTTAACGGAAATTTTCAAATAAAAATTAGCCGATCATTAGATTCTTTACATGCGTAATATTGTAAATTTTAGCCAATCAAATTTCATAAATTAATTATGAGTGAAATCACCCAGGGTAAAATTTTTTATACGTGTAAATCACCTGAATTTTGGCAAATTATTTACAGGTGAAATCACCTGGGTGATTTCACCCAGGGAGCAAATTAGCAAGATTCATTGTTTATTATGTAGTTAATATAATTTTGTTTATCATTTGTAAATCAAATAAAGAATTTTGAAAATCTAACATTTAATTGAGTTGTATTTTGTATTTTATTACATATCTATTTATATAAATTTATCCAGATTTTACAGATATTATCTGTATTACAGATAAAAATAGGATATTTGGATATCTGTAATAGTTTATCTATATCCGTTTCTTTAGTTACAGATTGGATAAATGCAGATAGACAGATATTCAGATCTAATCACTAAACTTTTAGTATTACAAAGTGATATATGTATATCCTATCTTTTTACAATAAAGTGTATGATGTCCAACATCTTTAAAGTTAAAAAAAAAAAAAAAAAAATACATTGTTGTTCAGAGCAAAGCAAAGGACTATATATATTTATAAAAGGTAATGATTAATTAAGGTTATGTGACAATATCCATTTGTTCACACATATTATGTCACATAAGTTTTGTGCTACATTAGTAAACAAAAATAAAAATAAAATTGCAATACTCTAAATGTAACACATTAAAATAAATATTTTGCTCTAGACTCTCAATAGTTTCTGTTTCCTTAGTCTAGTAAAATATTATGTTCCTGTATTACGTAATGTAATATTATATTAAAAATATAATATTTGGGATCTGGATCTGCTTGGATTAGCAAAAAGTGGGGATGAAACAACTGATTTTTTACTTTTATTTTATTATTAAACAATTTAAATATTATGTTATTAAAAAAAATTATATAATAATAAAATAGGTTAATGACAATTATATATTTAATATGATCATGTGATTTAAACTATGATTTTTTTAAAAAAACTATGCAATTTGCTGATTCTCACCTTTGCTAGTCTGGATCCCATTTGTAATATTTTTTAATATAATGTAATATTTTTTAAAAAAAAAATACAAAATTTCATATAATTTGAATTTAGACAATTATATGATAATTTTATATCTAAAATTATCTAATGTAATGGAGTATTGTTCAATGTAATGAAAGATTATCCATTTTTGCAATTTAGACAATAGTACTTTTTTAACCTGTATAGGTGATTGACTCTTTAAATGAACAGAATTTTAATAAAAAATTGATTTTTTTCAAATTTAATCTTTAATGAACTTTTTTTTAAATAATAAGTCCTTTTACTATATAAAATTTTAGTAGAGGATTTTAGAAATATAATTATTTCTCTTAGCAATTAGATGTATAAATTTTGATAAAATAGATAATTTTTTTAAGAGTAAATTTATTTAACGCACTTTGCATTGTAATGCACCCTTTATCACGTAATAAATTGTATTGGCTGCAGTTTAATTTAGATTATCGTTAAGAATCTAATAAATTTAATAGTGCACAAATCTTTATTACATAATCTCACAATTAATTTTAAAATAATTGGCTAAAATTTTATTGTAAATTTCAATATTGTGTACTTATGTTGATTAGTTAATTTATAAGAATATTGTTTGGTCAATGTATCACAATAATTTTCTGTATAAAAAAAATAACAAAATTTATTATATTAAATTATGACTTGATTCCTTTAAACTCTGTTTATCAAAGGCAATATTTTTTACAATTATTTATCTTTTACATAACTAGTAATGATAATAATGATACAAAAAAGAGAAGCCTAACAATTATGATAATAAGAGAGAGAAAGAATGGAAATAATATTAGAAACAAATAATTGGAGATAATGAAATTGATAGGAGATAAAAGATATAGTAAAAAAAAGAAAGATAGTGAACAGGATCGAAAACAAAGGAAATAGGGACAAAATGAAAGGGAATAGAAATGAAAATAAAAAAATAATGGGAGGGCAAAAAAAAGAAAAGATGATAAGAAGGAAACAAAAAAATGAAAGGATGACAAAAGGGATATGAACAAAATGAAAGGATGATGAAAAACGAAGAGATGATAAGAAAGGAATGTTAAATGAAAAAATGATAAGAATAAAATGATGATAAAAACAAAACAATAATAAGAACGAAATGATGAGGATAAAATGATAATCAATGATAAGAATAAAATGATAATTGATGGTGAAGACAAAATGATAATTGGTGATGAGAACGGATGTATGAAACAATAATTGATGATAAGGACAGATAAAATGATAATTGATGATAAGGACTTGATGAGGATGAAACAACAATGAGGACAAAATGGTGATAAGGATCAAATGATTATGAGAATAAAAGGAAAAAGAAGTGATAATGAAAAAGAAGAAAGTAAATAAAAATGAAAGAAAAGGGGAATAAATTAACAAAAGATAAATTATAAAAAGAAGAAAAAATAGTTAATAAAAATGAAATATGAAAATGAAATTGAAAAAAGATAAGAAATAAATACCATACTTAGAATGTCTTCAAAGACATCTAGAAATGAAAAGGTAAGGGTTGTTTCTTTTTTTTTGTTAATCTTGTTTAAGAACATTTCCCAACGTTCCTTTATTATTTTTTTTTTATAGAAACATCCCCTAGAGACTTCTGGAAACAAAAAGGTAAGGTTTATTTTTTTTTTGTTAATTTTAAGAATATTTCTAATATTTTTTTATTGGTTTTTTTTATAGGAATGCCTTTTGGAGATGAAATGAACTTCTGGAGATGAAAAAAAATGAAAAAAGCAATAGAAAATTATAAAATAATAAGAAGATCTCAGTTTATTAAAAATAAAATGATAAAATAATGAAAAGTTGCAACAGTTTAGATTATTTGATAAATGAATAAAAACAATTAAACACGTGATAAGGGGTGCGTTATAATGTAAGGGTGCGTTAAATAAATTATTTTTTTTTTTTAATTATTACTTTTAATAACAAAACATTTATTAACAATTTAATACAATCTTTTAATATATAAATTTTGATAAGAAAGATTTTTTTTCTTTTTATTAATTTAATATCCTCTTTTTTATAGGATCAGTTCTATTAAAGGTAGAGTATACAGTTATTGTTTATAGCATGCAAATTTTTTTTTGTAATAATAACTAATCTGTGTGTAATAGTAACTGATTCCTGTAATTTTAGCGAAAATTATAAAATTATAAATTATAAAAATTATAAAGTTATATGTATAATATGAACATACAAAACTTTTTTTATTTGACAAAATAATGCCAGGTTTGCATATTAGCACTCCTTGTGCATTTTATATTACACTGGCTATTATAACATTACTAGATAAACTTGTACTTCCTTTAAATAATTTTCAGAATATTATTTTCTCTTGAACTAAACTATGAACAACTAAATCTGCTAATGCAAACTGGACTAATTCTTTAATTTTCAATATTTTCCTTTTTTTAGTTAAGTATACTGGTAAAGTATCCCATTTTTTGTTTTATTTTCATTGTTTTCCCTCCTCTAAAAATGTTAACTATATCATCTGGGCAAATTTGTTCTTCTTTTTGTGTAAGAAACTCTATTACTTCTAATAATTTTAATATTTCTTTCTTACCATCATGTAATTTTGGTTTATGAGTAATTTTTTTAATACAATTATCACACTTTTCATTTTTCTTTATTAGACCATGCTTGATACTGCCAAATTAGCTGTTGACAACATTCATACTGTGAAGTACAGTAATAGAAAACTTCAAAAATTTTATTTGCTACCTGTTCAAGTTTATTAGTTAAATTCTATTCATATGGTGGCTATCATCTATAAATAACAATAATATTATATGGTTTTCAAACTTTATAAATTATAAATTAAATAGTAAAAAGAACAAATTAAACTGATAAAATGATAGAGCAATATATACTGATCATTTCTATCAGTTTATTTTAAAGAATTTAGTAAGAATTTTAATTAATACTAGCTTGAAGCCTGCTGCTTTGCATCAGATTTGTATTTATTAATAAAATAATATGCAAATTCTAACCCTAACTCTAATTTTAATCTAATCCTAATACTAACCCTAATTCCTAATCCTAACCCTAATCCTAATCCCAACTCTAACTCTAACCTTAATCCCAATCCCTAACCCTAACACTAACCCTAATCTACCCCTAATCCCTAACACTTTTACTTTTCATTTTTGTTTTTTTATATTTAATTGTAATAATGGCTGTAATGCTGGCCAGAATTAAATGATCAGCATACTAATTTCCTTTTTTGGAATACTTGTGAAACCAAACTGACCAGATTTTTAAAATGGAAAATATTTCCTTTTTGGAATTTGTGTAATATAAAATTTCCTTTTTCAGAATAAGAAACTTCCGATTTTTGTAGGGAGCAAAATTTTCTTTTTGGAATTTCGTGTAATGTCATGTGATAATATGGCCAATAAAAATAAGGTTATACAATTTAAATTTATTTATACAGGTATTCTAAACGTTACAAATATTTTTAATTATATAGATTATAGGTCAAAGTTTGATAATTTTAATAAGTAACAATAATAAAAATATAAAATTTCAGATTAGTTTTCATAGAATTTTTATAACTTTTACGAAAATTCCATAGAACTCCATAAAAATTTCATGTAATGTGGCAAAAAAAATTTTGCCGCTTGTGCGGCAATTATTATACTTTGCAAAATACTTTAAAAATTAAGTTACACAATATAAATAAATAAGATTTTAAATTTCAGACTATTGTTGTTTATAGATAATAGCCACAATAGATAATAAATCAAAATTGGAAAGGTACTGTACACAAATATTATGTTTCACAATATTCTACCAATATTGAATAATTTGTTTGAATATTCTTTTTACTAAAAAATATAACATGTGTTGCAATATTTCTATTATGTCCTGCATGTTTAGCTTCTTGAATAAGATTAGCTGTAAAATATGAATAATTAGAAAACTTTATAAATCAAAATAAGGTAAATAGTGTATATTTATTTATACTCATTGGTGCTTCTGCATGAATAACTACATGTATATTATTTGAGTTAATATCCATTCCAAACACAGATGTGGTAACCATTATTTGCATATTATTAGATTTCCAATTATTCATTGCAATTTTTCTTTCATCATTGTGCAATCCACCATGAAAATAACCTATTGAAATGCTGTTCAAATTTTTCTGATATTTACTATACAGATGCTCACAGTTAGAATGCGTTGCACAATAAACAATAGTTCGACCTAATAGATTTCTGTTTATTATGTTTATAATATTAGAAACATATTGGTCATAAATTTTTTTTCGTTCTTGTACTTTAAAAATTATTTCTGATCGATAACTTTAAAATTCCAAGTTGTGTCCAAACTTTTTTAAAAAAATATAAAAATTAAATGGTTATTTTATAATTATTAAAAATTACAAATATTTATTATATTTATCTAAAATCCTGGTACATTATAATGCAGTGAGCCTCATCAATTATGAAATAAACTTTCTTTTATTCATAAAGTTGTGTAATAAACCTGTAAAATCCTTTATTGGACACTAATTTTTTAGGTGTAATGAACAACACCTTTATTAATCCACATGCTATTTCTTCAAAGATTTTTTCTTGAACACGTGTTCCTTGTATTAGATTGACATATAATGTTGCATATGGAATACCTGCTCTTATAAGTTCTTGTTATAAAAGAAAGTAAAGTGAGAATAAAATATAATGCACTTATATGATGATAATTACTATAGTAACCTTTTGATTCTCTATAAGTGCTTTAAGAGGACTAAAGACAATAGTAAGACCTTTAGAACAAACGGCTGATAAAGCATAGCATAGAGTTTTTTCACCACCAGTTTTCATAAATACAAAAGTATTATTACCATTCAAATAAGTAATAATTGCTTCTAATTGACCATTTCAAAATTTATCAAACCTGAAGATTTTTATTGCAGCAAGTAAGATAAGTGTTTTTATTTCAAGTTTTTCTGATGGTTGACTGGTTGTCCTTTAATTATTAACAATTTGTTCCCATAATCTCACATTTACATAAAATGAACAAACACCACATAACCCACGTACGTCCAAAATATTTCCTTACATATTTGTTCAGAAACTTTACTTTTATAAGACACCAATTCCTATTAAAAAAAAAAATTTTACTTATTATCTTTATAATTAAATTACAAATTTCTTCTTTCTTTTATTTGCATATTTTTCCTTTCTTACTTCATTTTTTTATTGAATTGTACTACAATTTTTAATAACCTATTGAGATCTTTCTTGGACAAATTTCAATATACATGTATCAGAATATGAAAATTCTGTTCCAGTAGCTGCAAAATGAACTTTTGAAATCATCGCATCTAATCCATCATTTTGATCAATTACTGCCAATGCATGCTGGACACTGTATGAAGCCCAGTAATCAATTCTCTTATCCAAGTATTTAAGAATTTTTCTGTTAAATGTTTTATTATGAGAGGTACGAAGAGTAATTACAATTCCTTGGCCAAATGGAATACGAAAAATTGTTCTAAAGTTATCTATTTCAGTTTGTGTATAGTTTTTTAGAGTTGGTTCTTGCAAATATAATTCTGGATTATCTTTTATCCAATAAATGTCATTCCAACATATATTATGATCATTAAGTAAATGTCAAATCAAACCTTCTACTTGTACATAACATATTCTTCTTCAGTTGGTGCATCATTTTGATTATTCTTTTTTTGAAGTTCAGTGCTAAATACACAAGAATTGAATTATCTTATAATATGTTGTTCAAAAGGATGCCAACATAAATATTGTTTTTTCACTATCAATATAATTTTTGTTATAAGTAATGAATGTGAATATGAATTGTATAGCAGGATTTTATTTACTTAAATTTTTTCAAATATTCTTGCTAACATGCTTTAAATTGGCAAATATGTGGCTTACTGCAGGAATACATACTAAGGTTTTATTAGTCTCAAGATCATCATCAACACAAATATGTATTGTGAAGTCAGTTTTTTATAATATAGGCATTATGTCATTTAATAATGCAAGTAATATTCCTTCATATATGATTCTTAAAGAATTGTTATATTGTATCAAACAAGAATTTTCTATGGTGTAAAATGCATTCACAGGTTGGTAGTTATAACCTAAAAAAAAGTTTATTTAATTATTTTATTTATTTGTCTATTACAAATTATCAGTCAGTGGAAATGTCATAAGATTGAAAGGAAGTTTTTTTGTACTATGATATCACAATATAAATTATTGGTATATTATGGTCTTCAAGTATATAGTATATATGTAAAATCCAAAGTTGGTCAAAGTTAGTACTGTATAAATAGTTAAAATTAGATCATAATTTTGGCCAAAATTTTCTTAATTCTGGTCAAATTCATAATGCTAGCCTAAATTTGGCTAAAATCAAAATTTTCAGGTTATAGGTAACACTGCATTTACACAATGTAACATTATTTTTAACAATTATAAGCATGTTTGTCTAGGTCTCAAGAACATATTTATAAACAATAAAAAGTAAAAACTTCACTTTATTCAGTTTAATCTGGCTGAAGAAAGTTGCCTATTATTAATCTATTTTAACATAATAAACTTTTTCAACTTTTTACTTTTGCTTATTTTTTTTGAAATATTTCATAAATATTTTTTATTTTAACGCTATTTAGATATAAAAAAAAATTTTTACTTATTTATTTTTATTTATTTATTGTATATGTATTTGTGATTTAATAGCTAACACAGTTAACATGAATTTTTTTATAAATAAATAGTTTTTGTTTTATTGTCACGTTAAATAAATTAAAATATAAAAAATATTAAATTTTTTTTAGTAAATTGTAAGTATTAGCATCATTACCACAATACCATGATTTAGCATTAAAAGTTTGATTTAAATAAACAAAAAAACCATTATTTCTAACTAGTTTTTCAATTAAAAAACAATTTATAACACCAAGATAGATCTAATGATATTATTTTGATATAAATAAAAAAATTTTAATTAAAAATTTTAATCAAATTCATAAATAACAAAAAATCTAGCTTAATAATGACCTTTTTAAACTTAATAAAAGTCGTTTATTTCACTAAATTACACCTAAAAATAAATATTTGCTGTTAAAAAAAGCTTTTGTTAAAAGTTTTATAGGAATAAAAAATATTTTTTTTTATTATAAAAAGTGGTTTTTTTGCGGTTTACACAAAAGCTAACTAGCTAACTGTCTTTTTTAATTTAATAAAACTTCTTTTTCTCGTAAAATTACATATATTTTTGCTATTTAAATTGTATTTTATACCTACTTTTAAGTTTAAGTTTAATCAAAAGGAAAACTGTATTTTTGAGATGAATATTTTGTATATGCAAAAGAAAAAAAATATTACTAAAGTGGAGATGATGATGGAAATTTATAATACATATGACAAACTATCAATTTACTTAATTTGTGTAAGCATTGTATAAGAAATTTCTTTTTTTAGCTATGGGATAAAATATTTGATAATAGTTACACAAAATCATTTTAATTAATGATTATTAACTCAAGTAACATTTCTGATGTCTGTTATATTATTAATTTTACATAGGTGATACAAATTTATAAATTCAGTTTTCATATTCTGGCTGGGTCACTAAATCTCAAATTCAAAATTTTTATTTTTTTTATTATTAATATATAATTGACCAATAAAAGTTTAAACTTTTATATCATATAATAAATCGCATGCATTACAGAAACTGCATATATGTACAATATCTTAAATTGACTAAATTGCATACATAAAAAACTAAAAATACTAAAATACATACATATAAGTATAGCATAAATCACATTTTACTTATTGAAACTTCAACCTATTTTACATTTTCCTTTGTTATTACCACCCTGATTCCACCTTAAACATTTCTTTGAAATCACTAATACACTGCAATGTGGATGTTCACTTTTTACAACTTTAGTAACATTAGAACTTTTGCATTTGAAACAAATGTTCAGATAGATTCCTGCTGAATAGTACAGCTTCTTAACTTATGAAGAACAGGATCACGAATCATTAACAAAGATTCTTGAAAATATTTCACAAATAAATTCCTTCTCTTTCTCTTCTTCTCTGGACTTTTCTTCCTCAAGTTTGTCCTTATTGTTTTCAGATTCTTCATTTTCATTATCTGAATCTTCAGGTTCATCCCATTCATTTTCATTATCATCTTCCATATCTTGATCATCAGCTTTATCATGATCATTTTCTGTATCATCATCTGGTTGTTTTGGTGATACTGCCATTGCTAGATTATACATGTTGTGGAATGATATACCACAAGTATAGAATATCATATCCAAGAATTTTTACAGTATTGTCTTGTCTTTTTCAGTAAGTTTCTTTGCACTAAATAAGAGGCATGGCTTTTCACATTCGATACAATGTATGGTAATACCAACATTTTTTGTATGTACAGTGAAAGGGCAAAATGGCATCATATGTTTCACTCTTATAGATACTGTTTTGTCTTTTTTCTTCATTTTAGTATTTTTAAGTGATAGTTGTGATTTTTTATTGTTTCCTTACCATACAGTTCTTCAAATAATTCGTAATGCATATCTTCTTCAGGCTCTGGATCAAGAAGAC
Source organism: Rhizophagus clarus (assembly GCA_015698045.1). Classification (NCBI taxonomy): domain Eukaryota; kingdom Fungi; phylum Glomeromycota; class Glomeromycetes; order Glomerales; family Glomeraceae; genus Rhizophagus; species Rhizophagus clarus. The sequence goes on from BLAL01000215.1 coordinate 1,500,567, forward strand.
GATGCAATTGTTTAAAATCTTCTGGCAAACAATGAGAAGGATGACAAATAGTACAAGCTGGATCAACACATTTTTTATCATAAATGAATAGTGTTTTGCTGTACAACAGTGTTTGAAAAACTTTTGTAAAGTGGCTTTAAATAAAAATAAGAAAGGTTAATCAAAGTTTTTTTTTTACATTCAGTTAAACTTTTCATTTACCTTTTGTTTTATATGTTTTGCAGTATGGTATTCATTGGAAATACTGTTATTCACAAGCTGAATCATTTCCCAGAATCTCTCCATTTTTATCTCTGATGCGGCAGTAAATGTTTTAAAGGCTTATCTTTAAGAGATTGATGCTCAAATACACTATGAATCAAATTAATTGGTGCTTGAAGACTTGCAATTAAGTTTTCTTTTAAGGTAGGATTCTCCTCAGCAACTTTGCAAATTTTGTTCATTGTACCACATTTGCTCATTAACCTTTCTGAATCATTGTTCATTTCAGTTCACATCAAGCAACACTTTGTAACCCTAGGTTTAAAATCAACATGATACGCTCAACAGGATTTTTCCATGAATTTTGTGGTGGAGTCCAAACAGCAATAAAGTAATCAAGATCCAGTGCAAATATATGAGAGCTGAACACAAGTATATGTACAATGATAGTCCAGTCCACCATCTGTGTAAAGACATAGCATCGGCTTGTCAGAGAGTTCTTCTTCAAGAAGTATATGGTATAATTCTGTTGCATGTCTGAGAGGTGAAGAAAGTTGGAAAATTGGATCTTTTAATCCAATATTTATTTTTCCTGAATAGAAATCACCATCAATTGATTCATATCATAACTACACTAGGTACTATTCCTGTTTTGGTGAAGTTATGGTCAGCAACCGAAATTGTAGTGTTTTTACTGACTACAACTTTCTTTCCTCTTTCTACTGCAGCAACAGGAAATCCAGGTTCACCAACTTTACAATAATGTTTGTCATCTAAAAAGACAAAATTTGTGACTTCCCAAGATTTAACAACAAATTCCTTTTCATAACAAAACAATGCTGATGCATAGTGTACATCTGGATGAAAAGCTTATAACTGACGCATTTGAACTATGAACTTCAGGGGCAATAAACCAATGTATTGCAAACTACTTAGTCGTATTGGATCCTTAGGCCAAAATTGCAATGTAACTATTGTGTACTGGGAATTGAATGTGTTTCTGGTAGGCATTTACGTTCAATCTGATGCAAAAGATCATTTACTGAAATTGCAGTTGCAAGATGAACAACTGTGTCATGTCTACATTTATCTACAGCAGTTACAGCATCTGCTGCTTTCCCTGCAAGAAAGTGAGCTACAACTTTCCAAAAAATATCATATTTACTAAATTTTTTGTCTTTATGTTTGCATAAATCAAGTCTAACGTGTTCATTAACTCTTGCTTCAATTGTATTCTCAGTTGCAGAAACATCACCTGTTAGCATTCTATATATTGTTCAGAGTGCAGATGGCTTAACCTTAGGAAGGAGGAGATCACAAGTATGCAAATAATTTGCCTGCATCATTCGAGTATGATATTGTGATGCATTAGCTTATAATTTGCTTATGATCTGTGCATTTTTTTGAATTGTCATATTTTCTTCAATATGTTCCTCAATCTTCCAGATTGAAACTGTATTAAAAGCATAATTTCCAGAATTAAATCGATACTCTATGATTTGAAGGAAAATGCATGAGGTAGGCCTTGAATGTAACACATTTTTTGTTTATAACATAAATTACTTTATTAGAATAATTATATACTAAACAAATGATATTATTTTACACACTTACACAGGATCAATTGGCAAATATTCTTCTATATTAACTGGTTTCCATGGTGGTATATTATTAAGTAGTTGTTCAAGATGATGATATTTGATTTTATCAACAGGTGTAATCCAAATGTTTTGCTTATGGACTTTGATTGTTGTAACATGGTCAACAGATCATATAGGAAATTCTGATGCATGATTTTTAGAAGTAACATTACGTTGGTGTTGTAGAAAATCAACATGATTTGACATAGCTATAATGAAATCACTAAGTGCATCACAAAGCCAGTTTTAGGCCGCACAATTTTTTTTTTGAGATTTTTTTTTTTTAATGAAGTTCAAAATTCACCATTAACATCCATGATGATGTAGCATATGGGGCAAGAGCCTGGCAGTGTAAATTTAATTCATTTGCATCAATGGGTTTTTGTAATTGTTTGTGTGATTCTGGATTTGCATGATCAAAAAATTCAAGAAAAATTCTAGGTATGTGAAAACATCTTTCTTCAAATTTCTTGTGATTGTGCATATCAATGTACCAAATTGCTCAGTTAAACTAACAATAAATTGCTTTTCATGTGTATTAGCATAAGATTGAGTGGATTATCCCCCTTATGATTGCGAATCCAGTCAATAATATCATTGTGCAATACTTGTTTACAATTCATTTTTTCTGATTGTGAGAAGATTGGTAAGTACAATTGAGATCTGTACGCATTTTTCATCAGGATTGTAAAGCCGTTCTGCTGTGGTGCTAAAGCAGTACTAATTGCATCATCACGTTTGAGTTGATAATGGACACATTCCTATACTTGTTGTAAGTTCTATGATACCACAATTAAGACTAACTTGGGTTGCAAAAAGTAGCTGGTGGTTCACTTATTTTAACACGTTTTATTTCTTCAAAACTTGTCATAGTAACGTTACATTCATAAGATATTTCTTTAGTAATAAGCATTATAAAAAAATCTTTTACTGACATTTCATAAGGAATAGAATGGATATATATACTATCCATGTAGTATTTGTAATCCTTTAGAAATTTGAACATTTGCAAAAGGCATAATTGTAGAGTTCAATGGTTTCATAAAAAGGTTTGGATATATTTAACATGTTTTTTTATGTTTACTTTCCCCTTATTTATATTCTGCATACAAATTGCTCTTCTATTAGGGGTGCAGTTAAAAAAAAAATCGCATGATTATTTAATTTCTAATATAATAAAACATGCAAGACACAGATTGCTTTAAAATAAATATTGAAAAATAATTTCACATTTTGAAATTTAATACCCATTTTATAAGTAAAAAAAAAATTAATTTGCAACTTTTAACTTTTATATACAATTGATTTCTCATGCCAAAAATTTAATAATCATAATATCACTATTATAAATGCACAGTATAAAATGATTGGCTAACTAAATTTTATTGGTTAAAAATTTTTGGATTTAAAAATAAAAATCTGGGTGGTCAGGCCAAATAAGGGAAATTATGATATGAAAACTGAATTTATAATTTTGCATCGCCATACTGGAAAGGTCTTCTAAATATAAAAACTCACTATTGGCTTAATATGCATTGCAAGAATGTGACCATGAATAGTCAAAGCCTATAGATAATACTTTTTCTTGTCCTGGTAAATAATTATTATTTAAATGATCAAGAATTTCAATCAAAATCATTCTACTACTTAGTTTTGCACTTTCAATGATAGGTTTATACATGTGATTTTGATGATTATGATAGGATCTTTTACAAGATTGGTTAGTCATTCCTGTTCATACATATTTTATTTCTGAATTTTCATTTGAATATTGTGTTGATATCTTGCAAAGAAGACACTCAATAACACAAGTTATATTAAAACCTAATACTGTTGTATAAAATGTTCAGATTGAAATAATAATATCAAGACAATTAGAACAAGGTAATGAAAGGAGGATGGAAAGATAAGATTAATTTAGATAAGTTCTTTTTTTACTTGACACTTATCTTACTTTTTTTTTCCTTTAGTGACAGACTTTTTGGAGACTAATGTTGTGTTTTTTTTCTTTTTTGCTTTTCTTTTTTCAATTAGGGACATTATTGACATTCCTTTTGTCTTTTTCTTTAGTGCCAGATTTTTTGGAGCTAATATTTTTTTTCATTTTCTTTTGTTTAGAGATGTTATTAACATTTACTTTTTTCTTTAATGATAATCTATTTGGACTTTTTAAAAACTAATCGACATTTCTTTTGCTTTATTTCTTTAGTGAGGCTTCTTGAACTTTAGGAATTAATGGTAATTTTTTTCTTTTATTCATTTTTCATTTCTTTTTGTTAAGGAACTTTTTATTAATGTTTATTTTGCTTTTTTTAATGATAACTTTCTTTGGAAAAACCTTATAGATAAAATATTTGTTAATTTAATTTATTTATTGAGGTCTAATTGAGAATGTATAGCATGTATAGGAAGAATTTATAATTTTTATTCATACATATATTGCACATATAAAAACATACATTAAACATACAAAAAAAGTATAATTCCTTTAACTAAAGCTTCAATATTAAAATCATCATGCTGTAAAGATAATACAACAACTTGCACTCTTTGACTGATATTTTGGTCATCTTCATATTCTTGTTCTAGTGGTTAGATCCGGAATCCACTCATAAGTTCTATTTGATCTGATGGTTGAACAGTATATGCAAGTGCTGCTTTTTGATATTCTTTAGTAGTTAAATGTATATCCAAATAATTATTTTTAAATTTTTTTGTTCCAACAACAAATGCGCCTTTAGAATTTTTATTATAATTTGTATACCAAATACAGTATATTTCTGGCTCATTATTAGAATCAATATGTTGAGCAACCCATGGGCCATCTTGGATTCCAGTCTAGTCATGTATGTTGCTTGTTTTGTTCAGCTGTTATTTCTTTACTTGTTTTTTTAACAGAACTATTCTTATTCTGTAAACTTTCCTTTCACTTCTGTGTAAAAGGTGGTACTGAAGATGAACTGCTTGCAGAAGTTAGATATTTATCCATTAAGAGCTAGAATAAAGAAAGAAAATTAACAAAGAAAAAAATTAACAAAAACGTGATAAAAAACTAAATAAATATATAGATAGTAAACCTGCATGTATATTGATAATCTAACTTGTGCAACTTGCACATATCTAAATTTATATGCAGAAACTTGTGGAAATTTCTAAAAATCATTTGTGGAATCTGCATGTACATATTTAATTTTACTAGCAGAAAAAAAAATTGCATGCATTTCACGTGCTCTGCAGGTTAATTTTAGATACTGATTCAACCTGGCCAATGGTGTAATAAAGGAGAGAAAATTCATGGTTTAGATTAAAAATATTACTAAAAGGAGGCAGTAGTTCTTGAAAGATAACATGCGCAATTTGAATCTTTAAAGATATAATATAGTAGTCTTTACTTATATGAATGTGCTGTCTGAAAACTTTTAAAATGACTGCAAGATAAAAGCTCAAATCTGGCATAGCTTCTTTAGGTGGAATGGTTTAGAAAAGTGGACTTATAAACATATATGAGAAAAGAAATTCTCACAAGTCATTATTTGGAATGAAGTATATACAGTACCTAGGCATATGGAGATGATACTTAGCTTCCACCATTCTTTGGAGAAATATCCTATGACTGGTTAAAAGAGCAAGCTGATTACTATGAGAAAATCTTAACTAATTATCAGGCCAAATGCTCTAAACTGTAAAAGTTTAAGAAAAAAAAGTGATGGCAAAATAATAGAGTGAAGTCAGATCTATTCTGTGAAGCATTTCTGGACACAGAAAAATAAGAATACTTGAAGCTGAATATTGTATCTTATCAACATATCTACTTTTCCTTTCCAAAAATGCTTTAAAACTTCATCAGGCAAAATATCCCAATATGCTAATCCCATTTATCTATAGGCCAATAGATGGATACAAACAAAATTGTATTGTTCTGATCTCTGGCTTATTTGTAGTGAAAAATGATATAATACACCTGCTTTTAAATATACTTCATGACGAATTTTAAAAGATATGTTTGCAGATAAAAAAGTTATAGATTGGAAACTTGGATATGCTATGACTTATTCACACTAATCAAGAAATGACCCTCAAAGTTTTACAGTGTATGTGGATTACTTTGCTAACACTTTAAAATTTTTTAAATGTATTGTAAAATTAGTATTTTAATACATTGTATACAAACAATAATAAGATACTTGTTATTGGTCTTGTAAGGACATTGTACTAACTATTATTAATATAAATCATTATATTAATTTATTGATATATAGTAAGTCTAATTGCAAAATGTATAGTAACAAATTATTATGAAAATTGATTGTAAATAAATAAACAGATTAATATTAAACATTTATTATAAAATGATTTGTACGAGAACTTTTATACATGTATATAACAAATTATTGTAAATTGATTGTAAATAAATAAATAGATTAATACTGAACATTTATTAAAAATGATTTGTACGAAGACTTTATGCATTGTGAATTTAAATAGTAAAATAAATTGTGAAAATTAATCATAAGATATATATATAGTTGGATGGTATAAATTCTAATTATGTAAGAATCATAAACTTCGTAGCCACGTTCAATTAAGGCAATGTATTACTAGACCTACACTAAAGATGACTTTAGCAAGGCTTTCTTTGTGAAATAAAGAAATTTCATACACTTTGCCAGCTGGTGGGATAGCTTATGACCTCTAACCTCAATTCAGCTTATACCAAAAACCCAGAATGTTTGCTAAAAAATATGGCTATTAATTTTAGATACAGTACTAGTTACATTAGCAATTTTCCTTGAATAAAAAACAAACAAAATAGTACTTCTTTCAAATTACCTTGTATAAGTAACCCATATTCGTTTTTAAGATTTTAAAACTTAACATTTATTGTAAATTTTCTAAAAATATTCAACGAAAGAGATAATGGTTAAAAATGAATACCTAACTTTAAATAAATTGAAAGTACTTCAAATAATCCCTAAAAAGGCTAAAAAAATCAATGAACAGTTAGTAAATATTCATTAAAAGAAACAAATTAAACAAAAAACAGTATTTTTGTTTATAATCACATGATATTAATCAAGATTGAAAAATCGTTTTCTTAATATAAGATGGTATCCTAGAAATACAATGACTGCAAAAAGAAATTGAAGAGACGAATTGCAGCTGACCTGGAATGTAACAAAAAACATTTTGACGTGAAAAAAAACTGTCACTATAATGAAGCCATAATGAAAAAATTAAATTATCATTTTTAGTCAAAAAGATGATTCTCTTTTTGCGGCTGGTTACAATCTAGAACAAGCAAGTAGGAAAGCAGCAGAAAAATTTGAAGACAAAGGGAATCCGTGAGTAATCACTAACTTCAAGCACAAAAACAGAACAAAAGCAGAAGAGAAGGTTAAAAATAGACAAGCAAATTTTAAAACTTAAAAGTGGTTAAGAAATTAGAGCGTTATAACATCTCTTTACCTTTAACGCTATCACCGATTATATATAAAAAGATAAATATTGAAAAGAAGAAAACTGGCAATAAAAGTTCAGTTATAGTAAAATGCACAGAAGATGCCAGTTATTTTCCTATTAGGATGGGAGTTTGGCTTGATCCAATTCCTAGAGAAAGTAAACAAGTATGGACATATACGGGATATTATGTTAATGGCAAAATAATAAAAGACTTACATTCGGTTGATGAGTAGCATTTATATCATGAAAACAATTCAAAATGATTGGAATAATCACGAAAGAGGAGATGATAGAAAATGATAAACTTTTTTGGATGTCTATCTATAAACGTAGTAATTTCTGAAAACACACAATCCTTTCAACTTTTTTACTTCCTTTCTCTAGTTTAAGACAAGTGTGTTAATGAACTGAAATGTATGATAAATGGAGAGTATGTAAAGAAGAAAATTCAATGCCTAGGATTTGTAAATATGTGAAAAAAATGAGTTTATTCAGGTTATTATTCAGTGGGATGACAAATTTTTCATATAGATAATCATATTAGTCACGTTGGTAGTTGTAGCTTTTACAGATTGCCAAATGAAGCAACTTGTAAATTTATATTTCATTGTCTATGATTATATGCAGTATTTAGAAATGATATTATGTCTAATAGAAGTAATGTCTAAACTATGCGCAGTATTAGTATAAAGTACGAAAGATATACCTATAAACAGTCACGTTTTTTGCCTAATGCAATCAAAAGGAGAATTCTGATTCTTTGGCAAAGAAGGAAGTCATCTCAAACATACCAGTAAGAGCGCTGTTATTTTCTTCAAATAATACCCTATTGAAAACCACTAATCTGAAATTGATAGAGTCAAAGATTTGAGGGTTATTTAAAGTTAATGTTAAAGTAAAAATAGAAAGATCACGGCAACAGAAAAATCACATCGCATGTTACGCAATAATCTTGATCACATTTTTCGCATTTTTCTTAAAATACATTTGTGTTCAACATTCGTTAAGAAGTCTGGGAGTGATATATTTAGAGATGAGATGAATAATAATATGTTATTGTGTTAATGAAAACATGATAATTAAAATAACTCAGTTAATGGTTTGAAGACTTAACTCTCCTTAGTAATCGTTAATATTTTTATTAACTAAATTAGCCGGTATAACAAATAAAAAATAAAAAATAAACTGACTAGTAATTTTTAAAAAGACTGAATTTTTAAGAATTTTAAAAGAACATTGCAGGTATTAAATAAAAACTTTCAAAGCCTTTAGTGATTGTTAAAAAATAATAGAATCATAATACAGATATAAAGAAATTGAAAAATTATTCACAAATTTATATTGTTGAAGAAATAAAAATAAAGAAAGACATTGATAAGTTTAAATTTTTGGTAAAAGTTTAAATATTAATAAAAGTTTAAATTTATAGTGATTTGATTTCATCAATCTACAATTATACATCTGATAATCGAATCATTGATTTTATTTTATTTAAATTGATATATATTTATTTTACATATTTTGCTTTATGATACTAAACTACTACATAAAAAACTTATTGTATAAATATTCCAAATTATCTTTTGTATGATTATTTAAACAATTTGACTTACAATTGTGAATAAAATGTACACACGGGTTTTGATCAACAATATGAAAAGAGTGAACATGAGCCCATAAGTCATGATTTGGTCCTTAAAGACCATAAATTTTACATCCAGTGAGGCTATCTGTTCGACCAGTATTATAATACCAATCTAAAATAAAAAATGCATATTTCTTATTATCATTTGCTTTGTGTGTAAAAATTCCCCTTATAAGCGCATATTCTCGATTTCCTATTCCATTATCATCTTCTACTAGTATATCAATGTCATTACCTACATGGATACTGATATCAATATTAACATCATCCTCTTGTAGAATTGTATACGAAATCATGTCATAATATTCCAAGATTTTAAAACTAATTGCTGTTTCTTTGTTAAGATAATGGCGATAGGCTATGTTGCATTTCATTTTTGTTATTGATCTTTTTTACAAAGCCTTTCTCTTTAATTCTTTTAATATCCCATTTCTTATGTACATGAACATTGAAAAAGCATTCTTGAGGTGATTCAATTTCTAAATTATAAAAAAATATTATTAAATAAGAATATAAAGAATAATCCTTGTTGATACTAACCATTTTCCAGTTCTTGCTCAATCATATCGTATTCCTTTAAACTTGTTATGTGGTGAGATGGAGCAGAAATGTACCACCCTTTTGATAAGCATATTAGCTGCTCATTCTTTAAAATTGATTTTATGCAATTGCTAATACCTTCAGAAAATCTAGCATCGTAACCATTATCTATCACATAACGAAGTCCTTGTAATATATTATCTTGTTTAATAAGCAAATTCTACATTTTTTTATTAGTATGTGGAATCACCCTTTTATACACACCATGCATCATTTCTTTAAGTGAAACAGAAACATTCTATAATGTCCCAAAATTTGCTGCAATTGATGGTAAATGTCTTAAAACATGGACATTAGGTAAAGTGTTTATTATATCTGGATAAATCTAAAATTATAAAAATTAAATTAAATAATCATGTATCATCGAATAAAAATAAAACAATATTTTAATTACCTTATTCCAAATCTTGGTTAATTTTATTATCAATTGATCTAATACTTGATTAGTCATATTCACAGAACTTATTGGCAAATACTTTTGCACATAATTTGGCAAAAAAACTCCAGGTTCTAACCATTGTGACTTTTACTTGTCTTAAATTTGTCAATTCACAGTTATTTTTAACAGTTATAACAAAATATTGTTTCAAATGTGCAGTATTTAAACATCGTGCCAAAATAAATGGTATGATCATGATTAATCTCAATGAATCACTCATCCAATATGAATCAAGGTAATTGGACTTTGAATATGTTTCCAATTTCTTGGTATTTCAAAAGTTATCCATGCACTATGGAAAGCATCCAATCTGAGCTTTTCTAATTCATGATTAAATAAATGATCAAATAATCTGTGAGCCAATCCTGCCAAACAATGAAATGGATCCTGAGGAGTTTATAAATGATGATCATATGCCAAATCATCTAATATATTTGGACTCAAACATAATCTGTGTTCTTATGCAATATTTCTCTTTGTTGAAATATTTTTGGCAGATTTAATCTCATCAAAAATTCTACTTGTTAAATGATGAAATTGACCATTTTGAAATATATCAAAATCTGTATCTGACAGTTCATTTTGTAGAACCTTACAAGTGTGACATCCATACTCAGCATTGTGCCTTTTAATACCGGCCATATAATCATTACCTTGAGGGAGGTCAGCTGTACTCATTCCAAATCCTGCGCTTACCCAAACTTATTCATTTTTCATTATCATAGGAATTCCAGCTTGTAATTTTTTCATATCTGAGATAAATTCTTCTATTACATCTTTAAACTTCCCACCAAATAGGACAAACCCAATAAGAAAGTGGTTTCTAAGTTTCTTTTGTAACTCCCTATTCATATTACCGATTTGTATATAGAGCCCACCAAGTTTATGATATGCTTTATTAAAAGCACCAAAATCATCAAAATATAAATCTATGAAAAATTTGAAATGTTTTATATTTTGGTCTAGTGGTAATTGAGGTGTGATTATAGACTCTACAGGTAATTTATGTTGCAAGGAGATATGATGAACTTTTTGACGTTCATTAAAAGTATAAAGGATTTCTTGGATTGAGAATTCAAATGTTGATGGTTGTAAAGTATTATCATCTTTAATCCATACACTAGTATTACGAATTATGTCCTGAACACTAATTGTATTTCTTGATTCTTCTAACCATAATTCATTGTACAATTGTGATCTTTGATATCTTTCATTGCTTTTCAATGTGCCAGGTAATTCATGAAAAGTTCTTGTGAAAAAATCGATCTGGTATGGATTTGTTTGTTATTACTATTCCAGTTATTCTACCTATACGGTTTAATGTACATTGATCTCTATATTCTATCCAATCATCTGCCTTGAATGTAACTTTATTTTGTAATATAATAGTTTTTAATATTTTAATATATTTGTATAATTGATAATATTTTAAAATAAATTATTTTTATACTTACTATTGTTTATAACAATCAAAGTCTCTCCAAATAATGGAGATTCCTTCCATAAATTTCCATGTCATAATTCAGTCCTTTCTTCCTTTTCAACACCAGGGCCAAAATACATTTTTGGCATTAATGTTGGGTTATTAATTATATGATATATGTGACTTTTAATTGAAAAAGTATATGTCTCTTTTAATGGTAAAGTCTTTGAAGGAGTATTTCTTAAATCAATCAGAATAAGCTTTCCTGTAAATGGTAATAAAGCCAATCCTTTATGAATCTTCTTAAGAGTTGTAATACTGTATGGAACTTGATTTGCTTCAAACTTTGGATGACGTATGATCTTAACAAGTTCATGATAAGCATGAATACCTATAAAATTGGTATATAAATATTGTAAAATCTTAATTGTTAAATAAAGATTTAAATGAATAATAGGACATTACCTATATTGTTTTTAGTAAACCATATGAATATCCACATAGCTGTAAGACTTAGAAAGTAAGGACCACTATTTCCTGTATATTCTGGTAATTTGGAATCCATATCATAATAATTTCTATGACCAGTTGTAGAATTGACATCGGTATAAGAATTTGTATATTCATCATCATTATTTGAAAAACTATAATTTGTAGAAGTAGATTTTGAATCATTTAATGATATATCATCATAAATAGTCAAATTGAACTCTCGCAAATTATCTTCTGTATTTCTAATTAAGTTATCCTGAATGTCTGAATTATTAATGTTATTATGATCCATAACATGAATATTAGATAAGGAAATATGTTTTGGTACAGCTTTTTCATAATTGTTAATAAAATTACTATCAGGAGTTATAGTAGAATTTATAATAAAATCCAAATTAGACGTCACATTTGTTGATAAAAAAGATAAATTATTTTTTTCTCATAATGTTACAGTAAATTTTGATTTTTTTTGTAAGCCAAGTGGTTTGCGAAGTGTTGGTTATATTTTTTCAAATATAGGTTGCTTTGGTTATTTATAAAAGATTAGTTTGTATTGAAATACAGAAAAAAATGACTATTGTATAAAGGATTTGTGAAAATAAAAAAAAATCATTAAAAGATGATTGATTAATAATTAGAGTATAGTTAATTATAATATAATTATTTTTATATGAAAAAAATGTTTACAAAAAAATTTAAATATAAAAATTACAATAGAAAATGATTGATAATTAGAGTATAATTAATTATCTAATTATTTTCACATGAGTAACTGGCCTTCAATTGCAAATATAGTTAGTTAAAAAAAGTATAAACAATAAACAATAGTCTAAATAAGTCTAATATAATATAATGATATAAAAGACAACCAATTTTTTTTACTCCAAATATTGCTCGATTTTTTAACTTTTTTTCAAAATGGGAATAAATACATGTTTAAAAACTTATAAAAATTCAAATAATAATTATAATAATTGCACAAAAAATTCAAAAAATGAAATTGATAATTCACAACAAAACCCCGAGCAATACTGAAATAAGTAACAGAAAATAATGCGTAGAATAGGCCAAAATAATTATGAAAATCTTTCCTTATTTAGATAAATTTTGATAACGTTGGTCAGAAATATATTACTTTATTTAGTAACTGACTGACATTATCATTATTCCGGCCCTGAAAAAATGCGTAGAGCTAATAGTAAATTTTTGCTAAAAATTTGTTACCTATTTATATATTGTTCGGGATCTTTGTATTCCTCTTGAAGAATTAGGTAGGAGTCTTTATAAACAATGAATTATAATATGACAATATAAAAGATGATCAAATTTTTTAATTTTGAATATTTCTTAAAAAAATGGAAAAATTTAGATAATCATACAAAAAACTCGTTGATAATTTACAACCAATCAAACATCATAAGATAAACATATTACCAAATTCCGCAATTCCTTATATCCCTCTTAAAGAATCTGGTAAAATAATAATATTAATAAATTGTAAATTGTTGAAATTGAATATTTTTTTTTTTTAAAAAAAAATACTAATCTAACTTCAATAATTAAAATAGCTATAACAAAGGGTAATAATATTATTGAATCTGAATCGGATAATCAACCTGTTACTACAAATTCTAACTTAAATGTAACCAATAATACATGCCTAAAGTAAAAATTCAAGAACCTTGTCTCTCAGTAGCTTCAAAGAAACTAAAATGTATTGACTCTAATCCTTGTAAAAAAAGCCAAAGATCTTCACCTGATATTGTTTCTCTTGATACTGATGATAACGATACTTCTAATGATACCTCTGATGATACCTCTAATGATACCCTCAATAATACTCCTGACAATGCCCCTGATGATACCCTAAATAATGTTCCTAATATTTCCAAGAATATTCCTGATGATGATACTTTTGAAAATGATTCTCATCAAAATTCTTTAACCTACAAACCAAAATTTGTATTGCATTATTCTTCTGATTTAATAAGTCAAGAACATATATTACATTCTTATGAAACAAATCTGGTCACATTTCATTCAAATTTAAATAAACCTATTCATTTGAATAATTCAATTAACCATGTACGATTTATATTTACTTTGTAAATCTTTGTTTATATATCATATATTAATGTTAAATTATTTTTTTATAGGCTACACCAGATATGTTAGCAATATTAGTAAATGAAGCAAAAATAATGTTCTTAAGAGCACGCAATTTTCCACCAGCTGCTTGCAGTATGTTGGTAAAGTTAGTGGCTCTAGGATTTACTAAAACCAGTAAGACGACATCATTTCTTAAATCTAAATTAAATGCATATTATGCAGATCATCATTCACGTTTAAACACTGAAGCTAGAGCATACGCTGAAGATTATATTAATAATAATAAGTAAGTATTTTGTTTGGAATTATTTTCTTATTTATTTTTATATTAACTAACAAATGTTTTCATTTTAGTATTACTATACTTTACAATGTACCAAATATTAAAGACCTGGGTTCGTATGTAGATGACATGGTAATATTTCAGTGCTTAAAGAATCCAATTGCTCAAGTAACTGAATCTTGGTGGGAGGGGGATCACCAAAACTCAGTTGACGCATTCAGAATGTTCATTGCATTAGCGATAAGAATACATATCATTAATGTATTAAAGTGCAAAGATGATTGATTCGCATATTTCAAATACACCAGCTTTAAATGATCCATCTTCCTCATTATAATACAACAAATCATGCCAATAGTATCAACTTAAATCTATTTGAAACATCAACAAATTATAGAAGCCGTGGACGTGATCATAGACATGAACATGAACGTAGTGGCTATGGCCATTATGGAGGATTTGGTCAGAAATAAAATGAAAATTTGTATTTTGCAAATCATTTAGGAGATTTGAAAATGAAGTGGAGACTAGAGTTATAGTAGAAAATATGTAAGCAATTAATTCATTTAAATATTTTTATTTATAGAGTTAGCTACAAAGGATTTACAATGTTAAATCTTGCTTGGGTATTTCAAATATTACCAGTATTGACGTCTATTTATACAATTAATGGCTTAAATTAAAAATCCAGTTTGGAGAATATCAAACCAATTAAGTGATACCATTGTTCCCCACCTTGTTATGGTTGTGTCACCAAGGGCACTATGTCAATGGAAATTTAGTATGTTACTTGCTTAAAAATCCGCGGCTATCCAATAATAACAAGAGGAACTGAAAGAAAGTGATACATGTTTATATTTTTTCAAAAATTACTTTTCATTTTTTTATATAAATTAATTGATTTATAATACACTATGTATATATTATTATAATTATGAAAATAAATTTATTTTTTTATTAATTGCAAAATTCATTGTTACAATATATATACACATAATTAATTGTAAAACTTATCATACATTATTTTGCACAACATATAACAACATATAACAACATATAACATATATCAAGATTTGTTAGAAAATATATTAAAATCATATATTTTACAGTTGGCTACAAATAAATTAATATTAAATAATATATTGCTAGATATATTGTACTATATATTTTTATTTTTTTATTTTTAAATACAATGGAGGCTATAGAGTTTACTAAACACCGTCTTTACAAACCCACATATGGTTCTACTGACTATAGTGACTCTTCTGACGAAGGTGAAAAAATGTTAGATGATACTTTCCAGCCAGTTTTGACAAAAAACCAAAAGAAAAAGCTGCAAAAGAAAGCTAAGAAACCACAACATAAACAACTACCTATACCGCAAACTTCAACATCAAAACAAAAACAACCCCAAACACAGGATGAAGTGAAACACGTTTATATACAGGCGTTATTACACTCTTTTGAAATTCGAGTTTTGTCAATACTTGAAGAAAATTTTCAAGGTGTTACTTTTCAGAACGCTAACAAGGCAAACGGCTAATACAAACTTTGGTCCTGACGCTGAGCCTGTATGGTATAAACCTCTTGCACAAGAAACCAATATTTCTAACACCCTAATTTCCTTGATAGTTCATACGGCCTAAGAGTGTACTCTAGTATATTTACCAACCAAGACTCTCTTGCTGAAATATTTTCTTTTCTTGAGAAAAAAGTGGGAAATACAGTTGAACATGGAATATCACGTGCAGATCAGAATCTGGTTAATTCTGGTATCCTGCACCAGTATACACAACAGACTATTTCCAAATCAGTATCTGCTAATCAACAATCTCTTCAAAATCCGCCAGTTAATCCTGATGCCATGCAGATTTTTCCTGACGCTGATACTGTACTACTGCCTCCTTCCAATGGTATACATGATGCCAAACCAAATAAGTCAAAAAAGGCAGCGACCAAGTCTATTGAAAAAGTATACGTCAACCAAATTATCCCTGATGACAAAATGAACAACGTTAGGGACATTTCATATATGATGTTCCTGCAGGTTGGTCCCATGCAAAAATAATTGCTGAACTTAAAGCATGGGGTGATGTTATATCCATGATGACAAAGCGTTAATGCAAGTATCAAATGTTGCGCATAAAGATCTGTCTCTCAACCTTTTCATTGGCATCTTTTGATTAGGGTATATGGCAATACTCTTTAGGCGACCAAGCAGTATGATGGTTCCCAGAACACTGGTCTCTACAACAAAGAAAATGATGAGAACAGTTCCGCTTATACCTCAATGACCTACCTCAAGATAGTAATTATTGGCAATTATGGGACCATACTAAACCTTCAACTATTTTTTCTCATTATCCGATTAAAGCTCTCAAGCATTTCAATTCTGGAGGGAAATCTCAGATTGTGGCGTACTTTGAAAAATATCAGGATGTAGAATCTTGTCGAAAGACATCTTTCAATTTCAATCATAACGGTACAGATCACTCTCTCCCATGGTGTGCTTCTCCTATTTCCTCTCAGAACAAAAACAAGAAGCCTACGAAGAATTCTAACAAACAGAATTCTGGTTCTCCTAAAGCTTACTCTACTATTTCTAAACCTACCAAGGACACAGAGAAGTCTTCCAAAAAGTCAAAAGGCAATAAGAAAAAGAAGTCTTCGGGCAACAAGTCTAATGATAAAATGGATATTGTTAAACTTAGGCTAGCTTTAATTTCTTAATGTTTCTATTTTAGTAGAATAGTGTTATTTCTTTTCTTTTTTATTTTTTTTTTATTTTTGTTTTTTAGTTCTTTTGTTTGAGTAAGTCTGCCAAGCAAAGAACTTCTATAGGGTTTTGTTGAAATAAGATGTTGAGGCCTCTTAGTAGAGGTGATTACAATTTATATCTGAGGAGCTATAGATTGTTTTTTCGCAGGGTGGCGTTGCTTGTTTTAGCTTAGCTTTAACTTTCGTCAGAGATACTCACGATAACTTTATTTGTTTCTTAATTGTTTAAGTTCAACGGTTTGACTGACTATCGATGCTTACTTAGGTTTTCCTTTGTATTATTTGAATCTGTTTTACTTTTTGTATTTCAGTTGGATGACAATTGTTTAAATAAAAATAAAAAATAAAAAAATATTGTACTATATATTTTCAGATATAAAATATCTTGTACGAATAATTGTACAATAATTGTACAATGCATTAAGGAAATTTAGCATTACTAGCAAAGTATTGATGAAAACCTAGCCTGGAATAACCTAATATATCTAGCAGTTATTTATATGGAATATTTAAGCCAACTCATTCAGGTTAAAATGCCTTTATTACCTCCTGAAATTACCCAAGAAATTGAGAAGGCAAAAAAGAAAAGATGGTTAGAGCATCATGAATTGAGACTGTCTACTCAGAAAAAACTTATTTCAGTGGACAGTAGATCAAATTCACAACAGTTTGGAATATATCAAAGGGAATGTACACTTCACTTGTCTCTTTTGCAACCAAAATTACAGAGTCTAGTTCATGCTGATAATCCAGATTAGTGATGTGATGCAAATATATAAGTTGACCAGTCCCTTAAGACTGTTCAGCATTCATCCTAGAATTTGACAAAATAATTATCAAGACATGTCTGTCAATCAGATTAATTAAATTGAAGGTGAAACACTAGCTAGGCTAATGAAAATGGGACATATTTAAGCAGGCAGGCAAGCAAGTTATAGCACATAAATAGTTAATTTTTTTTCTAACATGATAAATATTCAGTTAGTAATTGATAGAATGAAAGGTCTTGACTAGCCTATGAAATTCATCATCAGTATAGTCATAGGACTGGTAAACAGGTATTCTGATAGTACCTGTTTAGTTCATGATCATGTTTTAAATAATATTGTGTATGATGATAACATATAGGTTATTTTTTATTATGAAGTACCATAGTGAGAAGAATTTAAGAAACCTTTATAAAAAACTCTTTCTGCCAATTTTCAAAACCAAAAAAATAATAAGAAACAAAATTTTATTTTTTATTATTTAACAATACAAAAATGTCAGTTAGTAGTGATAACAATGATTTCTTTAATGAAACACAATTGCCTTTGCCGATAAAAAAGAAGAAAAAGCAAAAGAAAAATAAAAAAGCCAAGAAAACACCAACAATAGCTCCACCACCTACTACGCCTAGCGAGATAAGTCTTGGAGCTCCCTGGGAGTATTTTTATGAAGATATTATAACTTATATAATTATGGAGAATTTCCAAGGTATTACTGCATCTCCAGTTTAGGAACAAGCTGAAAGATTAGTCAAAACTTTTGGAGAAGCAGGACAACCTCTCAGGTTCAAAGCCCTCTTACAACAAACTGGTATACCTAATACGCTGCTGTCCTTAATGGTAAAATGTGGGCCAAAGAGCCATACAGGCTACTATAGATAAACACCTGCTTTTACAACACAGGCTTTTTTCTAATTTTGAGTAAATAATGGAAGAAGCAGTTTGCCTGGTAATATCACGTGAGTCAGAGAAGATAGGATCTTCATCAAGACAGTCACAGCAAATAACACCAATCATTTCTGTTGATGACTCCACAACTCCAAATATGGATATTGATCAACCTGAATCTTCCAAAAAATCACTGGCTAATGCCGACAAACAGGATAGTTCAAAAGAGTCATACCATAACAAGACGTGATCATCTGGTAGTAATACCAAAACAAAGAACACCAATAAGATTCTGTCAAAGTTGTGGAGAAAATATATTAGTGTGTCCAGTAGGGTGTCCACGATGGGTTGATCACGATTTTTTCATGATTTTGGTCATTTTTTCATAATTTGATTGGATAATTAAGATAACATGTGATCATAATTTCAATAATTAGAATTATGATAAAGTTAGTTTTGGTTGAAGTTACCCTAACTCCGGCCAACTCACAATTTTTCATGATTTCACGATTTTCACACCACGATTTTTTCACAATTTTGATCATTTTTTCACACCAAAATCGTGATCATGATAAAATTTGATTGGATAATTAAGATAACATGTGATCACAATTTCAATAATTAGAATTATGATAAAGTTAGTTTTGGTTGAAGTTACCCTAACTCCGGCCAACTCACAGTTTTTCGCGATTTCACAATTTTCACCTCACGATTTTAGGATCATCGCGACAACCCATCCTGGACACCCTAAAATATATGTTAATAATGATACATATCCGCCAATTTTCGGAATTAACAAAATTAGCCTAAATTAAGAAATTTGATGATAATTAGATAAAAATTAAGTTAAATAAGTTTCACAAAAAGGATCACTCTTGTGCTACATGATCATATGACACAAATATTGAGAAATTACTTCAACAAAAGTAGCGTTAAAAAATTATTTTCTTTCGTAAACTCCATATTAAACTCCCCATTAACTTCCCCATCAAACTTTTCCACCAGTTTTTACATTATGTAAGTTGAGAATTTTTGCAAGTATATTAGTAGTTATTTTACATTAAATATAACTTGGAGCTATTTTTTTATTTTTTTTCAATAGTTTATAAAAAAAAATTTATTTAGGCAGCAAAATTATTCAAAAATAATCTTTCAATAAATAAATAATTCTAAGTTTAATAATGATGTTTTAGTAAATTTAAATTATATATTGATTAGTTTATTTAGTTAAAATCTATTTGATATTCGTTATTAATTATTTTTCAATCAATTTTTTTTCGTTAAATCATTATTCTGGTGCTTATTCTTACTTTTTTTTTTAAATAAACTAATTTTATAATATTTTTATTCCTTTTTTTAGAAATTTCTTCTACTGGTTTCAGGTTAAAGAGGTAAATTTTTTTGGAAAAGGTCTTAAAAGTTTTTTTAAGTATTTTTTGGCTTATTTTTTCTTATGTAGGGACAGTTTTTGATCGATTTTAATCAGTACTGCGCCACATAATTGATTATCGGCAAATTCCTCAAATTGGTGCATATGATTCCTGATGACAAAAAGCATCACGTGAGGGATATTTTCATATATGACGTACCTATTAGTTGGATCCAAGAAAAAATAATAGCCGAACTTAAAGCTTGGGTGATGTTATATCAATGACAATAAAGAAGCAGCAAAAATATCAGACACTGCGACTCAAAATTTGTCTATCCTCCTTTACCTTCAGTTGGCCTCCTTTAACAGTAATATCTGGCAATATTCACTTGGTGGTCAAGCAGTACGATGGTTCCCTGGTAATTGGACTCTTCAACAAAGAAAGAAAAGAGAACAGTTCTGTCTTTACCTTAACGAACTTCTTTAAGAGTCTCACTTTTGGCAATTATGGGACTACACTAAACCTTCTGACCTTTATTAATCATATCAAAAGTTTTAAAACACTTTAATACAGCTAAAGGAAGTCATATAGTGGCATACTTTGAAAAATATCAAGATGTTGAAGAGTGTCAAAAGACTTCTTTTACTTTCAACTACAATGAAGTTAACACCACTCTTGATTAGTCATACTCTCCTACTGCTGACAAACCTAAGAAATCGAAGAATTCAGACAAGACTTCTACGACTGTTCCACCTAAAACTTATGGAAAAACTAGCAAACCTGAAAAGGATTCCAAGAAGACTTCCAAAAACTCCAGTAAGAAGGATAAGAAGAAAAAGAAGAAGTCCTCTGATAAGAAGATGAATAAGAATATGGATCTTGTCAAACTTTTATTACAATTATTAAATTAGTTTTTCTCATGTTGTATAGGAAAAGAGGAGGTGACGTAAGACCATGAGGCTGTCCCTCAACTCTCCTACAAATTTAGAGTTTTTTTTTTTTCTTTTATTTTTCTTGTTTATTCCCTGCTTCTGGTTGGCCTAGTGCTTTGACTGGAGGAAGGGAGCTTTTTTTTCATTTTAGGATAGTTTTTACATCCCTTAAAATTTAACTCAATCACTCGGTACTTTGTTTTTTTGACTTAGCTAGGGTTTTTTACAAGATTCATATGCAGCATAGTTTTTACTACATAGCACTTTTATCTGTAAAATTTACATCAAATGTTTTAATAAACGCATAATATTGAACTGACCAAAAAAAAAAAGAATTTAAGAAACCTTTATAATTATATACCATAGAAAGAAAAATATTCTTTGTATATAAACAATTAAGAATATTTCTTCATATCTCACTTACCTTGCAATAATTAACAATTTCAGTAATATACTTAGATATAGCATTCCATTGGTGATTTACTCTGGCACAACTCTTATAAAAATCTTTCCTACTAAGGAAAGCAAAAATAATTTTAAGTAGTTCAGGCATTTCTAGAGTATGATACATTTTTTTCATGTAAATATTTAGACTAATTTTCGCAGATAAGAAATGGAAAGCCAAAAGAATCAGCTAAAGACAAACCAGCTTGAGTATGATTCCTTATCCCTTATTTTTTCTGATTTAGAAAAATGATCAAAGAATTGAGAAAAGTATGGCGGGACTAGAAGAAACTATAAAAAAACTGTTACTAATTGATATTTCTGATTCTAATTCCAAAGCAGTTGAATTAATGCTAATCTAGAAAAATGACCATTGACACAGAAGAATTGCTAAGCCACAGATTGTGCAATAAAAATAAAAGATAGGTCTGTGCAATATAATAATTTTAAAAAGAAAAACATATTACTTTATTTTTTTCTAACAAATATGAGAAAAATGTGAAAGGAAGTCTAATTGCAATATAGGACCTACTGTAAAAGTAAATAATTAAAAGCATATATTATGAAAGGCTGAGAATTTCGCAATTTTGAGATCATCAGGTGTAAAACCAACTATGTCTCTCTGGTAGATCTACATGTGAAAAGGTATAAGAATTCCATTTACATGTACTTTTATAGAACTCTTAGCACCATATGACAATGCTAATTATTATTCTTATCTGTTTACCTTTTTTCTAGTAAAATATAAAGTATGTAGGAATATATGGAAGTTTAGCCAACTTTTCCATAAAATATAAGATTGGCTGGAAAGAAACAGTTGGCTATGGAGTATAGACAACATATATAACAAGCGATCAATGGACTTGAAAAAGAAAAATTCTACTTAAAGTTTCATATTGGAATTCTCTTGCTCTTCAATATTGCAAAATCATTGAATGAATACAAAACATGGAAGCATTCCCTTTGTTTCAAAACCTTACATGTGTCCTATAACAAAAGACTAAATAATGGATACTGTTGTAGTATCAAGTGTATAGATACTCTTATGAAAAGAGTGCAATTGTGAAATGGTTAGAAGAGAATTGTCATGTTCCTTTTTTTACATAAGAAGAATTTAATGTTACCAATCAACTTATTCTGAACTGATATCTTAAAGATGCTATTGAACATTACAGACATAATCATCTTAAATTTTTGGTGGAATATAGATATATAACTATTATGTACTATGTAAAGTGATTTATTCGCAATTTTTTTGTAATGTAGGCCGGCTACCAGTAATATTTTTTTTATTTCATTAATAATTATTTTACCAGTATATAAGAAATGGTTCAGAAATTAACTACCAAGAAGATATTTGAGAAGACCAGTATCCTAAATATAACCTACTTTTTGACATATTCCCATTTAAAAACAAAAAAATCATAGTAGAAAAAAGATATACAAATAAGAATATATTCATTCAATAGAAAGTTGGTGAAGAATAACTGAGCAGAATAATAGTTGAAAAATTGCGTCAATAATTAATTCTATCACTTCTCACAATGTTAGTTGTGAAAGATTATTTTTTTGGGTTAGGATGGATATGTTTAAAACGCCATTCATATACTATGTTAATAATGCTTCAAAAGAGATAAATTATGCATTTTCAGGCCTTACATAGAATGATTTTTTTAAACAAATTAAATAAAGGTTTTACAGAATTTTCTGAAGCTGAAATTAATGATCAAGAAAAACAATATGATCAAACTGATGAAAATGATGATCTTGATTAAGATAAAAGTCATGCTATATAAATATTTTAATATAAATGTTGAATTGCAGAAAGCGCTAGAAGTAGAAGTTAGAGTAGTCAACAAGAAGCAGATTCCTCTTATGATCATGGTGAAAAAGTATTTGATATTGATAATTTAGTGAAATCTACTTTGGATAATTAGTGTAAATTTATTATTATTTTTTTTTTCATATTAATTATCTTAATATAATATTTTTTATATTAATAATTTTAATATAATAATAATAAACTCAAAGTTGATCATTTTCAATCTGCCTTCAATCTATTTTCAATCCATTTTCAATTCAATTAAACTTTATTAGTAAAATAAATAAATATATAATGTAATCGAATTATTCAATCCATTTTCAATCTAATTTCAATCAAAAAGGTTAGCATTTTAAATTGCATTGCATTATTATAAAAATTTTTGTGAATAAAAATAAAATTCAGATATTTTTTTGCTAAACATTGAATGTGAAACTGCCAAAGCTTTAAAAAAAAAAATCCAGTCATTGACATACGAATTCATTTTAAGGATGCTAAATTTCTATTTAATAATTTCGCCTATACATAAATAAATAAAAAAAAAATATTTTAATATGAATTATATAATTCCTTAAATCATCACATATATTAATCTATTAAACATATATACCCATAATAAACAAGTAGACGAAAAAACCTTTGTGTTCAGGTTTAACTAATAATTATCATGTAATATTAATTGTTTTAAATTAGCAGAACAAATTACATCATTTTTATAAATCACAGAATTGTGATAATTAACTTGTTCAAGAAGATGATCATAATGAACTGATGAATTTCCAAAGGTTAAAAGCCTTGCATCCAACATTATTGCATATTTCTTGCAATCTTCTTTGCATGCTTTGGGTCCTGAACCTGAATTACAGGATCAGTTGATTCAAAAATAAGACAACTAAAATTTATATTTAATGTAGGATCATAAATAGAAAGTCACTTGGTGTTTGAAGAATTCAATATATTTTGCTGAGCTTGAAATTCTACTATTGCACCATCTGACCCTAATGAAAGAATATGAAGTCCTAACTGAGGTGCAATATCTTAAAGTAATTTTTTATGTAATTGAGTAATATCATTTGCACTATCAGATACTTTATTCAGAATTAATGCTATAATTACTGGAGGAAATTTCAGTAATGAAATCTAAAAAATTGAAAATTTAAATTTAATAGTAATATTTAATATAAAAAAAATAAAAAATTTCTAATCTATACCTGTAATATATGGGCTTTCATCAGTTAAAAGGGGGAAATCTGCATTTTCATTATTTTAAGAAAAATGGAAAAAACTTATTTTTGAGAAAGGATATTTCATTTTCATGCGTCAGTTAAAGAGGGAGAATTGGTAGCTAAACTTTTATCTGGGTCATATGACTAATTTTAGTTTTTTAATATTATCTCAAAAATTTCTTATACTTTCTGGTCAACCATATTAAGTGAAAATGAAGCATATTATTGGGTGTCTTCACAAAATGCATGATTGAAATTAAGGGTTACAAAAAACGTGATTAAGATTAAGACTAATCTCAAGCTGATCATGATTGAAATTACATATAAAATTTCAATCTTACTCATCAAGTAAGATTAGGAACAAAAAATTAACTACCCACAAGTTCCTCTTTTTTTCATATATTTTTCATAATTGCAATATGCATTTATTTTATTTAAATACATTTCTTTATGGTTATTTCAAAGCTAAAACGTGAAATGCGAAACTTTTAAAAATTATTTTTCAACATAAAATAATAAGTTTTTTTTCTTAGTAAAAAAAAAAAATGGAACAAACTCATAAAAATATTAGAAAAGATAAACCTTCAAGAACAAAGTGGAGTGAAAGTACTATAAAAGCACCATTATCTTTCCTTCTTGAACATAAAGACAAGCTTGAAGAGTTAAAGTACACACATGGAGCCATCTCTAATCCAGGAAATATTCAATTGTGAAAAGATGCTGAAGTTTTTCTCCTAACTTTTAACTTTAAACAGTCTTATAGTAATGTTCAAATTGCTAATAAGTGGAAGAATCTTGTGGACAACTATAAGGTTTTTTTTTAAATTATATAAAAAAATATTTTAAAATTTTATTAATTATTGATTTTTGATTTTTTTTTTAAAGACACAACTTGCAGAATCAAAGAAGAGTGGCAGTTCTCCAATTACCATTCAATGTAAAGAAGAAATTGAAGCTATTTTGGATAAAAATAGGCCTATATTAAATCCAAAATCTTGTATTGACTCGTGTGAATTTTTGTTAAGAAAAGATGATAATCTCAATATTCAAGAAAATCCGCAAGTAGAAACTCCATATGTGATCCCTAAAATCGGTAGAAAGCATAAAAACAAGCATGAAAATAATGACGCTAACGCTAATTTAGAAGATCAAAATAGAAAAAAATCCAAAAAGTGTGGAAATAATTTAGAAAATATTCTTCAAAATTGGATTGAATAGCAAGAAGTTAGACAAATAGAACTTGATAAAAAAAGAGAAGAAAAGGAAAAAAAAAATAAGAACAAAGATTAGAATTACTTCATATGAAGCAGTAATCTGATGTGATGCTGTTTAATATTATGAATAATCTTTCAAACAGTTTAAATTCTTTAAACCAGGTGGATAAAGCAAATCAAGGTATTTAATTTGTTATGCATGTAGTGTATATACATGCACATGCGTATGCGCATGCATATATATCATATATCTAAATCCTGATACATAATATAATACAAACTCATTAAATTTTTTATTTACAGATAACTTAGAATTTCCTCAATTTGAATACAAATAAACAATTGGTATTGTAATTTTTTTTATAATTTTTTTTTCATAATTATAATAAAGAAATTAGGAATCTTTAGCAAAATTTATTATTAATGCCTTCTCGTATTTCTTTGATTCCATAAAAAATTACATATTGAATTTCTAATTACATTTCCTTCAGGTGTTTCATTCCCTATTTACATCAGTTTCAGTTTCTACTTCATGGTATCGCTCGTCTGGTGGTAAAAAGTCACATCTTTCTTTACAAATATTATGCAATATACAACAAGTAGTTATAATGTGTGATACTATTTCAAATGAAACTTCTAATTTGTTAAAAAGACATCACCATCTACCCTTCAATAAACCGAAAGCCTGTTTTACTTTAATTCTTGTTTGTGAATGTTTGCGATTAAAATATGTTTGCTCTTGAGTTAATCCTCTACCAATATCTTTATATGGTACTATCAGCCAGCTAAGATTCGGATATCTCCCATCACCTAAAATATATTTATTATTAAGATGCGTTGTAACTTGATTGTTAAATTTATTGTAAAGATTTGAATTTATTAAAATCCTACTATCATGTGTAGAACCTGGCCAGCCAACACATATATCTAAAAATTTTCTTTTATGATCAACTACTGCTTGTAAAACAATAGAATAAAATCCCTTTCTATTAAAATAGTCAACAGGAAACAAGTGAGGTGCTTTAATTAGTATGTGACTACCATCAATAGCGCCAATTACATTAGGAAAATTTCTGGTTATTTTGAATCTATTTGTAATTCTATTGACCTTTAATTCTGTAGTTGGAATAATAATTTTTTCACTTAAAAATTTGGAAATTATTACATCAAAAAATTGTCTTAATGCGTAACTTATAATTGATTTCTCTGTTCCAAACTTTTCTCCTATAGATCTAAAATACTCTCCAGTAGCAAGAAACCATAATGAAGCTGTGATTTTTTGTTCCCATGCAAAGTCCAATTGTACCTACCAGGTTCATTACTGTTTCTTCTTAAAAGTGGTATTATTTCACAACACAACCATTCAAACGTAGACCTAGTTAATCTAAAATGTTTTTTAAATTCAAAATCTTGCATATTTAAACATACTTCATTAAACCAATAGTTAGATATTAATCTATTTAATTTTCTCAGTTCATTAATTTCTTTGTTATGTTGTGAGTATAATAAAATTAAAGGCAAAATGTTAAAATCTTCTTCTTCTTGCTCAATTGAATAAGAAGCAATTAAAAGTTCTTCAAGTTCAATGTGTTTAATAAGTATAATAATTATTATTAAAATAATTATAGTTTGAATTTTATTATTTATTAATATCATTCATTACTAAAAAATATTATGACAAAGATATAAAATTTATATTAAAATTTTTAACTTAATGAAAACGCGTAATAAGTTGATCATAATTATAGTAGTATATTTTGTGAATCAAGATTTAAGTATTAATCTTAATCTCAAACTGATCTTAATCTCAATTCTAATCTTATCCTAATCACGCATTTGCAAAGACGCCCATTGATTTACATCACATGAACCAAAAATCTCAAATTGATTGAAAGGGCGATTTCCCTCTTTTTAACTGACAAAAGCTCATATATGCGCAAGCATCTTTAGCAATTGCCTTTTTTTCTTAATTTTACTAATAATGTTTGAAATATCACCATATACGTTTACAATAGTTTCTTCTTTTGACAAAACTGAGCCAATAATGCAACCAAGTATAGGTGAATATTGTAATCTTTCTTTCAACTTTGTGTTGTCAGTCATTGCAGCTACAGAACCATCATAACCAATAGTGTCAATTAGCTGTTTAAATCATGCTACATTTTCAAAGTATGATTCAGGATTAGTTAAACAATCTTTATCATTACTACATAAATATCTAATAAAATAAATTATTGAATTGATCGAATATTTCATCCTTTCAAATTATGTCTAAATAAATCTAATGCTTTTGAGCTAATTCCTCTTAAAATAACAAGAAAACTAGTAAATTCATCAGAATATTTAATATTTTGCTTGCCCATATTCTTAGATTTTCTTTCTGCAACATCGCACATTACTTCACATAATCTTATAAATACTGGTTGTTCATTAAATACCTCCTTTAATACCATATCGGCTAAATTTATCCAAGAATTTGCTGTATTATTTTCACTATCATTATTAAGTAAATTCCAAATAGTACAAAAATCTACATTTTGCAAATATTTTTTTAACGCATTATCTTCTCAGTAATGTTTTAGTGTGAATTTGATATTACTTGGTAGAGTTTTTTTTCTAATTTTGTTATAAAGGTTCTTATCAAGACAAAGTGAACTACAATCACTACAAATATTACTTTTTTCTGCAATCCCTGTGCAACTTTTAGTATATACACAATTTCCTAATACAAAATAATGTAATTTTATTATTTATTTAATACTTATATATGCTTATCAATCTCAAAAAATTAAAATCAATTCACCTGATTGATCAATTTGTCAAACACTTTCTGAAAATAAAACACAATTTAGTTTTCTTTTTTGAGTAGTTAAGTTTTTCGACTGAATTTACTAACAATAAATTTGGAAACATTTCTCATACTCTTATTTCAATATGATGTGTTCTTCCAAATTAAGCAGGAGTACACTAAAAATAATTATAAATACTATATTAACTTGCAACCAGAATTAGCAACATGTCAATTAAAGTAATCTTCAGTATATTGTTAGTTTAGCTTAATTATTTTACCACATTTATAATAGTGGTTAGATCTGGATATCTGTCTATCTGCATTTATCCAATCTGTGACTAAAAGGTTAAATACAGATAAGTTATTACAAATATCCAGCTATTCTAAATTTATCTGTGTTATCTGTAAATACAGATAAATCCGCTATCTGTTATATGTAACAGATATTTTATGCCAAATAACCATTTAAAAAAAATAATAAATTTTATAAAAATTCTGAACTGCTGAGACTGCATATAGCTTTGGCATTTATTACTAATCCGATTTTTATATAACTTAGATCAGATCAGATAATCTTCTTTTTAGAGTAGCCAAGTGTTAAAAAAATGGTTTTTAAACTGTTACCATAATATTTTATTTATTTTATGTTAAAAAAAATTTTTTTTTCATCAAAATGGTTTTTTAACCTGTTAAATTTTATTTTTTTATTTTTTTTTATTTTTTCCTTTAATACAGCTCCTGAAATTTGAGGAATAGTAAGTTGTGTTTGTTATGAATATAACAGTAATAGTTCTTTTAATATAAAAATGTTAACTAATGTTCTTTTCTTTTTTTCTTGTAGGAATGGATTTTTTGCAATTGACACATGGCCCTTTGAAATAATGTGAGGAGGGAGAATGTTAAAGATTCTTTTAATATAAGAATATTAACCAACATTCTTTTCTTTTTATAGGCATGGACTAGCTTTTATTTTTAAAGAAAGTTCACCAGCTTGAGAATTTTCTTGGCTTGGCTTGGCTCAGCTCACTTTGGCTTGAGCTATATTTT
Source organism: Rhizophagus clarus (assembly GCA_015698045.1). Classification (NCBI taxonomy): domain Eukaryota; kingdom Fungi; phylum Glomeromycota; class Glomeromycetes; order Glomerales; family Glomeraceae; genus Rhizophagus; species Rhizophagus clarus. Next base: position 1,530,138 of record BLAL01000215.1, read on the forward strand.
TTTTTTTCAAGCTGAGCTGGCTCATGTGAAACACTAGCTTGTAATTTCCTTTTCATAGAGTCAGTTTGTTTCAATTTCTCAATTTTGATATGTTATTTAAGAAGCAACTATCATTTATTTTTTTTTTTACTTTTAGGATGCTGGAGTCTTTGACAAACCCGGACTTAAAGATATATAGTATGCATGAGAATTTACTTAATTTTTTTAAAGAAATGTGTTAACATTTCTTTTTTTTTACTCTTAGAATACCAAATTCTTGGATGAACAGTGCAGCATCTTAAAGTATATTAATATGTACTGTATATCAATAATAAAGAAAACCTAATTTTGGTTTTTGTTTTAGTGTAAAGGGTTTTATTACAATAAATAAAACGTTAATAAAATATTGATAAAATATTTTAATACATGTATAAATTTATTGGTGATTGAAATTAAAAAAATAAAAGATAGAACACTGAAATTATGCTGAACCATATAAAATTTTTAAAAATATCCATATAAAATCTATGAAAATTATCTGTGAATATAAATTGCTATCCGGATATCTGCATATCCAGATGCAAATCAAAACCACTATTCTGACCCTATCCCAATTCAAATTATAATATTATCATAAATAAATTGGAAGAACCCATTCGTCAGAAGTCCTTCAACTAATATAATTAAATGTGTATTATATATTACCATTTGATTATTATCAAAATTGTTCATGTCCTCTAAAGACATCTTTTCACATTTATAAAGTACAGATTCGCATATTTGTTTATGGATTTCTTTAACAATATTTGGGGAAAAATATTTTTAATTAGAGCATTAATATCATTAAAGAAATTATTCATTACAAATGGCTGGTGATATGTTATTGATTTATATTTCCATTCCATAAAACTTGTGTTTATCTCTTCTTTCTGTATCTGAGAGTCCAAAAATTCAACTGCTTCAGCTATAGTTGAATTGGAGGAAATAGTCTTAAGAACAATCACGTTAATGGATATGACATGTTAAGTTGACTGCATACTGGCTGTAAAAATACAACTTGTAAAAGCATGAGCCCATGAATTATGAATCAGATAGAGTGTATTACGCATATAATTATTGCTATCAGGAAATCTTTCTAACAATTCTTGAAATCATCACACTCAAAAATCTCTACACATAACGAATTGCACGTTTTCCAAAAATCTTTGTTAAATGTCTTAAAATCTGCAGTTTTAAGCTTATGTTTAAGTCATTTGGGTATATTTTAAGACATATACCATATATAATGAATATGATATGTATCTTTGTATATGTTTTGACATGCGGAGATTATTGCAGGATCCATATCGGTTAATATAACTTAAAGTTTTGAACCAGTCACATCTAATATTTGTTGCAAAACCCATTCATAGCATTCTTGTGTTTTATCATTCAAGAAAGCCTATGCACCTAATCGCAATTTACCATTATTGTCTACAAGTATAAATAATGATAAAGGATAGTTATACTTGTTAGTCCTCAAAGTATTATCATGTAAGATAACGCCACCATAATAAAATCTGATTTGATGTTATCCAGAATATACCACAAAGTTGATCACTATTTGCATCAATTAATGGCTGTACAAACATTGTAAGATCTTCTTTTTGCTTCTTAAGAAGAAATTTTAACAAACTAGAGGCATCTGATCCAACAATTTGATGTTTGCATTTGATTTTTTGAATTGCATTTGATAAATCTTGAGTAAGAAAAAGTTGATGAGGAAATAATAGTTGCAAAAGATTTTGTATGGTGTATGCATTACAACGATCATACACAACAGCATGTTCAAACTCTTTCAATATAGAAATGTCAAATTTTCAGAATGTTATAGCAAATATCGTATTATCAGCGAGTAATTCGTGATTGTGATCAGAATGTATGAATGTTATATGAACAATATTGGTATCTTTCAGCTTACTTAAATTAATATACCATTTGCAGCCAGTCTTCTTTGAATTTTTGTTACGCTGCTGCTCAATTAGTTTCATTTTATTAGGCTTATACATTCCAAAATATTTGCATACATACTAAGTTCTTTTTCTTACAACTCGTTCACCTAAATCAGTAATTTGATTTTCACAATATTCAACTCGATATCAATTAATAGCAAATCCTTTATGCTTTCCATATTCCTTAATAGTATGCTCTGCAACTATCCAAGTATTAAAATAACATCCAATAGACAATTCTAAAGGTTTAGTTATTGTAGGTATTTCAGAACCAAATAAAAATATTACTAGTAATGTTTCAAATGTACAATATACAAAATTGTTTTATTAATAAAAGTTAATAAAACTAAACAAAATTTCACAAAAAATATCCCGGCTATTATATAGCAACCTTGACTGATTTCACTTTCCTCTATAAGTATTTTTGAATCAAAAAAGTTATCAATAATAAGATTTCAAGTGTATAATGTACAAAATCAAAATTTCCCAACACTAATAAAACAAAACAAAATCTAACAAAGCCAAAGTAAAGTCTAATGAAACTAAAGTAAATTCTAACAAAACTAAAGTAAAATTTAATGAAAAAAAGCAACCATTTATTCACATATAACAACAAGACTAGTCAAAAAAAAATTAAATGCAATAAATGAAGACAATTCCAAATACCACACCTGTTTGTAATAGTAACTTTCTGAGACTCTAAACATCTGACATAACTGGTAATAAGATTATCTGGTGGGTGTTACAAAAAAAAATGACATGTCATCAGTAATAAATAAATGATTATCACGTGATGATACACAAATTTCAAAACAGGAAATTTCAATGCATCCAGCTGAAATTGTAAAAATTACTTTTTATAGGAGGATGTGTTATAATGCAATAGTGCATTAAATAAATTTTCTCAATTGTTAAATTTTACATGATAATAAATTTTATGTAATATGATAATTAATATCAAGATATATTTTTTTGGCCAATTATTTAATTGATAAATTATATTATTAATAAATTAATATTGAGAATGTTAATAAAAATATTTTAAGATATTATAAAATAGTATAAGACTAATTTTAACCTGAGATGATTTAACCAGGATAATTTAATCTGGTAATTTTTATATGAGAAAATTATTATTTATCAGGTGATTTTCACTCTATCATGTAATCAAATCTAAACTCAATTACGTATAAATATTTTACAGATTATTTGTTTATCACAGTGTCTCCACCAGTTTATTACTCTTCTTTTGCCTTTAACATTTCAAACTTTGATCTTTTAATACTGTAAGTTTTTTAGCATTTGTTTTATTTGGTTTTATCTCTTACTAATTAACCATTTCTTCTTTTTTTATAGGTTTTTTAGTGTCTTAATAAACAGTAAGTTTTAGGTATTCAGAATTTTAGAAATCTATTTTTTTTTGCAATTACTAATCAGTCTTTTTTCTTTTTTTTTGGTCAGGTTTCTTCTTGAAGTTTTTTTTGGATCTTTTAGATTTCTTTTTGGATTTATGCTTATGTTCTTTTGAGTTTTTTGGGTTTCTTCTTAATATGAGGGTTTTTTCACATTTTTTTTTCTATTTCTCTCATGAATTTTTTTCTGATTTTCTCTTATATTTTTACTTTGGATTCTTTTTTTAACTTGCATTTCTTTTTAATTTTGGCTGATTTCTTCTTTTTTTTTGGTTGGGATTTGTAATATTATTATAAAAAATTTGTTACTATAACAAATAATTCAATATCAATAAAAATCATGTAATTTATCAATCTGATTCATTTTTTTAATAAAAAACATTTCTCTTTTTTTTTTATTTTTTCTTACTGCTACATTTCTCTTATCTTACGTCCCTATTTCTTTCATCCCTTTCTCCTTTTTCTATTTTTTGTCTCCTTTTCTTTTCTCCTTCTACCTTTTATCCCTTTCCTTTTTCCCTTCTATTTTCCATCTCTCTTTTTCTTCCTTTTCATTCCTTTTTTTTCCCCTTTGCTATTTTTCACTTCATTCCTTTTTCCTCTTTTTCTTTTATTTCTATTCTCTTTATCCTTGCCACATTTCCCTTTCTCCTTCTTCCTTTTGTTCTCTTTCCTTTTCCTTTAAGATTCAGAAATCTATTAAAAAAAAAATAAAAAGTTAGTTGTTTTTTATTTATTAAACAGTCAACTCTCTTTATAATCACCTCTGTTATAGTCACATTATCCTATATAATCACCTTAGTTGAGTGTCCCAAATTTTCATATATAAAAACTATTATTTATAGTCACAAACTACCTATGATCACTATCACATCTTTTTTTAAAAATTTTATATATATATGATTATAAAAAGATATTTATTAAAATATAATTGTTTTATAATCTAATGATAGGATTTCAATAATCTTTAGCTCATTAGATTCATCTCATTGAAGGAATTAGATGATAGTAATTTTATAGTGATTAGATTAATATTGACTGAGTAATTCAATTTTAAATATCAAATCAGCATTCTATGTACAGTATGTAAAATTTGCGTAATATTTAATATTTTAACTTTATTTCAATTACAACAAGTTCTAGTAATCATCTCATTGAGAGAAAGCTAATGATAATAATTTTATAATAATTGGATTAATATTGATCAAGCAATTTGATTTTAAAGACCAGATCAGCATTTTTTATATGTAAAATTCGTATATTATTAAATATTTTGACTGTATTTTAATTATTACGGGTTTCAGTGATTGGATTTTGATGGTCTTAGACTTGTTGGAATCATCTCATCAAGAGGAATCTAATGGTTATAAATCTATAATAATTGGAATAATATTGACAAAATTATTATGATATGAATATTTAATCAAAATTATTATAATTTATAATTTTGGCCAAAATTACTGATTTAATTATAAGATTTTATTGTTTATAATCACATATCATTATAGTTACCAAATATAGACTATCCCAAATGTGTGACTATAGAGAGAGTTGACTGTATATTACAACTTACTTTTTATTCTTTTTCTTTAGGTTCTGAATAATTTATAATAGGAGAAAACAAAAAAGGTTAGCATTCCTTAGTTGTATTTTATTGTAATGTCATTGTAATATCTGATTCCTGTAGATCTATTAAAAAATAAAACAAAAGATTACTACTATTTTTTTGTTATCATTCATCACATTTTATCACATTTTTTCTTTAATGTTAGATTAATAATATATTGATTTGATAAAAAAAAAAATTCATTTTACTGAAAAAAAAATTTATTTTTGAATTTGTTTTCAATTTTTATTTTCTGTCTCTTTTTTATTTGTTTCTTTTTTTCTGATCACTTATTTACTACTACCAGTTCTATAGTAATAAACAATTAAAACAAATGATTCTTTAACTAAATTAAACATTATAAATGTATAAATTTTAGTTTAACATAAATAATATTTATCACAAAAAATAAAAATTAGCCAATAAAAATAAGCATATCAATAAATTTATAAATTTATTATAAGGGAAAGGGGTGATTTAACCTGAGTGATTTAACCAGAAGGAGCAAGTTAGCAAGATTCTATAAATATATTTTTTATATAATTTAACATTATTTATTATTTAAATCTCTATTTTAAATAAACTGTTTATACAATTTTTAGTATATATGGTTTAAGAATATAAAAAATATTTTAACCATAAAATCCATACATTTTAAGTATATTGACTTTTTATAAAATAAGTAAATAGTTTTTAATAAGTTGTAAAATTTTGAAGCAAAGTTTGCAATAAAAACTTATTATATTTTAGTTAAGAAAATTTTTATTTGTACATGGTGTGTTCAAACACAGATCACGTAATTGATTGTATTAAATTTATTTTTTTTGTGAAATATTATTGATTAGTTTTAAAGAACTTTAAAAATCTTTCATTTTTATTTATAATGCAAGGTTAAACTTACTAGTTACAATGTTAAATTAATTAAATAAAAAAGAAATCAAGAAGGATGAAAAGAAAGTTGAAAAGATTAAAAAGGTATGTGTGGATGAAAAAAATAATAGTGGGCAAAAGGATTTAAGAAAAGATTATATAAACAACAAAAAATACAAGAAAAATTAAAATAAAAATGAAAGAGAATGAGAACAATAAGGAAAAAGAGTAAAAAAAGGAAAATGAAAAGAAATTGGTTAGACAAGAAAACGAATCAGAAAAGAAGGAAAGAGAAATGAAAAGAGTTAAAGAATATGGAAGGGTTAAATGGGAAAAAACGAAATGGAAATAGGAAGTTTAAATGTGAAAAAAATGAAATGAAAATAAAAAGGAATGACAAGAAGAAAAATGAAATGGAAATGTTAAATGAAAAGAAAATGAAATGAAAAGGTAGAAAAATGAAAACGGAATGGAAAGGGAAATACAAAAATGAAAGGAAAAGGGGGAATACAAAAATAAAATGGAAAGGGGAATACAAAATGAAATGAAAGAGAGGAAAACAAAAAGGAAACGAAATGAAAAAGAAGTAAATAAAAATGAAATAAAAAGAGGAATACAAAAACAAAATGAAAATAGGAGAATATGAAAACAAAATGAAGAAGTGAAAAACAAGGATGATATGAAAAGCGAAAACATAAAGTAGAAATGAAGTGGAAAACAAAATAGAAAGGAAATGAAAACGAAAAGCTAACCCATAAAGAAAAGAATAAAATAGTTCAGTTAGTAAAAATAAAACATAAAAAACAACAAAGGAAATAAGAATGAAAAGTAAATATACTCAGTGTACCTTTATTCACAAAACTGAAAGAACCCAAAGACCTAAAAGAAAGAAAAAAAAATTAAAAACAAAATAAAAAAAAATAAAAAAAAAGATAGAAATGGTATACCTTTATGCGAAACTGAAATAACCTAACGATAAAAGAACTAAAAAAAAGAGAAGAAGGTTAGAAAGAAAAAGAAAAATTGAAAACAAATAAAGAAAAAATAAGAAATATACAATACCTTTGCAGGCTTCGCAAAGAACCACCTGAAAAGAAAAAAAACATGTAAACAAATAACTAATTGACTGATTTGACGTAATTATAAGACTAATCAACCAATCAGTAAGTTTAATTACGTGGTACCATGTTTGAATACCCTGTGTAAACTTAGAAATTTTCTTTAGTTAAAAATATAATTATAAAAAATATTATATTTATATAGTAGAATAATTAAAACTGATATATACTATAGTTTCACAATTATTATATATAATAAAATTAAAGAAAAGTAAAAGTAATTCATATATTAAAAATTTTGCCAAAAATAAGTAAATAAAAAATATGATATTAGTAATAAATATTATTAATTCTAAATAAACTTAATTTCTAACTATAGCTTAAATAGTATATTTTAAATAAATAATTCTATTATTTATACTATAATTTGACAAATATAAAAAACTGAAATTTTATATAATATTCAAAATAATAGAAGTTTAACTAGAGCTCTAAATTTTTGATTCAGTTTGATTTTTAGTTTTGATTTAACTTTCTGATATAAAATTTTATTGAAAATATTTTTTGATCCAAAATTTTTACTGAAAAATATTTTCAAATCATACTTTTAATTGAAAATATTTTTAGTTAAAAAACTTTACTAAAAAAATATTTTTAATTCAAAAAATTAGTTCCAGTTTTATTTTATTGAAATTGTTTTTTCAGAAAAGATAATTTATATATCGCCCCTGTAATACTTTGCTGAAATATGTTAAATTACATTTTAATAGTAAATAAATAGTGATCAAATCATACAAATAATTGTGAATTTTCAGCAATAGTTTGGATATGATATAGTTAATAATTCGTCTACATGCAGTTACTGCACATTAAGATGATCGTGCATCAAAATTATTAGACTAAAATCATTAAACAGACGATTTATAAAAAATTATGTATCAATTTAGTAAACATATCGTAAAGAATCAGTTAATATTTATTTTTTTGATTAATGAATCATTTATTTAAAATGGTGATAGTTTATTAAAGCTTCATAAGTAATTAACAAAATATTTATTACTGAATGGTTATCAATTTAGAAAAAATTTATTGTCAAAAAATAATCAATTTAAAACATTTATTATCGAAAGATTATTGATTTAACAAACATTTATTGTCAAAAAATTATCAATTTAAAAAACATTTATTATCGAAAATTTCTTGATTTAGAAAACATTTATTATCAAAAGACTATCAAAATTGAAACTACTTAGAGTATGTTTAAAAAACAATAAAAATTTAAACAGCTGTAAAAAAATACAGGTTTCTAATATACGAATTATTTCCAAGATCATGATTTCCTTTGACACATCCATTATTACAGTTGTGAATAAAATGAGCAGTGCTGCATGTGTTAACTTTACTTATAAGGAAAATTCATCAGTATTCATTTGCAATTCATAGTTTATATATTGGATATTCTAGCTTTATTTGATTTGTGATTTCAAACCAATCAACAATAATAAAGGTGTAATGTTGATTGTTCCTTTGATGACTAAAAATTGATCATATTATCACAAAATTTTGATCATTATTTTCAGATATTATAGTTATAACTTCACCAATGTGTAGGCGATACTGGATAATGGTATTATTATCTTCTACTAAAAAACAAACATATTCATAAAATTAATAGGAATTTCCAAAAATGGCAATTCATAGTTCATATCATGATAAGCTAAAGCAAATTCTACACAAAAATCATGATCATTTGGCAAAAATTCTCCAATTTTTTGTTTTGAAATATGCTTTTTCAAATTTATTTTTGAAATAGAATCAACTGGAGATTGTACTGGATAAATAAGTATCATCAATTATTTAAATTAAATTTAAATTAAAAGGATTTACGGTAACAAACTTTCATGCAAATCTTCGCTTATGTCAAGATCAAAAAATTTCCTAGTGATAAACCAATCATTTATCAATTGTTTTAAGTGACTCAAAAAGTTTGTTAAAGCATTATTTAAGGAAGAAAAGCAATTAATCAATAAAAATCCAATTTGCAACTTTATTTATTAAATATTTTAGATTTATAAAATTATTAATCAGATAGCTATTCAAAATAAAAATCTGGATAATCAGATTAAAAAAGCAAATTATAATTTATAATTTACATTACTTTATAATAATAATATAAATAATATATTATAAATTTACTATTTTTATTCAAAAAATATAAAGGTTGTTTCATATATAGTAGTTATAGTAGTATATTTTCTTTATATATATGTGAATATAACCTAATTTTTGAATTAAATCACGTGAAATGATTTTTTGTGGTAAATTTACAGGAACACAGGAACATCATCGTGGCGCATAACAAAAAAACCAAACAGATAATTTACATTATTTTTTCTCTTAAAAACGAACGAATTGCAATCAAGTACCTAAATTTTTGCCTTTAATTTAATCCTGTTTTTTTTAGGCGGCTTACAAAAAAAGAGTGGAAGGCTACAGTGCAATTGCCTCAGAAATATTCGCTTTATTTATGTTGTCACGTTTTCGCCTAACGGAATACATAATATCTTGACAAATCAAGTAAGAGACCTTTATAAAGTATATCTGTCTATGCGTGTGAAATTGTTGCTACTTTTATTAATTTTACGTTTCTTATTCTCTCGTTTTCCTCAACAACTTTACAATGTGTTGAGTCTCTTGGTTTGTAGATCTAGTCAATAAAGGCATAATAAGTTCTGTTCATATGCTTGTGTACGACCCTTTTCACTCAACATCAATAGACACTGTTGTCTCTTTCTCGAACATAAAATAAAAGAATATTTGGATTATTTTTCGCCGTCAAGGTCATTATCCGTTTTACAATTTATCTTTATCTTTATAATAACATTTAGCATTGAATACTTTTAACACTTGTTTCTTCTTTCATTTCTTTCAATTATTTCGTTAATTATGTCTAACCTATTAATAAATAAAGATTCTCAATAATAAAGCTCAAAGAAAAATTATTATAAACCCGAAAATTCTAGTTTTAGACAATTTATTATATTCCAATTAATTAATATATATATATATATATATATATTTCGAAAAAAATCCGATGGGTAACACTCCTTCGAAGAAACATTCGTTGAGTTTATCGAAGAATAATAGTAATGATGTTTCAAATGAAGAAAAGAGAAAAGACAAAAAAGAAAATGGTTATGGCTCGAGTGCAGGTCCTGTAAATTTGACAGTAGATGCATTAGCTGTTGATACCAATCCTAATAATAATATATCCACAAATTCTGAAGATAGTTCACCTACATCACCTATGGAATCAATTCTTCTACGACCAAATGGGAATAATGATTCCCATAATAATGCTATGGAGGCAAATGATTCAAATGGACAGTTACCCACTAATAACGCACTTACACTGACAGGAAATGATCATGTGAAGTCATTAGAGATTGATGATATGATACAACGTCTCATTGTAGCCGGATATTCTAATAAGGTTTCAAAATCTGTTCCCCTGAAAAGCGCGGAAATACATGCTATTTGTCAAGCTGCACGTGATGTATTCTTATCACAGCCGACGCTCATTGAACTTTCTCCACCAGTCAAAATAGTCGGCGATGTTCATGGTCAATATTCGGATCTCATTCGGTTATTCGATATGTGTGGGTTTCCGCCTGCAGCTAATTATTTATTTCTCGGCGATTATGTGGATCGTGGGAAGCAGAGCTTAGAAACTATACTGCTTTTACTCTGTTACAAAATTAAATACCCAGAAAATTTTTTTCTACTAAGGGGAAATCACGAATGTGCAAATGTGACAAGAGGTAATATTTTTTAATTAGAATTTAAATGCTAAGTTTATATTATAGTTAATGTATTAGGTCATTTATCATATTTTTATTTAATTTCAATTCAAGTATATGGATTTTATGACGAATGTAAACGCCGATTAAGTCTCAAGATATGGAAAGCTTTTATAAATGTGTTTAATTGTCTCCCAATTACTGCCATTGTGGCAAATAAAATTTTCTGTGTACATGGTGGCTTATCGCCTTCTCTCTCATCTATGGATGAGATTCGGAGTATTCAACGTCCCACTGATGTTCCAGATTACGGACTACTTAATGATTTATTATGGTCAGACCCTTCAGAAACAGCCGTAGATTGGGAGGATAATGAGCGAGGAGTTAGCTATTGTTTCGGCAAAGCAATTATTAATGAATTTTTGCAACGACATGACTTTGATTTAGTATGTCGCGCCCATATGGTTGTTGAGGATGGTTATGAGTTCTTTGATGATAGAAAATTGGTAACTGTATTCTCTGCTCCAAATTATTGTGGAGAGTTTGATAATTTTGGGGCGGTAATGAGTGTGAATGAGGAACTTTTGTGTAGTTTTGAACTACTCAAGCCACTTGATGCTTCAATGAAAATTCAACAACAAAATAAACAAAGGCGACGACCAAGGTACGTAGATAAAATTCTGCGAAGCTTGTCATTTGTATCTAACACAATTTATTCTTTTTTTTTTAGTGGATTAATTGGACCCCACAGTCCGCCTACTGTTAGTATGACACAAACAGTATAAAGATTGTATTTTATTTGTATATTATTAACAATCAAGAATATTCAATATTTTTATCCTATTTACATTCATTTAATCTTAATAATTTCATACTTCCCACTTTCTGTTCAAAAGAAAGAACATTATAATTTCCTGTTTCATGCAGTATTTTATTTTCTTTTTGTTTACATGTTGTTTATTTATTATATTATTTGTATTTTTATGGTAGTATATTTATACTAATACTATCTATTTTTTTTTTTTTTTTTTTTGGAAAAAATATATATATATACATATTTATTAAATATAAATTTTGTTTTCTGATTTATTTTAATACTATTAATATTAAAGTTTCTAAAAGAAACTCTGGTTTTATTATATTTATGTATATAGAATTTATTAATGAAAATTAAATATTTGAAAAATTGGATTTTACAATATATTTTTAATTTAAATTATTTTGCTTTATTTAGTTAATTATAAATATATTTGTATTATTTTTATAATAAATAAATTTAATATAATAACTAATTATTAAATATTTAATATTTTAAAAATAATATATAAAATTAAAAAAGAAAATTCTTTTCTGTAGATCTGTGAACCAATTTTTTATGAAAGAAAAATTTTTTATTTTTTAATAAAACTTTGTTTTTTGATAACAAAACCAGTTCAAATATCACTAAAATAAGTTTTCTGAACAAGATTACTATTACAAAAGAGGATAAAGCCCATTTTTGCAAACATATAATATATTTTTTCAAATATTTTCAGTTACTTAAAAGGATGTTGTCAACTTAATTATTAGTAACTGGACTAGCTGTTGCTAACTTTTTTTTAAAATAGAAATATTTTAGTACCTTTGTTTTGATGAAGTTGCCAAAAAGTATTTAAGATTTGACTTTATCTAATATTATTTTTCTATTTACTACTATCATTTTTTGTTTTCTTTTTTACTATAGTTTTTTCACTTATACAAATTTTTCTTGTGAAGCAAACCTTTAACCTCTTATGCAATTAGACAGATATGAAAACTTTATAAAATTTTTCATACCAGTCAAATTTTAATAAATTTTAATAACTCAAATAATAATTAACAGTCCAATTATTATATTTTAATTATATTATCTACTATATCCTTGATTAAATCTTAAAAAAGAATTGCTAAAAAGAAGTTAAAAAAGTAATAAAAAAAACTTTGATAAGTTTTATTAAAAAAAAATAACTTTTTTTAGTTTCTAATAATAATACTTTAGAAAGATATTACTTTGAATAAGTCAAGTCAACTTGAGTCAATTTGTTAATTATGTTAATTCAAATTAAGTCTAATTTGAAAATTTTTTTGCTATATGATAACAATTTAAGTCATGAGTCGATTTCAATTTAAGTTGATTTTAAATTTATATTAATATATACTTAACTTGATTTAGATTAATCCAGATTGAATATATATTATTAATTTTTACAATATTGTAAATGCCAGTTCTTTTATGCTTATGAAAATAAGCGTTGTATATATGTAGCAGAAGGTTTTTATTAATTAAATGTAAATGCGAAAGTGAAATAAAATATAATAAATTACTAATAAACGTTTTACCATTGATCAATTTGCAAAGGTTACACAATTAACTTAAACAAAAAAAATGTAAATTAATCAGTTGCGAATAGGTAATGCACACACTAGCAATTACACTCAGACGCAAGCATTAATTTACAAATAAACTATCACTTTAACAACGAGATAACTTATTAAATAAATGCTTTATTTTATTTAAAACAAAATTATCTGTTTTTACATTGATTAAAAATGCCTATATTTATACAAAAAACAACTACACTAAATTTACTTGACATATCTAACATATCACATAAATGCTACTTATTTCATATATTTCATATATTTGTTATATTGCATATGTTTAACATATCAAACATTTGCAATATTCGTAACATTTATAATATTTATGATATTCGCAACATTTGTGACATTCACAACATTCACAACACGATCAGCGATCACGTGACTGTTCGATCGTAATATCACACCCTCCCAAATTTTCAACTCTGTTGAAAATTTTAATGGAATTTAGAACTAAATCCTTATATTCAGTTAAACTGAGCTTCTGAATCATAGTGGAGGTTGTATGAATGGTCCGCATAATTTGTTCTACTCCTTGAACCTCAAAAATATAATATGTCCAAATAGCAATCATCCGAAAATGTGTAGTTAATCATTATAAAAATTGTCTTCGTTGCGTATTTTCTTTTATTTCTACTTCCAAAAGCTGTCCCAGGTAAAAAACATTTACTAGCATTAATATTCAGTCATCAATTCGATTTGCTCTTTCTATAGCAATATTTATTGCATCAAATTTTTCTTTTATGCTAGCAGTGGTGACATAAGGTGGTGGATATGGCAGAATATTAAAGGGTTGTGATTGTCATAAATTGTCTAAGATCCTTTGATAAGCATTCATTTCAAACATAAAAAAAAATAAAAAAAAAATAACAATGATAATAATAATAATAAAATAATAATAATAATAACTATATAATCAAAAATAAAAATAAACCACACATATATATAAAAAAATTTTTTTTTTTTTTTTAATTTTTACATGCATGCAATGATTATGTCATCAACCATGTATTCATGCATAATAGTCTATTTGCATTGATGATACAATTTTAATCGTTCTAAATTCACTGGAACTTTTAAAATTTTTCCTTCAATGGTGCGCAATTTATATACACTATTTCCGAGCACTTCATGCACATAATAAAGGCTTTTCTATCTTTCTTGAAGCTTCTGTTTGCCTCTTAATTGACTTTGATATAGAAGCACAAGGTCTCCAATTTTATATTGCATTACATGGAGATCTTCATCATGCTGCTTCTTCTGCTTCTGTTACGCCTTGCATATATTATCCTATGTTTCTAGACGATCAACTACTACCTTTCTGGTAAGTGTGTAAATGCGGTTTAGGAGATCATCTTGGGGGTTCTCTTCAGCACATTTACTTTGCATAGTAGAGACTGCAAATTCAATTGGCAATATAGTATCACAACCATACATCAAATAAAATGATTCATGCCGTGTGGTGCTGTGGCATTTTGTTCTATATGCAAATAAGACAGATGATAAATATAAGTCCCAATCATCTTTATTTGCATTTGCATATTTTGCAATAGCTTCACATAAAGTCTGATTGAAGCGTTCTATTAGGCCATTAGTTTGGGGATAATATGCTGTAGATAATCGGTGCTTGACTTCTAAATTATCACATAAAGAAGCCAACATTTCATTTACAAAATGTGTTCCACGATCAGTTAATATCTCCTTTGGACATCCATGGTGGCATATAATGTCTTCATAAAAAAATGAGACAACTGATGAAGCTTTCGCATTAGGGATTGCATGGGCTTTTGACCATTTTGTCAAGTATTCAGTGACAACAACAATATACATGTTACCATTTTTTGTTTTAGGCAGTGGGCCAACAATATTCATTCTGATTCTATCAAATGGTTGCCCAACTTTTATTGGATGGAGTGGTTCAGTGCAGTGATTTTTGCCCCTTCGTTGGCATTCATCACAAGTTCGTACATATTGACAAATATCATTAAACATTTGTGGCCAATAGTATCGAATTTTTACCCTTCGGTACATTTCATCAACTGAAAAGTGACCTGCTTGAGGATCCGAGTGCATATGGTACAAAATATCCTCTATTTCACTTTTCTTTGCAACTCGTATTAGTCTATTAGGGTTATCTTTATTTTTCTTATAAAGATGATCATCTAAAACAATAAAATATCTTGATTTCCATTTAATCGAGATACGTTGCTGTATAGCGAGATGTGTTGGTATTGATCGTGTCGTTAAAAATTGAATGAGGGTGTAATATGTATTTAAATCCATGTTAAGTCAAAAAATGGGTAATCCAATAAATCAGTATCGAATATATGCAAAATCCAAAAAAAAGTGTTTTCAATTAACGAAGATGCGCTAAGTTCTTATTTGGCTTAATGTATTGACGTTAGAGTGAAGTTTTCTGGGGCGGTTTATTATTTCAATTTCATAGCCGTTTAAAATCATTAACCATCATCTGAGTTTGCCAACAGGATTTGATAAATTCATCAAGTACCATAGTGCAACATGATCCGTGATTACTGTAAAATTTTGACCATGTAAATATTGATGGAAGTGTCTTACAGACCAAACCACTGCAAGACACTCAAGCTCTGTTATACTATAGTTGCGTTCATACTTATTTAACGTGCAACTTGCGTATGCTAGCACACATTCGCAATTATTCTCATTCTTTTGAGATAAAATTGCACCCAAAACAAAGATAGAGGCATCTGTGTAAAGGATAAATAGTTTTTCGAAGTTGGGATAAGCCAAGATGGGTGGCGTCATCAGGCATACCTTGAGCTCTTTAAAAGCATCATGCTGGTCCTTACTCCATATATACAGAGTGTTTTTCTTTAAAAGTTTATTCAAAGGTTCAGCTATCAACGAAAAACCTTTGACAAATTTACAATAATAAGATGCTAACATAATGAAACTGTGCAACTGCATTAAATCTTTAGGTACAGGGAATTCTTTAATAACCCGTAACTTTTCTGAATCAGTTTGTATGCCCTTCTGGCTTACAACATGTCCCAAGAATGGGATTTTGACTTTAAAAAAAAAACATTTTTTCAGGCTTAACTTGAGTCCGGCTTGTTCCAATCAGAGAAAAACCTGTTCTAAATGTTGCAGGTGTTCTTCAAACATTTTGGAACTGATATTAATATTGTCTATGTACACCACGACAAATTGCCACAATATGTCCCGCAATACTGTATCCATTAAGCGTTAAAAAGTGGCGGGAGCATTGCATAAATCAAATGGTATAACGGTAAATTCAAATATTCTGAAATGAGTGATAAATGTCAATTTTTCTCTGTCTTTTGGGCTAAGTTCAACCTGCCAAAACCTGCTGGCAAGATCTAATGACGAAAACCATTGACATCTGGATAACGTTTCCAATATATCGTCTACCCTTGACAAAGGATAATGATCTCTTTTCGTGACGTTGTTCAACTTCTGATAGTTGATACACAGGCGCTTCTTGCCATTTTTCTTTTCCACTATTACGACTGGCGAAGTCCACTGACTTTTGGATAGAACAATCAATCCAGTGTCCAACAATCATTGTATCTCTTCCTTTATGAACAGCTGGTTTTGATAGGACGTTTAGCAGAACCTTTGTCCAATCAGGGTGGCATCTCCGGTATCAATTTTATGCGTAACTATCAATGTTTATCCAAAGTTATTAGGATCCCAAGTGAACAGATTCTGGTATCGTTCCATGAAATTCTCAAATTTCTGGAGTTGTGCTTTGTTTAGTTTTCTGGTATGAAACTTTTCTATTTCGATTTCTTCGTATTGATAGTAATATTCATTACTAATAAAGTTTTCTTCCTTCAATTCTTCTTCGATTTCTTACGCCCTTTCTCGAATGATGAATTTTGCGTTACAAAATAATTGTTCCTACGTCTCTTTATCATCACTTTCGAATTCATCTTCTGATTTTTCTATGGCATCCTCATCAACCTCTTCTTCAACTTCATCCTCAGCTTCCATGTTCAGTACTTCGATGCTAGAGATGTAGTGAGGCATTTCCCTACATTTGGTAATGACCTCTAAAACTTGATCTTTCCATTCGATGGTCATTAAGTTTTGTTGTAGTCCAGAATGGCTTTGGTTTTACAGAGCCAATCATTTCTGACTATGGCAGCATAGGAATTAGCGTCAGTAACAATGGCATCCATAGGAATGATACAATCATGTATCCTTAACAGTATATCTGTTACTGCACCTAACGGGTGTCAGCGTTCACCATTCATGTTTACCATCACGGTTTTTGAAGCCTTCGTAATCTTCATGTCCAAATCTCTTAGTAGTGACAAGGAGATAATACTTCCAGCAGATCCAGAATCTACGATCAGTAGGAATTTTATATGTTTGATTGAGGCTTCGTAGTATAGCGCCGAGGTCTGATCTGCATTGGGTCTGGCAGTGTTTGCTACCTGTATTAAATCATCAACTTCTGGAGTGTTTTTATCGTCTGGCATTTCATCATTTTTTTTAATCGAATTTTTTTCATTGTCTTTTGTTCTAACTACCAGTTTCCTTAATTGTTTGGCAATCGTTAAACCAAACTTAGGGTTCATTACCAATAATTGACCGTTCGTAATATACGCTTTTTGGTCAAAAAACTGCTGCAGCGTATATGGTTCTACCATTTTGTAAATTGGAGCAACCACAGCAGGTTTCTTTTTGATTATTTTCTTAGGTCCGACCTTCTTAGTCTCAGTCGTTTTTGTGGGTTGTTTAACCTTACTCAAACCTTGTACAGTTCGTAGTATCGTTTCCTCTTCTGTAGGCTTGTCCCTTACTATTCCTGCAGTTGGGTCAAGTCTAGCCTTGCTTCGTGTAGTCCTTGTAGCGGGGTATGCTTCTAATAGTGTCAGATTTGAGGAAATTGTCATCTGGCGTGTACATTTGCGCTAATTGAGCCAGCAACTGGTGAATCTGCGCAAGTTGATCATTCGAGCTGGTTGGTTGTGGGGCAGCACTATTGTTATTAGCATTCTGGCTATTATTCGAATGGCTGAAATTGTTATTTTTATTCAGACAAGTCCTTACTACATGTCTGGGTTTTCCACTGGCATAACAGATGTACTGATTTGGTCTGTTTGATGATTGCAACGTTTGTCCTGATGTCTATTGATTGGTAAATCGGGGACCGTTATTATTTTGATTTCCTCAGTTTCTGTAACTTAATATTTGTACTTGCTTAGTCAGATCCTGAATGGCTTTAAGTAAGTCAGCTGTATGGTTATTGGTGGTCATGAGCGTAAACTTATTGAGGTAGGTGCTAACGGCACCTTGATTTTGGTGTGTTAACTCATATGCTTTCGCTCAATCCACAGTGCCATTCCATGTCTGGTCATTATAAGGCTTAACAGTGATATATAGGTCGGGTAATAGACCATTCACAAATTTCCAAGCCTTAATTGCTTCAGGGTAAATGAAGGCATTCGTCTCTACCCTTCGATACAATTCCTGTAAAGCAACTGTATATGTATTTACATCTTCCAGGTTGCTGACGCATTTGCTCCAATTCGGTTGTCCAAATTTCAACCAGTGTTTAATTCCTAAAAGCCGCAGGGAAATTCTGAATAAAGTCAGTGTTATTATTATTACTGGTCCATGCAGTGATTCTATTCTGGTTGTTATTTGGCAATGCTTGATTGGCATTCCACCAAGTAGAGGCGGCACCTCTCAAGTAAGCCAGTACAACCTTCAACTTTCGGCCATTTGCAATGCCATTAGCATTACATGCTCTAGTAAAGTCTTCTAACCACACGACTGGATCTTGATTACCTTCATAGAAGTATGGTAATTCAGCCACTCTTCCTTCCCGATGTGGTGGGTTATTGATTGTCTGGGTATTTCTGGCCAGGTCGTTGTTAGTATTCGGTAATGCCTGAGCCAATGTAGTGATAGCTGCCCTTAATTGTTGAAAGTCTTGTTGATTAGGTTGAGCCATATTGTTCACTATTGGAAGTGCTGGGACAGGATTATTCAGTATGTTGTAAACAGGAAGTAAGAGGATGTGAAATTGGTGTATATCCTCCTCAGAAGTATCTGATTCAGTATCACTTAAGTTTTCAGGTTCAGGTAAAATGGTGGTTTCACTGATTTGATATAGGACTTTGTTAGGATCCTGTTGGAATCTGTTAGTTATATTATAAGCGTTAATGAAGTCTTGACGCAAAAGTGGTGTAATCTATTAGTTCAATATCAGCATATCTGATACTGAATATCAGGTCGTGTATAGTGTTGTCAATATTTGCAGTATTGACTGAATATGCAACTTCCTCAAAATGTTGCTGAGTAAATTGGGTATATTCTATAATAGGTAATTGGAAGAAATCCAATCCAAGAAGTGTTGAAAGGTAGAGGTCAAAGGGACTTCCGATGGGTAGCAATTATTACACGAAAAATTACGATGATAAGTGGCTACGTTAGTTAGTCCTAATTGTTTATGTATAACATCGTGTAGGGTATTACGATTGAAATGATTTTAAAACATAAAAGGGATTAAAGGTCGGAAATTAGAATTCTGGCAGAAGGTACCAATTTGTAAATGCCAGTTCTTTTATGCTTATGAAAATAAGCGTTGTATATATGTAGCAGAAGGTTTTTATTAATTAAATGTAAATGCGAAAGTGAAATAAAATATAATAAATTACTAATAAACGTTTCACCATTGATTAATTTGCGAAGATTACATGATCAACTTAAACAAAAAAAATGTAAATTAATTGGTTGCGAATAGGTAATGCACACACTAGTAATTACACTCAGACGCAAGCATTAATTTACAAATAAACTATCACTTTAACAACGAGTTAACTTATTAAATAAATGCTTTATTTTATTTAAAACGAAATTATCTGTTTTTACATTGATTAAAAACGCCTATATTTATACAAAAAACAACTACACTAAATTTACTTGACATATCTAACATATCACATAAATGCTACTTATTTCATATATTTCACATATTTGTTATATTGTATATGTTTAACATATCAAACATTTGCAATATTCGTAACATTTATAACATTTGTGACATTCGCAACATTTGTGATATTCGCAACATTCGTAACATGATCAGCGATCACGTGACTGTTCAATTGTAATAATATTTTTATTAATGAAGTTAAAAAATATAAAAAATATTTGTCTTTCATTTAATTTATAAATAAAAAATATTTATAATATTTTTTATTTAATAGAATTAAAAAATATGAAAAAATATTTTTTATTTAATAAAAAAATATTTTTTTTATATGTAAATTATCAAATAAAAATATTTTTACAATATTTTTATTAATATTATTAAAAAACATTATAAAAATATTTTTCATTTATAAATAAAATATATTTTACAATATTTTTATATACATCACTAAAAAATATTATAAAAAACATTTTTTTTGATAAGGCTGATCTAACTTAATTTTTTATTTAACATAACATGAAGAGTCATAATTTAAGAAAGGAAAGGGATATAAAACATGATCAGAATTATAAAAATTTTGGCCAGAATTATAATTAAAAATGTGTATACTATGTGATTTGAAAAAATTTTTTGTAATTCTAGCCAAAAATCATAATTCTGGTCTAAATTACATGTATAATTTTTTTCCATTTTTTAAAAACTAGGGAGGGAGAATATGTTAAATAAAAAATTAAGTTAAACTGGTCTAATTTATAAGTAAAAATATAGCAAAAAATATTTTTTATATATTGCAATATTTTTTGTTAATAGAGTTTAAAAATTATATATAAAGTTGAAATTAAAACCCAAAAGTCAAAATATTTTAATTTGGAAAGGCCAAAATAGTCAAAATTACATTATAGTTATATGATTTTTATAATTATAATTTAATATCAAATTTAAACATGAATAATTCTGTTAATATTAATATTACTGATATGCAACACATATCATTGAAATTTTCTTGATAAGCTGAATTTAACTATATAAAGATTATAAAAATTGGATTACTAGATGTAAAGATCATTAATTTTGAATTTTAATATTATTATTTATTATAAAAATCATATGACTATAATGTAATTTTGTATTTGGAGAAAGTTATGGGTCACATTTAATCTTACTGGACTTAATCAGGTGAGCTTGTGTAATAGGTCTATATAGGATAGAGGGTATTGTTGTTGTATATTAAATGGCTTTGTCTTATCTGTTACTTAGCTATATTTTTTGTATTGACTTTTTGCCTTTTTTTAATAAATAGCCAAACACGACCTTTAACTATAAAAAAAAAAAATATAATGTAATTTTGGTTATTTTGACTTTTGAAAAGACTCAGGTTGAAATCATTTTGGCCATTTTAACCATTTTGGGGATTAAAATTAATCAATTTTAGTTTTATGTATATATTGTGAAAAAGATTTTTTTTGTTAAACTTGTAATATACATGGCCTGGTAATTCTATAATTTCATATAAATACGTAATTTGTAATCCTAGTAATTAATTACTAAATTTTTAAATAAATACGTAAATACATAATTATTTTTGCCATACGTAATTAGCGTAAATATTATTGGTTAATCATGAATCATATGATCACATTTACTAAACACCAGAACAGTCAGTTTTGATAGTTTTTTTTGCGTTTTTAATATATAAAAAAATGCTAGAATAGTCAGTTTCAGCATTTTTTTAACTCTTTATATAAAAAATGCTAGAACAGTCTGTTCTGCATTTTTTTTACGTTTTTATATATAAAAATACCAGAAGAGTCAGTTTTAGCACTTTTTTAACTTTTTATATATAAAAATGCTAAAACAGTTAATTTTAACATTTTTTTGTACTTTTTATATGTAAAAATGCCAAAAATGCCAGTTTCAGCATTTTTTTGTATTTTTTTTTTAACTTTTTATATAAAAATGCCAAATCAGTTGTTTCAGCATTTTTTTAAACTTTTTATATAAAAAACGCCAGAACTGTCAGTATCAGTGATTTTTTTGCATTTATTATATATAAAATGCCTGAACAGTCAATTTTAGTGTTTTTAACTTTTTATATAAAAAATGCCAGAACAATTTGTTCAGCATTTTTTTTATGTTTTTATATATAAAAATGCCAGAATAGTCAGTTTCAGCGTTTTTTTTAACTTTTTATATAAAAAATGCTAAAACAGTCTGTTCTGGCATTTTTTTTTACTTTTACATTTAAAAATGCTGAAACTGTAAGTTTTGATGTATTTTTTGCATTTTTTATATGTAAAAATGCTAGAACAGTTAGTTTCAGCATTTTTTGCATTTTTTATATATAAAAATGCCAGAAATACCAGTTTTAGCATTTTTTTAACTTTTATATAAAAATGCCAGATCAGTTATTTTAGCGTTTTTTTAAACTTTTTATATAAAAAATGCCAGAACTGTCAGTTTTGATATTTTTTTGCGTTTATTATATATAAAAATGCTAGAACTGTTAGGGTTTCACAAAAAATTTGATCTATCAGATCTGGATCAGATTATAGTAATATAATTTGTGAATCAGATTTAGATTTCAAATTTGAATCTAAAGTTCAGATTCAGATTTGAAATTGTATAATCTGAATCTGTCAAATCAAATCTGAATCAAATCTGCCAGATCTGAATCAGATCATAAGATCTGTTCATGAATTATAATTTAATAAAAAAATATTGCGAAATGTTTTTTTCAAAGTATCTTTAATAAAAAAAATGTTTTGCACTATTTTTTTTTGATTAATTTAATGAATAAATGTTGTGAAATGCTTATTCAAAGTGTTTTTAATAAAAAAAACATTTTGCTACATTTTTTTTAATTAATTTAACGAAAAAATGTTGCAAAATATTTTTCTTAAGTGTTTTTAATAAAAAAAACGTTTTGCAACATTTTTTTTAATTAGTTTAACGAAAAAATATTGTGAAATATTTTTTCTAAATGTTTTTAATAAAAAAACATTTCACAACATTTTTTTTAATTAATTTAACAAAAAAATGTTGCAGAATGTTTTTTCTAAGTGTTTTTAATAAAAAAACATTTTATATTTGTTTTAATTAGTTTAATGAAAAAATATTACAAAACATTTTTTCTAAGTGTTTTTAATAAAAAAAATGGTTCTTTACTTTTTTTTAATTAATTTAACAAAAAAATGTAGTAAACCATTTTTAACAAATAAACATTACGAAAAGTTTATTCAAAATGTTTTTAATAAAAAAAACATTTTGCTATGTTTTTTTTAATTAATTTAACAAAAAAATATTGTGAAATGTTTTTTCTAAGTGTTTTTAACAAAAAAACATTGCAAAATGTTTTTTTGAGTAATTTAACAAATAAATGTTGTGAAATGTTTATTCAAAGTATTTTTAATAAAAAAACATTTTGCAAAACATTTTTTTATTAAAAACACTTAAAAAAAACGTTTTGAACATTTTTTCGTTAAATTAATTTAAAAAATGTTCGCAACATTTGTTTTAATTAATTTAATGAAAAAATGAAGTAAAATGTTTTTTTAATTAATTTAATAAATAAATGTTGCGAAACATTTTTTCTAAGTGTTTTTAATAAAAAAATGTTTTGCTATATTTTTTTTAATTAATTTAACAAAAAAATAAAGCTCTAAACGAGTTGAATCAAGTTGATTATTAGACAAAATTATACTCACCTCGAAAAAATTAAGTTAAGTCGAGTTAAGTCAAAATTATAAAATTTATAAACTCAACTTGATTTGATTCAGAAAAAAATCAACTTAGATCAACTCAATTTGACTCAATTCTACTCAAGAATTTGACAGACGGTTGATTAAAAAAAAACTGTCAAAAATTTTTTTTAATAACTTAACGTTTTCACAATTTTTTTTTACTAGTATTAATAAAAAATGCGAATAAAAAAATATTTTATTGATAAAAACATTAGCGAACCATTTTTTTCTTAATAATTAATAAATAAAACAGATTAATAAAAAACGTTGCAAAATGTTTTTTTAAACAACTTAATGAAAAAAAATTTTTGCAACATTTTTTAATTAATAAGAAACGTTGCAAAAACTTTTTTTTAACTATTTAACGAAATAAGATGTTTTCGCAATATTTTTTAATTATATTGATAAAAAAATATTGCAAAATGTTCTTTTTTTAGCAATTTAATTTATGAAAAAACATTTTTGCAATGTTTTTTGATGATATAAACAAAAATGTTGTGAAATGTTTTTTATATATAAATTAACAAAAAAAAAGCATTTTTTGCAACGTTTTTAATTGGAATAATAAAAAAAATGTTGCATAACTTTTTTTTAACAATTTATAATAAGAAAAAATGTTTTTGCAATGTTTTTTAATTGTATTAATAAAAAATATTGTAAAACATTTTTTATACATAAAATACAAATAAAAAATATTTTTCTTGACGTTTTTTAATTGGATTAATAAAAAAATACTGCAAACGTTCTTTTTTAGCAATTTAACTAACAAAAAAATATTTATGCAATATTTTTTGATGATAATTAACAAAAACGTTGCAAAACATTTTTTACATATGAATTAACGAAAAAAAAATGTTTTTCGTAATATTTTTTAATTGAACTAATAAAAAAAATATTGCGTAACTTTTTTTTAATAATTTACAATAAGAAAAAACATTTTCACAATATTTTTTAATTGTATTAATAAAAAATGTTGCAAAATGTCTTTTACACATGAAATACAAATAAAAAATATTTTTCTTGATGTTTTTTAATTGAATTAATAAAAAATACTATGAACATTTTTTTTAGCAATTTAACTTACGAAAAAATGTTTTTGCAACATTTTTTGATGATGTTAACAAAAATGTTGCAAAATGTTTTTTACATATGAATTAACTATTTTTTGCAACATTTTTTAATTAATAAAAAAATGTTGCTAACAGTTTTTTTTTAATAATTTATTAAATAAAATATTGCGAAACATTTTTTAAAATAATTTACTAATATAATAACATTTTCACTACATTCTTTTAATAGTATTAATAACAAATATTAAATTGACCAGATAATTTGATGAGTTATGTAATAGCCATCAAATTATCTGGCTAATTTATTATTTTTTTTATTAATAAAAATGCATTTTCTTATTAGTAAAATATTAAAATTTGCAATAGTATTGCAGATTTTATTCAACTTGAATTAACCCGGTTAAGTTAAGTTTTAATTTAAACTTGGAATTGATTTGAATCAGGATTGATTTGTGACTCAAATCATCATTACGTGATAAAAAAATCTTTGAATCAAACTCAATTCGACTTGATATAACTCGTGAGTTGATCTGGGTTGACTTGACTTATTCAAAGTACTACGAAAAAATGTTGCAAACCATTTTTTCTAAGTGTTTTTAATAAAAAATGTTGTGAAATATTTTTTTTTGATTAATTTAACGAATAAATATTGCAAAATATTTATTCAAAGTGTTTTTAATAAAAAAACATTTTGCAACATTTTTTTTAATTAATTTAACAAAAAAATATTGTGAAACATTTTTTTTTGTTTTTAAATCTGAATTTAGTTTAACATGAAAACAGATTCAGATCATATTCAGATCAGATTCAGATCTTAAATTCAGATCCACAGATCAGATTCAAATTTCAAATATAGATCCAGATATCAGATCCAGATTTAAAATTGATAGTTCTGGATCCTTCAGATCAGATTTAAATCTGATAAAATCTGATTTAATCTGATCTGTGCAGAACCCTAGGAACTGTCAGTTTTGGTATTTTTGACTTTTTATATATATAAACGCTAAAACTGACTTTTTTTGCTTTTTTTTTATCCAATAATATTTACAGTAATTACGTTTGACGTAATTATTTACGTTCTATATAAATAATTATGAAATATATAATTATTTATGTATTTCAATTTACAAATTACGTTTTTGGCCATGTAATTACCAGGCCATATATAACTTGTAAATAAATAAAACATTTTGCAATGTTTTTTATCAATAATTAAAAGAAAATTACTACAAAATACCAGTAATGTTTACTACCAGTATCACGTATTTATTATTTATTATTACTTATTACACTAATAACTAATTTATTATTTAGAATTTTTTTATATGCGATTTTTTTTGGTTTACATTTTTATTCATTTTTTATTAACTTATTAGTTTTTTTTTAGGCATAACTATTTTTAGTTTCTGTTTTGTTAAAGGTAAATTTTTATTTTTTTCATTTTTTTCTTTATTCTTTACTAATCTTTTATTTCTTTTTAAACATGTGTTATTTCAGTAAAATTCAAGTAAGGTATATAAGAACCCCAAACTATATATAAATAGGTCAGGGGTTGAGTTTGCTTATTGATCATATAAAATTTTTAAAAAGTTGCTTATTTCAGAGATATTTTTAAAAATTTCATATCCTACATACCCCTGTATTTAAAATATCTTTATATTATTAGATTTGTCTTAATGAGATGAATCTAATGATATAAATTTTATTTTGATAACATTGATATTAACTAAATTGAAAATTTTACTATACATCATATCTTACCTAAATGAGAGATGTTCAGGATCCTGGTATATAGTTTCTTTTATTTCTTTCTTTAATTTTCTTGTTGTTTTACTTTTCTTTAAATAATACTATCTGTTTTACTTTATCATTTTCTTTTTTATGAGTGAATGGATGTTTTAATTATTATATTTCATTACTTATTTTTGTTTTTTTTATTGACTCTTTCATTTATTTATTTTTCTTTTATCCTATTCATTCTCTATTATTTTCCTTTCATTTCTTTTACTATTTGTTGCTCTTTATTTCTATTTATTTTTTTTATTTTTTTTTACTATTCTTTATCCTTTTTACTTTCTTTGTTTTTTTCATTGTTTTTTATTCTCTATTCATTATTTTTTTTTTGTCTCCTTTATTTTCTTTTATTTTTTTCTATTTTCTATTCATTTTTTTGTTTCTTTTACTATTCTTTTGTTTTTTTTGATTTTTTTGTCATTTTTTTATTTTTTTTTCATTTTACTATATTTGTATTCAAAATTATTTTCATATTACAGAATTACATAATTCTATAATTCTGTAATTCTTAAGTAAATTATTAAAAAAAATCTGAATTCTGTATTTAATTTCAAATTCTATATTTAATTTCATATTATAAAAATATTTAGCTAGAATTAACCTAAATTCTGGTTGAATTATATTTAAAAATTTAGTAAACCATAACTCTACAACTAGTTGTCTGATTTTAATGATTTTACCATCATTCGATTCATCGCATCAAGACAAATCTAATGATAAAAAAAATATAAAATTCCAATTACCAGATCGTGCTCTGATACCAATAATCACTAAATATTTGCAGTGAGATAATTCTATTAATATCAATGCTAAAGAGCTGCAATATATATCATTAGATTTGTCTTAATAAAATAAATCAAATGAAAATAAAAACATTAAAATTGGATCACTGCATCCAGAAATATTTATACTTCTGTACTATTATATAAATTTTAAAATTTTGGAATGTGTAATTACAGATTTACATAATTAATTATATATTTATATAATTTAGTAATTTTAAATTTCAGATTTACCAATTGAATTTCAAAAACAACTATATATTTTACTATTCCTCATCATTCATTTCTTTATTTTTTCACTATATTTTTTTTGTTTCTTTTATTTTCTCTTCATTTTTTTCATTATTTTTTATTTTTTTATTTTTTTTTATTCCACTTGTTTTTTTCCATTTTTCATTTATTGCCTTTATTTCTTTTCATTACCCTTTATTTATATAACTTTTCTTTAATTCTTTCTTATTTTTTTCATTTTTTTTTCATTTCACTTTCATTCTCTTTATTTCTTTTTTTTTGCTACTTGTTATATATAATAAATAATTTATACCAAATAACCATTTAAAAAAAAATAATAAATTTTATAAAAAATTCTAAACTGCCAAAACTGTATATAGCCTCGGTATTCATTACTAATCTGATTTTTATATGACTTAGATCAGATCAGATAATCTTTTTTTTAGAGAAGCCAAGAGTTAAAAAAACAGTTTTTAAACTGTTATTATAATATTTTATTTATTTTATTTTAAAAAAAAATTTTTTTTCATCAAAATGGTTTTTTAAACTGTTAAATTTTATTTTTTTATTTTTTTTATTTTTCTTCTTTAGATACAGCTCCTGAAATTTATGGAATAGTAAGTTGCATTATGAATATAACAGTAATAGTTCTTTTAATATAAGAATGTTAACTAATGTTCTTTTTTTTTTTTTTTGTAGGAATGAATTTTTTTGCAATTAACATATGATCTTTTGAAGTAATGTGAGAGAAGAAGAATGTTAAAAATTCTTTTTAATATAAGAACACAGGTTGAAGGTTGCCAAATCAGGAATCATTTAAGCTATCCTATAAGGGCCTAGATGGTTTTCAATTTTTTTTAATTTATTTTATCAAGGTACCTGATTGTAACTTTAAAATGGCATAAATTGGGTATATATAGGTTATCAATAAGTTATCAATAGAATACCTATTCATTTGCAACTGAATATCAATAGGATTGGCCTATTGTTATCCAGTTTTTTTTTAATTTACTTGTTTGGATTAACCTATTGATATTTATTTTTCTTATTTGATAGCTTACCGATTGATATCATTTTTACTAATTGTAACAATTTATATGCATAATTTACTAAATTGTAATCAATAGGTTATGTCTGATTGCAGAAAATTTAATATTTAAAATCAAATACATGCTTTCAATTGATTCCTAATTGCTACCTAATTGTCAATTTTATTACTACTGATTTATATTGCTAATTTTATTTTAATTAATTACAAATGCCAAATTAATGAATTATTACAAAATTACATTACATTATTATTCGCTATTCTAAATATTCTACTATAATACCTAGTTAATTTGCTTAATCAATAGAATATTAATAATGCTTAAATTTCTCCTTGTCAAGATGTCTCATTTGACTTTTAAGGATTTTATTATAAAAAAAAATGGAACACTGTTAGTAATGTTTACTAACATTCCAATTTGAAAAATTTTCATTTGAGTATTGATTTTGAAGCGTCTGGAAAGGTTTACAATTCTAATAGTTTAAATAATTAAATTGACATCTGAATTCTAAAGAAAGAAAGAAAGGAAGATTAGTATTAGAAATTAAAAGAAAAACGATTAGAAAAAGCTTACCAGTTTGAAATTGTAACCATAAAAGAATCTGAAAGCTACAAAAAAAAAGTAGAAGGTTATTAGTATATGCCTATATGTATTTTATTTTAAAAAAGTTCTTTTTTTTAAGTTTACCAGTTCAAAATAGCATCCAAAGAATCTGGAAGCTACAAAAAATAAACAAATTAGAAGGTTAGTATAATGCTATATGCCTTCTACTTAAAAAAAATGAAAAATATTTTTTTTTAAACTTATCAGTCTGAAATGGCATCCAAAGAGTCCAAAAGCTATAAAAAATAAAATAAAATAGAAGGTTAGTATAATGCTTATACACCTTCTTAAAAAAAAAATGAAAATTTTTTTTTTTAAGCTTACTGATCTGAAATGGTGTCCAGGAGGTTGAGAAACTACAAAAAAAAATAAAGTAGAAGGTTAGTATAATGCATATACACCTTCTACTTCAAAAAAAAATATGAAAAAATATTTTGTTTATTTAACTCACCGGTCTGAAATGGCATCCAAAGAGTTTGAAAACTACAAAAATAAACAAAGTAGAAGATTAGTATAATGTCTATATGCCTTCTACTTAAAAAAAGACTTTAACTAACCAGTCTGAGATGGTGTTCAGAAGGTTCAAAAATTACAAAAAAAAATAGAAGGCTGTTAGCATACGCCTATACGTCTTTTACTTAAAAAAAATGTTTTTTTTACTTTTTTAAGTTTACCAATCTAGAATGGCATCCAGGAGGTCCAGAAAGCTATAGAAAAAAAACAAAGTAGAAGGTTAGTATACGTCTATACACCTTCTGAAAAAAAATAAATTTTTTTTTATCTAATTCACTAGTCTGAAATGGTGCCTTTTATTTAAAAAAAAAATGAGTTTTTTTTTATTTGACTTATTACCAGTCTGGAATAGCGTCCAGGATAAGAATGGCTCTGAAATTGATTTTTCCAAAATCTAAAATCTAAAATTCTAAAACCAAAATCTGAAACATTTCAGCTGACCAAAATTAAGAGCAAAATCTGTAATTCTAGTTGAAATACTGAAATTAAAATTAACTAATAAAAATGCGTTACATAAAAACAGATATATTAATCATTTTCATATTGGATGATAGCCATTTTACAAAAATCAATTTTGGTAAGAACAAATTTAGCATCTTATGTAATTTAAATTTTCTAAAAAGGAAATTCAATAATTTCTGTAATTCTGGCCAAAATTAACCTATAATTTTGGCCAAAATTATATATTTAATTTTGGCATTTCGGCTGGAATTTCAGATTTCAGAATTTCAGATTTGGCTGAAATTTCAGATTACAGTTTCAGAATTTTGGCAAATTCAAAATATTTCAGTTTTGGGGCCATCCTTACTAGTCCAGAAGGTCCAGAACCTATAGAAAAGAAATAAAGTAAAAGGTTAGTATAACACATATATGCCTTTTACTTAAAAAAAAAGTAAATTTCTTTTTTTTATTTAGCTTATCAATCCAAAATGATGTCCAAAGGAGTTTGGAACTTATAGAAAAAAATAAAATAGAAAGTTAGTATAACGCCTATATGCCTTCTACTTAAAAAAAAAAATCTTTTTTTACTTTTTTAAGCTTACCAGTCTGAAAAGGGTCCAAAAAGTTAAAATAAGTAGAAGGTTAGTATAATGCTTGTTTTTTAATAGCAGTTTTTAATTTTTTATTTTCTAAATAAATTAAAAAAAAAGATTATCAGCTATATTAGTAAGTCAGATCAGTAAGTCATACAGGTCAAATAAAAAAAATTGCCAAAAATTGGCAGTCTGATTTTTGTCAATTTTTTGGCACAAAAAAGTAACAAATGGCATTGCTGATTTATCACAAAAAATTGGCATTCTGATTTTTAAATAGTGCATACAAATCGGCACTCTGATTTTAAATAGTGCATGCAAATTCAACTAATTTAGCTAAATTTATTTTCTTTATATTTAAAGAAGTACGACACATGCAAAAATTTATTTTTTCTCAAAAAATTTTATTCAAAGTAGTTTAATTTAAAAATTTTACACATTTTATTAGTAATTAAAAAATAAGAATTTATTTTAATAGAAAATTAATCTAAAAAAAAGAAATTTATAATGAAAATAAAAAAATGAATCAAAGTAAAAAAATGTGTTAAAAAATAGAAATAATAATAAAGAAAAAAAGTGAAATAAAAGAAATGAAAAGGAAGAAGAAACAGAAAAGGGAGGGAAATGAAAAGAAATAAGGGAAAACAAAAAAAAATGAAAAGAATACAAAGGTAAAAAAAGTGAAAGGAATGAAGAAGAAAATGTAAGAAAAAAAGGATAGTGTAATATATAAAAAAAATAAAAAGAATAGTAGGAAAACATAAAGAAACGAAAAGAGAGAAGGGAGATATAAAGGAGTGAAAAAAAAAGAGGGAGAAATATAAAGAAATGAAAAGAAAAAAGAGAAAAATGTAAAGGAACAAAAAGAAAGGGAGGAAATGTAAAAGAACAAAAAAAAGAGGAAATAAAATGAAAAGGGAAAAAAACAAAATGAAAAAAAGGGGGAAGTGTAAAGGGTGAAATGAAAAGGAGGGAAAAGATAAAAAATAAAATAAAAAGAGGAGAAACGTAAAAAGACAAATGAAAAAAAATGAAACGTAAAGGAATAAAGCAAAAATGAGGGCAAATGTAAAGTGATAAAATGAAAAGAAGGGTGAAATGTAACAGAACGAAAAAAAATAGAAGAAACAACATAAAAAAAAGAAAAAAAAAGAGGAAGAAATGAAAAGAATAGAAAGAAAAATGTGAATATACAAAAAGAATTGAAGGGAGGCAAAAAGAATGGAAAGAAGAGTGAGTGAACAGAGACGAAAAGAATTGAAAATAAATAAAAAGAAACAAAGGGGATAAAAGAAAAAAATGAAGGGAAAGTTAGTAAATAACGAAATGTAATCAATTATAAATGAAAATAAAATGAAATAAAAAGAAACATACTTGTAAAGAAGCCTAATTACTAAAAACGTCTGATCAGAACCTGTAAAAAAATGATGGAAATATTGGTAAAACGTTTCCTAAAAAAAGGAGAAAAAAAAGTTTCGCAAAAATTTTAAAACTTACATTCATTACGTTCATCATCCAAGAATCAAAGACTGGGGAACCTATAAAAAAAGGATGGAAATGTTAGTAAAACGATTTCTAAAAAATAAAAAGAAAAAATAATGTTTTGAAAAAAACTTCGAAACTTACATTAATTACATCTATCATGTAAAGAGAGAAAAAAGGGATATTAGTACATTTCTATTGTTAATTCACCTTTTTATAAAAATGGAGAAAAGAAAGAAACATTGGAATATTTCTTTAACACGAAACGCCATTTTTACAATAAAGCTAAGAAATTTTTTTTTAAATTAAATAAAAAAAAAATAAAAAAAAAATTCATTTTTTTTAAGGGTAAAGTGTAATGATGATCATTTTCTATATGATCATGCTGCAAATTTTTTTTGTATTATGACTCCATGACAATCTGATTTACCAGCACCCAAATAATTTTCTGAAATTTGTTTATCCCTTTTCGTCAGACTTTTCTAATAAAATACTTTAAAGAAATTTTTTAGATTTTATTGTTTTTTATCTTGTTAAAAATAATTCGGCCAAGATTATAATGTTAATGCCAGCCAAAAAACTGCTAATTTCTACAACTTGTATCAGTAAAAACAAAAAAAGTAGTGTTTGTATTTGTATAAATAAAGTTTTTTCTCAGCAGTTTATCATCTATGCGAAACTTTTTTTAAGAAAGTTTCCTTCATGCGAAAGATTTCAGTTTCTTCAAAATTTTTTGTGTCATGTTTTTTATTATTTAAAACATAAAATAACTAGAAAACATGTATTTTTATTATTAAAAATAAAAAATAGAAGGTTTTTTTATGTTAGTTAATAATAGTGTAAAAAATTTTTTTATTATTCTTTAGCCTTATATCACATCATCAAATAAATTTGTGAAATCTGATAAAAAATTTAACATTAAAAAATGATCAGCGTACACTCTACCCTTAAGTTAAATAAAAAAAAATTCATTTTTTTTAAGTTAAATAAAAAAAAATTCATTTTTTTTAAAATTAAATAAAAAAAAATTCATTTTTTTTAAAATTAAATAAAAAAAAATTCATTTTTTTTAAAATTAAATAAAAAAAAATTCATTTTTTTAAATTAAATAAATAAAAAATGTTCATCTATTTAAATCAATAGAAAAAATTTGTTTTTTTAAATTAAACCTAAAAAAAAAGTTTTAAAAATTGAAACTTACATTAATTATGCCTATCATCTAAGAATCGAAGACTAGAAGCTACAAAAAAATGTAAGTAAAATGTTTCCTAAAAAAAGGTTTGAAAAATTTTAAAACTTACATAAAAAAAAAGAAAAAAAAGGTTTGTTTGAAACTTACCTAAAGACTAAAAAGACTACATCCTGAAAATTAAATTATTTTAGAAACATTTTTATGTTTCTTTGTAATTTTTGCTTAGAACTGTGGCATTCTGGTTTTTAGGTACTTTCTTTTTATCTTTTTTATTTAAGGAGACGTTTATTAACATTTGTATATATTTTTTTTTTATTTGTAGGTTTCGCTTGACAGCTTTTTTGGATGATAGCATTTTAGTGATGTGTACTAATTTTTTGTTTGTTTGTTTTTTTTTATTTAAAGAAATGCATTTTAACAGTTACTTTTTTTTTCTATTTGTAAATGAGCAGAAGGAAAAAAATAAAATGTAATAAAAAAAAATCAATAAATCAATAAACAAAATGATGTAATTGTATAACCAACCAATTAAAAATGATAAAACTGATGATCATTTGATTGAAAAATTGGCAGAATTATATAAAAAATTGGCAGAATTGTACAAAAATCAATAAAAGCATATTAAAATAAAGCAAATTCTGATTTTTTTTCATTTGACTTGTGAAAAAGATTTTTTTTCAAAGTTTTTTTAACTTCAAATTATTTATCCAAGATAATTAAACTTTTATCATGATACACGTCACATTTATATAAAATACGTAATTGATTAGCAAATAACTTTAAAATAGTTTAATTTTTATATATTAAATTCAGTAAGAAATAATATAATATACATAAATAATATTATTAGATCAATGGATTAGTCTGATAGTCATCAATCGGTATATACTAATTGAATTCAGTTTTACAAGTAGTAATAATTATATATCAAACTGAATGATGACTATTGAATTATTACCTAATTTATTCAAATAAAAAATATGATCAATTCGGCTAACCTAAATTTTTATATAGTTATCAATCAGGCATATGCCCTATTGATTACTAAATTTTAGCTAACCTATTAGACTAATAGTTATCATTAGGGCATATGCCTGATTTATTAGCTTTTGACCTGTAAAATATTAACCAACATTCTTTTCTTTTTTGTAAGCATGGACCAGCTTTTATTTTTAAAGAAAGTTCATCAGTTTGAGAATTTTCTTAGTTTAGTTTGACTCAGCTCACTAGTTTGTAATTTCCTTTCATAGAGTCAGTTTGTTTTAATTTCTCAATTTTAATATTTTATTTAAGAAGCAACTATTATTTATTTTTTTTTTTTACTTTTAGGATACTGGAGTTTTTGACAAATCCAGACTTAAAGATATATAGTATGCATGGGAATTTTACTTAATTGCTTTAAAGAAGTGTGTTAACATTTCTTTTTTTTTACTTTTAAAATATCAAATTCTTGGATAAACAGTGCAGCATCTTAAAGTATATCAATATATATATTAATAATAAAGAAAACCTAATTTTGGTTTTTGTTTTAATGTAAAGGGTTTTATTACAATAAATAAAATGTTAATAAAATATTGATAAAATATTTCAATATGTGTATAAATTTATTGGTGATTGAAATTAAAAAAGTAAAAAATGGAATATTGAAATTATGTTAAACCATATAAAATTTTTTAAAAATATCATAAATATCTGTAAATACAGTATCTGTGAAATCTGTAAAAATTATCTGTGAATATAAATTGCTATTCAGATATCTGCATATCTGAATACATATCTGGATAGGTCGTTCATAGATTTAACCTTTATACAATATAATAATTATTAATTCAAGATTGATATATAAATATTAAGTATTGGCAGGTCCTAAAAGGATCCTGAACAATATATATATAGGTCAGATGAAAATTTCAAAATTTACTATGATTAATAAGCAAATTATTTTAAGTTCTACTAAACAAACTCTTATTATAACCTTTAAATTTTTTATTCTGCTAAGCAATTTTTTTTCTGACATATATAATTTTATTTAAGTATAAAAAAATAATTTAATTATAATAAATATATATATAGTAATAGTAAATTAATTTTTTATATCATTGCAAAAAAAATTGTGAAATTTATTTACTAAATATTAATAAATTAATAATATAAAATAATATACCAACTTCAGAATTTTTAATTTTAATTAATATTAATATAACAGTCAGTGGAAATGTCACAAGACTTGCCGATCATTAATAAATTTAATTCGTGTAACAATAATCCTAAAGTTTTATATCAAAGTCAATTTTTTAGCTATATACTTAAAATTTTTTAAACTTTCACCATTGATCCTTTGCGTATTGTATTACATATTTTTATAGTTTTAAAACCATTTTAGTGTTTATATATAAAAATACTATTGACATAATTTTATCCATTTTTTCACCTTTATGTCGCTGATTGAACTGTTAAACGTATTTAAAGGTTTCGAAAAACTACCTAGATATACGCTTTTCATAGCTATTTTTCATAAAACATAAGCAGGAAGTAGTGGTTTAGGTGACAGTTTTTGTAAAAACTTTAAATTGTTGTTTTATATTAACTACAATCAGGTAGTCCTTATTTTTTTATTATACAAAATTTATATAGCTTAATTATTTTTATTAACACGATAATTCCACCAATTGTAGACCCTTTTTTTATCCCATTCAGACCCAAGTGATTGAAGAATTTCGTCATATACATGAGTTGGAATTCTTTCTTTATAAGACAACAGACGGCTGAGTATTTCTTCTTCGTGTTCAAGTATTTTTCTTCGTTTTTTAGGCACTCCATTATCAACTTGTGGCTAAAATAGCAAGAAAATGAATAAAAAATTTAGGTATGTAGTTACAATCTATGCATACCTCTGGTTGTATTTCTTCATGCCTTCTCTTTTGCTTTGTAATCTTTTTTTGATTAACATAATCCTTATGCTTTGTTCGGCAAATTCCTAAAGCACGCCTTCCTTGTGCATTTCGAGGTTCACTTTTTATCACATCCTGTTTATAAATCATTTGCATTCGTTCCAAACCACTGTTATAACATGCAATTAATTTTTCACAGCCTTCCTTATGTATTTCAGGCGGTTCAAGATCTTTAAAAATATTATGTGATAACAGATCTATCATGCCAAAAATCACAACTAAATCATCTACTAGCTCCCATAACACCTTTCTTCTGGAATCAACTGCACGTTTACTTTGAGAAATTGAAGTATCTTCAAGATATTCACTTAGGAGTAAGTCAACTCTATCTCTTTCTTCTTGTGCAGCTTTAATGTTTACTTTTAACTTCGCTTCATTAATAATATTTCCATTGATGTTTTGTTTTATAAAATGAACCCCAAAGGTTTCGAGTGCTTCATCAAACCCGAAACATATGGGCTTTTCATCCATAGTCCTTGGTAACCTGAATGCTCCAACATACTTTAAAATTTTGTTTAATTTTGGATATTTAGTTAAGGTAGAAAGGTGTTGGGCAATTGCAACTGAATAATTGGATTTTCTGGCACTTGGAAAGAGAGGTGAAGCTGCAGCAAGAGTATCTCGCTGTAAGGTATGGTTTCCAATTCTCATTCCTATTTTATGAGCCTTCCAAATTCCGGCCTATTGATAAAAAAGATACCAAATTTTTAAAAAAATATTTGTGCCAGTATTTTCATCCATTATTTCTGATAATGGAAGATTATTTTTCTTTGTATATATATTAATTGCAATTCCAACTGCCACTCACAGAAAATCCAAAACTCTAGATATTGTCCGATAATCAACAGCTGCTTCAAACTTATCCAAAAATCGAACACCAAGTCTTCTTGCCAAATTTAATAATCCGTAACTAGAAAATAATACAATGAGAACCAGGCAAAAATCTTTGGAAGTATGCCATTGACCGAGCAATGGTCTTAATTGTGGCCACTGTGCTTGGCATCTCATTAATCGGCAAAAAATTGCCTTGTCAGCAACGATATCAAGGTAGTCAGTTTCCAGAAGATTGAAGTCAATTTTATACATGTTTGCAGCATCTAAAATTGCTTG
Source organism: Rhizophagus clarus (assembly GCA_015698045.1). Classification (NCBI taxonomy): domain Eukaryota; kingdom Fungi; phylum Glomeromycota; class Glomeromycetes; order Glomerales; family Glomeraceae; genus Rhizophagus; species Rhizophagus clarus. The sequence goes on from BLAL01000215.1 coordinate 1,567,757, forward strand.
ATCTGAGTTTAGATTATCTCCTGGCTCAAGAATTATGACGTGAGGAGAAAAACCTTGACAGCCATGCTCAAATTCTGCAAGTATTGCTTTTTTAATTATTTCTGCATCAAAATTTTGGTTGTAGATCAAATTTCCTTCATTTGTTCTTTGAAAATCTAATAATCCCTCTAATATCTTTTGCAATCCATATAGAGCTTCTTGTGTGGTAGAATTCATACCAAATATTCAAGTATCATTTTCTAAGACAATTATTTCTTCATAATTGGTTACCAAATGATCAGGTACTTCAGATTGAAATGCCATTCTTAGTGTCATATGAGAACTATTTCGAGTAGTATCATATATATTTCCAAAAGAAAATGTTTTCTGTTTAAAGTCGATATTATCGATTATTGCAAGGTTCCATATGTTTGATTTTTGGCATAATCTTTTTGTGGGAACAGCTTTACTAATTCGTTCTTTCTCTTGATTTCGTTCATGACGATCACTATGTCCAATTACATTCCATACAGCAAGAAGGCAATGAAGTGATGATAACAATTTTGGCTTACGTGCTAAACTGCTTAGTACATTAGTTAACCAAATGCCATGCGAAGGAAATGTTATACTAGTAATGACAGAAACGAAAAAAGTAACTATCTTTATAATTGTATCTTTAGATAAAGATTTTGTAAGTTGCTTTCGATATTTTCGTTGTCTATTACTAACTGCAAGTTTTTGTTTAAAAATTTCTATTAACATTCCCTCAAAAAACTCTGTAATGAAACTTGGAAATGCATTGTAATATTCAGAAAGAGATGCTGGTAAGCTCAACAGATCTTTTTTGTCATTTATTGCTTTACGTAATTTCCAAAGTTTAATTCCAATTTGTTGACCCAAAATTTCATAGTCAACGGTTTCTGTATCCTCATTTTGAATCAGGGGTTTCTTGTTATTAATAAAGGTGTCAAGAAAAAGAATTTTTACAATGAAAAGACTGAGCGTTTCATCTGATTTGTCATTGTTTAATGTCGTTTTTGTTGGAGTTGTAGGAAGAAAAGGTATAATAGCTTTAGTAATAGATTTCAAGATTTCTCTTTTTATTGATTCATCACTTGTATGGGAAATTTTTTTAAGCCAGTTTGCAATAAATTCAATTCCTTTTGATGTATCTTGTTCATGTAACTTATCATGAACACAATTCAATTTTTTACCTCGACCTACACGTTTGTGAATATGTCCACCCAATTGTTCATAACAGGAGCAACAAATACATCTTGGTTTTTTTATTTCTTCAAAAGCATGTTTTGATATAAAAGAATCCTTTAATGCATTACAATGCATCAATCCATTACAAGGAACTTGGATATTTCGTCCATTAATCAACCAAGAATGTTTACTGCATCCTTCCCCTCGGCTAAAAAAGGTTACATATTTTTTACATCCTATGCATCTTCGATGTTAAACTAGTGCATCAGTTAATTCAGTAAATATTTTTTCTTTAGGATTGTGAATTTGATTTTGATCATACAAAAAATGTGAATCACAAACGCCTAATTTTAAATAATTGCTATCGACTTGCTGAACTGCATCACGATCTATTTGCCATGTTCCAAGTAAATTTCGCAATCTTCTAAGTTTGTAAGTTTTATTACATCGTTTAATCATACCTTGAATATTGTCAATAATCACACAAGGGGAAATAGCCGCTTGAATATTATACTTTTTGTTAATAGATCCTTCGCTCATGTCAAATTCATCTGGTATTATTTCATCACTTTCTTCTTCAAGTTCATTATCATCATCATTCTCATTATTATCTTGCTCCAATTCTATCTCAATATCATGATCATATTCATCCGCATATGATTCTATTTCACTATCTTCTTCATTTTCATAAGCTAGCATATCATTTAATACATTATTAAACTTAAAGGCTAACTCATCAAAATTTATATCCAGTTCATTTTCAGAAAACACTTCTTCAAACACTTCTTTACCATCTTTTAAGTTCTCAATAGTGCTTTCTAAGTTAAATTCCCGTATCAGCATAGAGCTGTCATCACCTTCAATATTCGACATTATTAAAAATACTCCAACTTTGAGCTCCTGATTGAACAAAACATAATTAAAACTCGCGTTGAGATAACATCCATACGAAAATATTTCAAGTAAAATGTTTCATATTACTTATTTTATAAAAAGGCGTTACATTGTGTAAATATAGTGTTACCTTTGACCCGAAATTTTCAATTTTAACCAAATTTAGGCCGGCATTATGTTTTTGGCCAGAATTAAGAAAAATTTTACCAGAATTATGATTTTAATGATCGCTAATTTTAAACTACAAAATTATTTTTACCGGAATTTAAGTCTTAAATATGTACTCTATATTCAATAACATCATTGTATTAATAATTTATTTTACAATATCATAGTACAAAAAATTTCTCTATCAATTAGTGTGACATTTCCACTGACTGATAATATTAATATACTATTGCTATTTTAAAAATAGTTTTAAAATTTGGAATTTTTATAAATATTATTATATTTAAATTTATAAAATTAAAATATAAATTATTGCCAACCTTTCTGAATAACTTCTTAAAATTAACAAGTTGATTTAAAATAAAAAAAATTACACTTTAAAATTAAAATTACTTAAATGATAAATAATTAAAAGTACAAATATTGGTCACATTCCATGAATATTAATCCAATCATCCTAAAATATTTAATTAGGCAGTTTTAACCTCGCTGAACAACTTTATTAAAGCAAAAAAAAAGTGATTTCATTTGACCAAAGTGGTGAAATCATGCTCTGAAGTTGCAAAACAGGGTTTTGCAAAAAAATTGATAATACAAAAATAGCCAATACTTCACAAATATTAGTCTTAGAATCATAAAAATTGAAATACAAATACTTTTTATACTGCTGAACAATTTACTTAAACATAAAAGATAATTTCATTTGTTTAAAATTCATTTTATATATGAGTAAAATTAGTAAACAAAAAATAAAAATATGAGAATATTATTATAAAAACATGATTTTTTTTATAAATATTAAATACAATATTGTGTTTGTAAAATTAAAATGTGTAAAATAATAGAAAAATTAAAAAAATTTTTTGTAAAAAATTTTTTTTGATATACGTGTGAAATTAAAATTTTCTTTTTATATATATATGAAAATCTTTGTTATACGAATAAGAGGTTCTGCTACGCAAATATAATTACTGAGCTGAAATAAAAATAAGTTTAGTTATGCATTTAAATATCTAACCAACTAAAAAATTTTATATTAAAATAAGCAAATAAAAGTCTTACATAGGGTTTTTTTTTTATATGATCATTAAGCAAACTCAAATCTAACATATTTATATATTGTTCAGGATCCTATTCTAAATAATCAAGACAAAGTATTTCCTTTAATAAGTTATTAAATAATTTTATAAAAAAATTTTATTCAATACAATATTTTTTGTTTTTAGAGTAACATAGTAAACTTTAAAAAAATGTTATGTATTTAATAATAAAAATAATAAAAAATTATTATTATCAATTTATCAATATACAAAATTAGAACTTGGAACTGGTAGAAAAAACCTTAACCAGTTAAAAATTGGTTAAAAAGTACTCTAACCAGTTAAATAACTGGTTAGTTAACTGGTTATTAACTGGTTAATAATATGTTTTTTTCAATTTATTGTATGGAACAGCTAGTAAATATTAAATATTTTATATAAAACGTAAATTTATTTATTTTAAAAAAAAAATATATTATAATTATAATACATATGATGTTGCATTTTCACCTAAAATTCCTCTTGCATCAAAAAATACAAATAAATAATTTAAATAAATATCAATAAAAAAAAGATAATTTAATAATTGGTATTTCATTGGTATTCATAAAAGTTATTTCTAAATTTTATAAATGATGTTAACTTGATATTTGAAATTCAAATAGAATGTTTAATAATATTATTTACCTTATTAGTAAGTTGTGTAAATATATCCATAAATTTTGTATTTCTTTTATGAACAATATTTCTTGAAAAATTTTAAGCTTAAAGATATTAGTCATATTATTCCCAGCATCTGGAAAAAGACATTCATTAGGAATGGAAATAACTGGATTGATAAAAATTTTTGTGCTAATATGAATATTATAGGAAATCTTTTTTATGTTTATTTCACCATTTATAAGAATTATAAGTATAATTTGATTTTTCTGTAATATATTTGTTAAAGTAATTATAAATAAAAAAATTTATTGACTTAAAAAATATTTAAATAAAATTATTATTAAACAGTAAAAAATCGCAAAAAAATTCTTCAAAATGTTACATATTATCTTATATGATAATGATCTACATTTAACTGGTTAATTTGACTGGTTAATTTAATTGGTTAAAAATTGCATTTTAACCAGTTAATAGATGTTTTAACTAGTTAACCGTCTTAACTGCTTAATTAACTGGTTAAGCTTAACCAGTTCCAAGCTCTATACAAAATATTATAATAAAATAAGATAATATAATATATAAAATATATATAAAATAAAACAAGTTAATGTAAATCAAATATTTATTGTTAAGAAAAGTAACACATATAATGTAATTATTAGAGGGGGGAGGAATTCACAAATATTTTACATATTATATGATATTTAATTTTAGTAAATAAATTTAGCTCAAATTAGTTTTCAAATTCATAATTCTAACTGAAATTAATAAGAACAATCATTCATCAATAACATTTTTTCCATATAATTTATTATATGCATTAGGAAATTTTTTTAGAGGATATATATCAATGGATAGGTGATAGGTCACATGATATCTATCAATAATAATCAGACTTGTCAAATAGTATTGATGTGGGTAAATGATGACAAATTATCAGAATTTAACTAAAATGACAATATTGATAGAGATGTATATCAATGGAAAGGTCACATGATATCTATCAATAATAATCAGACTCGTCGAGTAGTATAAATTTGGTTATATTAACAATAATCATCAGTATTATTAAATAACGATAATCATCAATATTATTAAATAATGATAATTATTATAACGTTAAATTATTTATTGTTAAATAATATTATATTATTTCATCGCTTTATTAGAAAGATACATTATTTTATTTTATACTAAATTCTATGCTAAAATCTATATTAAAAATCTGTTATCTAGTAACTCCAAGAAATGTTAGAAAACGTTCAAATAGAAATACTTCCTAAACTCAAAAATCTACAAAAAAAAAGAGAAACAGAAACATTAAAAAATAAATACTGATAAAAAAACCAAAAAAAAAGTTCAAATGACAAATTCTATAATTGAGAAAAAAGATGTAGTGAAAGTTCTGAAAAAATTAAAAAGATAATAAATAGAGTTTGTTAGTAACTTTTCAGAAATAACAAAAAAAAAATTTCAAATAACAAAACACTAGTTAACAATTCTTAACTAAAAATAAAATAATAAAATAAAATTTTGAAATTTATACCTTCAAAATTTTTGATACCAAAATAGAAACTAATGAGACCCTACAAAAAAAAAGAAAAAATAAGAGTAATGTTTCTTCAAATATGATAAAAAAACTTTTTAATAGTTCTCAAAAGTAATTCGAAAACTTATATAGGATTTACTATCCAAGTTGAGCTAGATTCTTATGAAATAACTTTAAAATTTTTTTTTCAAAAAGTTTTCATTTTGAAAAGTTATCTAAGATTCTGTTGATACTCAAGTCAGAACTACAATCCTATAAATAAAAGCATTTCGAAAACAGTCAAGAGATTTTGGTACTTCAAAATTAGAAACTGATCGCCTAAAAAAAAAAAGAAAAATAATGACATATTAATTATTATTTCATTAAAAAAGATGGATTAAAACAAATCTGAGATTTACCTTAAAAAAGGTACTGATACTTGCCTCTCAAGATCTGAAGAATTAATCCTACAAAATAAAAAAAAGAACTGTTAGCTAAAGTTTGTTGAAACACTAATAAACAAATTAAGAAAAGAAACTTATGATAATACACATATCAAAAAAAATAGTTTCACCCTTCTATTCTAAGAACTAATGAATAAAAAGATCCGTTTAGAAAAAAAAAGATAATGATTTATTAGAAACTATTCGTTAAAAAAAAAGAATACAGTATTAAAAAAAAAATAATAAATAAAAAGACTGACGCTCAAAAATTTTATGCGTCTAAAAAAAATACAGTGTTAAAAAAAATAAAAATAAAAATAAAAGACTGATACACAGAAATTTTACGTGTCTAAAAATATTTTTTTTGTTTATATTTAAACGTTACTGGCCATCTATTAAAGAGAAAAATTGAATATCAGTAAACGTTGTTAAAATAAAGCTTAAAAGAAAAAGAGAAATCCATTGAATTCTATACATCCTAAGATCCAAAGAACTGATTGTATAAAAAAAGAAGAAAAACAGAATGTAAGTTTTGTTAAAATAAACGATTAAAATAGAACATGAAAAAGAAAACCAACTGAAATTCATGCAAATTCTCAATGGAAAAACGGTCTTCTAAAAGAAAGCAAGCTGAAACAAATCATAAATCTGGAATAAATTGTGAAGGAAAAGTTTTTTGAAGGCCTATATGCCATAGAATATCGTCTAAAAAAAGAAACATAAAAAAAAAAGAAAAATAAAAAATTAGTAAAGTTTTAAAACATTAAAAAGGCCCACTGAAACTCTCAGAAAACTCACTGAATCTAACACATCCTGGCCACTTAAAATTGAAATTTATTTTTGAAGAGATCCAAAAACTAATACCTAAAAAAGAAAAAACAAAGAACTGTTAGTAACAGTTCTGTTGTCAAAATAAAAATTAAAAGTAAAAAATGAATCTCACCGATGAAATCTATAACTTTTAATTACATAATCTTTGTTAGGTCATCATTGTAGTAAATGTCAAAATTTTTTCCTTGTATATTTTTAACACTGAATCTTCACACATCCAGATATTGGCTGTTGGTCAATTTATACGTGTCCAAACACCCTGAAGTACCAGTAATCTACAAAATGAAAAAAAAGATGAAACAATTTAGTATTGTTTCATTAAAAAATTATTCAAAAAACCTCCCTTACTGATTTTCATTTTAAAAAAGAAAATAAAATGATATTTTATCAAGATCCTAAGCGTCCAAACTCACTTAAAGAAAAAAATAAAGGAATGAAACGTTAGTAAGCATTTTGTCAAAAGGGTTATTTAAAAAATTTCCTCTTTACCATTCTCTCACTTCCAAAGGTTAAAATGAAGATCTATTTTCACAAGAGTTGCTAAAGCTAAAGGAAAAGTGTCAAAACCTAAAAAAAAGGAGATATTGTCAGTAAAGATAAAAGAAAACTAAAACAAAAATAAAAATAATTACTTACTTCATTTTCAGAGAGAAAGTTAAAACCTAAAAGAGGAGAAATCATATAACAAACTGTTAATAAAGTTCGTTAAACAAAAAAAAAAAAAATAAAAATAAAAAAAAAATTAATATCTTACTAAAGTATTTAAATTCCAAGAAAATCCTGAGAGGAAAAGGGTTACCAAAATGGCATGTCTAAAGAGACCAAATGAACACCTAAAATAAAGAAAAAAATAGAAAAAATAAGAAGAGAGGAAGAGGAAAGAATAAAGAGAAAGGAAAGGAAGATGAGTAAGAGAAAGAAATAAAAAAAAAGGAAAAAAGATAAAGAAAAGAAAATGAAAAAAGTGAAAGAAGAAAGCGAAAGGGGGAAAATGAAGAAAGGGAAAGGGAAGAAAACCAAAAGAGAAATTAAAAAAAAAGTTTAAGCTTAAAAAAAGTTTATACTTGTAAATGATCAAACTGTGGATCATTATTAATATAATATCACGTAATACACATGATGTTCAATTAAATATAAATAGAGGACATTTCCCAAAATAATTTTTTTTTTATAATTTAATACCGGTATATAAAATCAATTACTATGTATAAAAAAATTACCAGTATATAAAATTAATTACTGGTAAAAATTTAATTATATTAGGGTACGTATGCATATATGTATGCATGTACAATATACAATGTGCATAACGTTTAACCTTACAAACCTGCCTCTCCTCTATATGCGAGTAGAAGTCCATTAGTGCCTATAGGAGGAAAGCCATTGCTATTCCCTCTGTCTATTTATAGTGACAAAAAGAGGAAGTCTTCAGTAGTAAAGCTTAATATAATTATAAAAAATAAATAAATAGTTATACAATGGTATCAATTAATAAAACTTTTTAACATTTAAAAATTTGTTATAAATCATTAAGATAATTATTGTTATTTATCTTTCAGATTATTATTGATAAATATCATTAACATTAAATATCGTTATTTATCTTTCAGATTATTATTAATAAATATCATTAACATTAAATATCATTTTATATCACAGATATTTATCAATAACTATCCAAACTTGATATCTATCAATGATAAAATGGGATAATTTGAGATAAAGTGATAATATCTTTTAAAAAAATTTTCTGACGTATTCTTTGTTTTATTAATAGTGTAATGTGTTATATATATTGTTCTTTGTTTAATTATGTCCATCACTTTATAAAGCTTTATATTCAAAGAAAAAGCTATACAGAAAATTCTTTCAATAGTTCCTCTTCCACTCAGCTTAATTCTAAAATTAAAATTTGTAACTACAAAAAAGAAGCAAATAAGAATGTTTAATAAATGTTCTTATATATTAAAACAAAATATTCAATACCTTTTAGAAACTTTTATCCAGTTTAATTCTAAATTCAAAAGTCAGATCTACCTCTCTATTCACACTCTAATTGTATTTTTTAATCATTTATAATTAAAACTTATATGTTGCATGCAGGTATAACTGAAAAATTGTCAATTAAATTGGTAGATATCTTTTTTTTAGCTGATCATACTCATCATTTTAAATGTTGATTTTTCTTATATTGAGTAATGATAGAAAGTGTTGGGAAGTATACATAACAGAGATGACTATAAGTGTTTGAATTGATTGAAGGACAGTGAGTATTATATCTAAGTATTTTAAGCTTATTACAATATTTTAATACATAAATTGAATTTAGGAAATGCCCATTCTTTACTTTTATTACAGATGGAAGAAACCCATCATTTTTTGTGAGAAGAATGGCTGCCTCATCATTATGTTTAGGCAAACAACAAAAGGAATCCTTATCAAGTGAATATAGACACATTCTTGTGTGATTTTCTAACTATTTTTAAAGTACAACTGACTCATTAGTACTTTCATTTTCAGATCCAGGAAATACAATATCATCAAATCATATTTTCAGAGAGTACATAGAGTCTTACAGCATAAAATTCTTCATTGTAAGTTTTAAATTATTAACCTGGCTTGAGAGTTGAAATAAAAAATGTATTTATTATTGGTAATGTTATGTTGACAAGTTTTGAGAGAGCATTGCCATACTACATTCAACAGGATTATATGCTGATTGATCAGATGCGTATATCTAAATAGAAAGATAATTAAGGTCAAATATATAGAACATTCTACAATATTAATATATATTTTTCATATGGTGGAGATTTTCCATCAACTAAAAAAATCCAAGTTGGTTTTATTTAGCTGTCAACTTTTAATATTTTATCAAAATGGTGGCTGTCTTGAGAGTTAGCAAATTATGATCATTCATATGAGTGGTTGAGCTTATACTAATTTGATATTGTGGATGTATAGAAATTGAAAGTTGGCTATTATGATAGGTATCATTTGTATCACTTGAATTAATTAGCAAGTAAACTGAAGGGATAAATTTTTGCTACATATTGATCAGAAAATAATAATCAGGCAATGTAACTGGCTCTTAAAAACTTGTATAGTTTGAAATATACTACTAACTACAGGAATTCCAAGAAGAATCTTTACTTTATCGTCCTAAGAAATAATAACAGAATGGGTTAAAAATAGTGTCATAAATTATTTTGCTTTTTTCACAGATGTAAGATAATAATATTCATTGATATGCTCATTTCTTTCACTTTGTGAAATAGAAGCATTTGCAACAATAGCCAGATGATGATGAATCTTTACTGCTTTAGTATTTGATTGAAATGGTAGTAAATAATTATTGAGAGTAATGCGAAAGAAATATTCATTACATTTGGAGTTAAGATCCTCTCAAAGATGACGAATGGTTCTAATTTTAATAACTTTTTTCTTCTTTTTTTATCTGCAGCACCAAATTCAATAATTCATGAATATGCTCAAGTAAATTGGAATATTGAATTAAAAATAGCAGATGATCAGATGAATCATACTTTATTATTTTGTAGAAGTTTTACTTTTTTTGTCCTATTGATATCCTGCTTAATATTTTAATTTCTTAATTTTGCTATTCTCATCATGTAGAACTTGCTTAAAAGTTGTTATACACTCCAACAAATTATTTTGAATCTCCAAGTCATTAGTAGAATTATAAATCTGTTGAAGTTTTGCAAGCTTTATATTGGTTGCAATAATGGTTTTTGCAGTTTTTTTTTATGCAGAGACATTAGGAGGCAGATTAGAATCAGCTACAAATCTTGAATTGAAACTGGATTGCCAAATATTTTCTAATTTTACTTTTAATTTCCTCCTTAGATTTATGCCAAATTTCTTTTCACATGTTAGTACATTCTGTATATAGACTAACTTTTGGATATGCAGGGTTTTTTGTATTCACCATATAATAATATCTAAAAGCATTGCAAAACTTCTAATATTAACTTGTAAGAGTCTTATAAATATAAAATTTATTATATTTTGGTATTGTTAAAAAAGCCTGCATATTAAGGTTTAAATGTAAAATTTTTTGTAAATGCAAAAATTTAATAATCAATTTTACAAGTCACATTGTGTAGATACATAGTTATCATGTATATCAGTTATCAATACTAGATTTTTTTTGTAATATATTGGTAAGAATTTTCTATTAAAATCAATATATATTTACATTTTTATAATTCTGAATTTTTTGCTATTTCTTTCAAATCTGTGAAAACATTCTAACATAAATAACTTAAAATAGTTTTTACACTATAAAATTTTAGAAAAAAATTTAAAGGTTTTTCAAAAAAGCGGAGTATTATATTTTATATTTATTTAGATTTTTAACATTAATTGAATATTAAAAATTTTGAATGAAATCAAAATGATGCTTGATGATAATTGGTTAAATGTATTTTATTAATTGATTATATGAATAATAAATCTCATGTAGAGGAAAGGGGGTTGGCTTTATAATAAACCTATAATGACGTAATATGTATTACTTTCCTAATAATGCACTACAATAATTTTTAATAGTTATCACAATCTAAAAAACTGATATATAACATATTTATTGATATTTATCAAGAATCTTCAATATTTATCAGGTATACATTAATCACAGAAATTTTCTGATATTTGTCTTCTAAAATTGCAAGCCGATGTTTTTTTTTATTTAAGATATCTATGATTGTTGACTTTTCATTATTATATCTTTATGTAAAGATGGGGTCCACAAATAATTTTCAAAATCCAAAATCTGCAATATTGCGAATTTTGAAGTTAAATTGCAGTTAGTAACCCGTAATTCTGCAATTCTGATTATACTTCTCTGCAAATTAATTACAGTTTCAGCATTACGTCTGTAAAAATACGCCATAATTAATTGATCATCTGATAATCCATTCAGTATCAGTAATTACTGAAAACTAAACCAAATTACTGATGTTAAATAATCAAAGAAATGTTTTTTTTATTAAATATAAAACGTTTCACAACATTTTTCATTAATTACTAAAAAAAAGTTGCAAAACATTTTTTTTATTAAATGTAAAACGTTTTGCAATATTTTTCATTAAATTACTAAAAAAAGTTGCAAAACATTTTTTTTTATTAAATTGTATATAAAAAAATATTTCACAACGTTCTTTCATTATCGCCATTTTCAAAATAGTATATGCAATCAGTATGTATGTAAAAAAATTGATTCTGATTGTGATTATTTAGATAATCAACGTCACATGATCAAACAAAAAATTAGCCAATAAAAATTTTTCAATTTCATCATCAGAATCAGAAAAATTACTTGATAAAATTTCTATTCACGTTTATAATAATTTCAATACGTGTTTATTCAATATAATACTTTAATTTCATAATGACTTTTCAAGAATACCTTATTGGCACATGCCTTGGCTGCAAGAAATGTCTTTATTGTGGTGTTGAACTCAGTATTCGAAAAAAAATGTGCACATGTGATAAAACTATTAAACTCAGTACTAAAAACTGAACTGAACAAGTAAAGGTTGCATTTACTCGAATCTCAAAGCCTAGTTTACCCTTAAAACAACTTGAATATATTCAAGAAAGTATATCTCGGTTTGGTTATTCTTTAGATCCTGCTATAACCTTCAAACTCACGTTTTGTCCTGCATGTAATAGCGCATTTCAAAGAAAAAAGTCTAATACTAATTCAAAATCTTCTACTTTATGTGAGATAGTAGTGAATTTAGAGTCTAATTCAAATAGAAATATCCCAGAAAATGATGAGCTAATTAATCTGATGATGATGATCTTGAGATTGGTAAAAAATTAGATGCAGAACAAGAAATAACCTTTAATCTAATTATAAAACCTTTTACTGAATCAGCATTACCATCTAAATGGATGGAAATACAAGTATCATTGTTAGATGATATTCTTATAGAGGTTCACTTTTATGTTGAGAAATTAACTGGTGATAAAGATATTATACATTCAGATTATTCAGTATCATTTAAATCAGAGAAAGCTACAGGAGTTGGATCACAACTAGTAGATTTGCAAGATTATAAAAAATTCCTTTTAGATTACGAAAATTTGATAGAAAAATGTAAAAATATGGCAATTATAGTATCTTTAAAAAAAGATAAAAAGCAAAAGCGTAAGGTAATATTATTCGTTATAGTTATAGTATAATTTTAGTAAATGTAATTACTATATAATCTTTTTAAATTTTAGGAGGTTTTACACTCTGAAGATTCAGAAGATGAGAATACTAATTTGCAAAAAAGAAAAAAAAAGGGAATTCCAAAATTGGATAATTTTTCTGAAGTTTTACAATAAGAAGGCCATATAATTCAAGAATTAAAAGATCTATATAAATGTGATCAACATGATGCATGTTTTATTAATAATGGAAGACATATGAAGTTTACTGCGATGCATCTTCAATGCTAGGTCAAAGAAATTGTAATTTTTTTTGTTTTATATTAATTATTAGATAAAACTTCCATTAATATTATTTATTTTTAGATTTGAGGGACTACAGATAATACACAAATGCCTAATTTACCCATTTTTTCACAATCTAATATTGTTAAAACATTTGCGTCTACAACCAATTCTACAACTTCAATACCTATTACTTCAAATTCAAATTTCAATACAATGCCTTTTTTTTTGCTATCCCACCTCAAATGTTTTCATTTATGCATAATGCAATCACAAATAATTCACCCAATTTACCATCAAATATATTGTCTTCTCCAAGACAACCAGTTCCATCCCTTGATGAATTTTTTATTAAATTAGATGAATCATCAGAAGATGGTGAAGAGTTTACTACAAAATTCAAGGATATTTTTAAAGAAGAACAAATTTCTGTAAATCAGATTTATGATCTTACAGATATGGAATTTGATAAATTAGGTATGAATAAAATAGGATGGTGTAAAGCATTTAGAGTAGCAGCAAAATGTTATAAATAATCTTTTACATTAATCGGATTTTGCTAATTTCAATTACAAATAAGCAAATGATTTGCTTTTAGTATACATAATAATAATCGATTAAATTTTTTCTGTAATTGCTAAATCAATAATTTAAAAAAAAAATTTTTTTTTTGTTTACAATATTTTACATTACTTACATTATTAAAATATTCAAAAAAAAAAAAATACTTCAAATTCTATCTATAAATTTATTTACATATAAATTGAACCTTTAAAAAATCCTTCAGCCATTTGTGGAGTAATTTGAGAACACGCTATCAAAAGAGGATATCTAGAATCATTATATGAATTAACAAAATCTCTATATCTTTTTAAAAATGACTTTATAACAGAAAAACAAATTTCAATAGGATTAAAGTCGGGTGAATATAGGGGGTAAAAGTTCAACACGACCACCAAATGCTTCAATATATTCGATAAGATCTTCATCATGGTAAATTCGTGTATTATCAAGTACAAGAACACTTTGTTCATTAGGGTATGCGTTATACATAGGATCTAAAACCTCCAAGTGGATTTCTGAAAATTTCAGGTTTCGGAATATAAGAATCAAAACCTTTCCAGAAACCCAAAATTAATTCTGAAACCTGAATCTGTTTTGGCCCGAATTATGCTCGACTTGGCCAGCACTATCTATAATTTTTGGCCAAGATAATGACTCGGACCCAAAATATTAATTTATTAAAATTTGAAAATTACGAATGTTTAATTTCACTTTTATTATTAATTATAAATGCTAAATGGATTACACCAGTAATCACTATTGTTACTTAAAAGGAACCTTGAGTCCTACAATTAAATCAAAATAAATAACATGATTACAGCAATATCTAAAAGTTACGGAATATTTGACAATTTTGCTGCCGAGAATCTATCAGGTTGTCGAGTTGTCAGCAAATCGAAAAAAAATAATCAAAAAATAAACATAGCATATGTTACATAAACTTAAATTTCGTCACATGTTTTATTTATTTTTTCGATTTGCTGGCAACCTGGTAACCTGACAGATTCTTAGCAGCAAAATTGTCAGTTATATTTCAGTATATATGGTTTCAGGGGAGTTTTGGGAGGGATTCAGGATTCGGGATTCGGGAAATAGATGTACATCCCAAAACTAAGTTTTGGTATATACCTAAACCTAAAGGGTTTCAGGAGGTTTCGGTTTCAGGCCCCATGTTTAGTATGCATTGATCTGTGATACCTAATATAAAAAAAAATAAATTATTATAATTATTGTAATAATAATAAATAATAAATAAAATTTATAATTCAACATATTATGTTTGAAATAACAAATTCCTTAAATCTTTCTTTAATGCAATTGCCTTCTATTATATCTACAGCAATAATGCCCTGTAAAGATAAAGCAGGCAATATTGTATATCATGTTCCTCGTACAAATACATTTTTTTTAGTTGCAAATGTATTTTTAAGAGAGTATCCATAACCCCGTGATAAAGAGCGCTCATCTTTAGCAGCTTCATCCATAAATATAAGCTGTTCAGGCTTATAATCATGTCCAACTTTTGCAATAAAAGTACTTCTAAGAAGTTCATTTCGTTCATATGCTGTCTGATGTAACTGTATAAATAAAATTAAGTTGCAATAAACATAAATTTATATAATACAATTTAGAAATAAATTTGAAAATTCTTACTTTTTTCCTGCTAATTTCACAATACACCAAAGATCTCCAAAGAGTTGGGATTGAAACTAGTTTTCCTGTTTGTAATTCAAGTTCACCCACTAATTCGTCTAAATACCAATCTACTTTATCTTTAACTAATTCTTGTAGTATCTAAAATTATTAATATAATAAATATTAGTTAAAGGTATAAAAAAATATATTCTATCTCTTTCTTTATTTACAATTACCTTCATTTCATTTCTAGTTAACGTTTTATGACATTTTGGTAGTTTCTGTCAAGGATTCACCATGGTTTCCCATTGCACATATATTTGTAAGACTTTATCAACAGTATATTTGCTTATATGTAATAACTCAGCAATTTTTTTTTGATTATGACCATCATGATAAAGATAAACAATTCTTCACTTCAAATCTTCAGAAAAGCACGAGCCATTAGGAAAAAAATATACTATTCTTTAAAATTGAAAAATCGGTAAAAAATTACAAACTTCAAGTGAAGAAACCGTCAAATAACACATAATAATTTGGCTTAAAACTCAAATAGAAGCTTAAAACGAACATACCAATAAAAATAGTATTAAAGAATCTTGAGTAATCATAAAGGAAAGACATGTTTAATTTAAGAGATTTAAAATATTTGGCAAAAATCAAAAAAAATTTTTTTTTTGATGATCGATATTGCATATATCATTTTGAAAATGGCGATAACCTATTAAAAAATGTTGTGAAATGTTTTTTTAACTAAATTGTATATGCAAAAACATTTCACAATATTTTTTTATTAATCTATTTAAAAAAACATTGCAAAACATTTTTTTTTATTAAATTTTATATGAAAAAATGTTTCACAACATTTTTCATTAATCTATTAAAAAACGTTGCAAAATATTTTTTTTAACTAAATTATATATAAAAAAATATTTTGCAACATTTTTTATTAGATAAAAATGCTGCAAAGCATTTTTTTAATTAAACATTTTAAAAAAACGTTTTTAGTATTTTTTTAATTAAACGCTTAAAAAAAATGTTTTTTTTTAAAAAAAATAACATTCTTTAGCATTTTTATTTTTATTGACAAGATGAAGAAAAATACAAAGAGATTTACAACAAATACTCAAACGAGTTAGTCTGCATTAAAGTTTTGGCTAGATATCCATAATCAACTACGAATATGACAAAGCTAAACATCAGGAAATTTTATAGGGCGAAAAATTGCGTAAGTTTACGATTTTGTAAGTTTACGAAAGTTTATGGCATAATATTTCGAAAAATTTCGAAATATTACATAAGTTTACAATTTCGTAAGATTTATGTGATATTACGGTCAAAATATTACGCAAGTTTTCAATATCGTAAGATTTACGCAATATTACGGTCAAAATATTACGCAAGTTTTCAATATCGTAAGATTTACGCAATATTACGGTCAAAATATTACGCAAGTTTTCAATATCGTAAGATTTACGCAATATTACGGTCAAAATATTTCGAAAATTTACGAAACTGTAAACCTGCGTAATATTACGGTTGAAATATTTCGAAAATTTACGAAACTGTAAACCTGCGTAATATTACGGTCAAAATATTCTGCAAATTTATGAAACTGTAAACCTGCGTAATATTACGGTTGAAATATTTCAAAAATTTACGAGACTGTAAACCTGCGTAATATTACGGTTAAAATATTTCGAAAATTTACGAGATTGTAAACCTGCGTAATATTACGGTTAAAATATTTTGAAAATTTATGAGACTGTAAACCTGCGTAATATTACGGTTAAAATATTTCAAAAATTTAATATTACTATTCGATCGTTAAAGCTGCATATGCAGTAGAACGTATACAAGGGGCATGTGATACTATTGAATAATCAAAAATAATATAAACACCTTTTCTTTTATATAAACACCTTTTTTTTTTAAGTTTGGGAAAACAAATTTATTTTTATTTACGAATTTTTTATCATTTACAATTTTTATGTTAAAATTAAAGTAAATTCTAATTTTTATTATAACTTAATAAAAAAATACACATTTGATACTTGTTCGCTACTATTTTATAAAATAGTACCCAGGCTGTACGGCGTGAACGTCAGTATCAGTCACAGCCCAAAAAAAACGTGAGTCTCCAGCTGATATTTGGTACAAACTGGGCCTAGCTACTCACTTAATAAATAAAAAAATAAAAATAATTATCTTCTACGATACGTAGGTAAGTTTCTCCTTCTCCTACGATCATCACGCGTGACTAAAATTGATCAAATTTATCAAATTTAAAATATGAACGTAAATATTAATTATAAATTTTATTATAGTATAATTACCCGGCTTCTCCCAAAATCTCGTTCTAAATTCGCGATAATATCTTTGGCCGGTATGCGTCCACAGCCGCCGCCCAGGGTTACCATTAAGATAAAGGACATAGTTCTAAATATTAAAATCAGTTTGAATATTCGATAAATACATTTAATTTATATGAATGTAATTTTATTTATTTACTTACATGGTAATCCCTGACGAGGTTCCTCCACTTTTGGCTGCACTGTTGCCCAGAAACTCTCGTCTGAAATATTCTATTTATTCTGATTCAATTAAATGGATTGGTTAATTTGAATTTAAATTCTGAGGATCCTGCCGTGATCCAATCATCACCCTTGAATCCATCATTCATGATGCCAATCACACCAATTCTCCTCTCTGGATTTTATCGCAAGACATCTCTAAAGCCTTTGACTCTGTCAATTTGACTATGCTGAAATTCGCTCTGGAACGCATTCGTCTACCTGCGACTGCTATTACGCTTATTTTATCTCTTTTTATGAACCGTTCTAATCGGGTGTTTACCGCCCACGGTGAGACTTCTTCCTACCGGGTTCGAATCGGTATCGACCAAGGCGAAGTGATTTCCCCACTCTTATGGGTCATTTACATCGATCCTCTTTTGACTGTTTTGAAATCTGAGATGTTGGATCCTTATGTATTGCGATCCCCATCGCTAACTTCCGCTGATACGGTCTCTATTCCTGATATTTCTATCAACAATCTGGTCTTTATGGATGATTCCACTCTTATTTCTTCATCGAAGGCTGGATTGGAACATATGTTATCAATTACAGAAGAATTCTATGCGTTGAACAATACTTCTGCCAACCATCAGAAATATGTCTTGATATCAAATTCATTGCCTTTAACCACCACGTCCACTATTCTCCCTGTGGAATTTCACTTATCCTTATCGTCTTTGAACGACATTTCTTCCATCTCCGTTACCCCTCTTTCTATTACTTCTTCTTTTCGTTTTTTAGGGGTATGGTTTAATATCAAAGGCTCTCGTGATTTCGTCAGGAAACAAATTGCCAGTGAATGTAATTCGTTCGCCGCCACTCTTCGCCCGGCCAAGCTCTCTGCTAAACAAGTGGTTTACCTTTATAACTCGGTGCTCATTCCTAAACTCGAGTACCGTATGCAAGTTACTCACCTTTCAGCACCGGATTGTTATGCTGCTACACGATCCGTACGCTCTCTCGTCAAGCATAAGGCTAACCTTTCCCGTTCTCTTCCCAATCCTATACTTTACCTTTCCCAAGCTTTAGGCTTGGTTAATTTATCTTCTCATTTGATACAATGTCATGTTAATAATTTATTTTTGATGGCTAATTCTTCTACACCTTTTATTCAGCGTTTGTTTATTTATAGATTAATGTTGATACAGTTTAGGTTTTTGATTCCTATTTCTCCTTTGAAGGTGGATGATTGGTCCTTATGGTCCAATATGAACATTTTTAAATGTGATTATATCGCGTGCACTATTGCTTCCATGGTTTCTACCCCCTTCCGCTTGCAACATGCTCAATTCTCCTCAACGTGTCCGGACCTTACTCTTCCCGGCAATACGCCTTTATACTCGTGTATGAGCCCGCAGGTTTTTAAAGCTTGCCTCAAGGTCCTTCGAAAACGTCACCTTTATTATTTATCACAATTAATTGCGCCATCTGGCTCTCATCTCATTTCTTGGACTGCTTATCGGACTGCCTATATTGCCCAACTTGAGGATAAGCGTGGCCGTTCTCTCCCTCACAAATGGTACTTGGACATCAAGACCCATACGACCATTCCCGGCTCTCATGATCAGTTGTCTGATCAATATGTATGCCCTCCTGCTGTTACCTCTCCTATTGTCTTGCTTCCCGGTGCTACTACATCGCAAAAGAATCGGCATTGGCTTGTCACGCTTGATGGCAATGGCGCTCCTCTCTTCGGCAAACAGCTTAGCGTCCAACCTAAGAAAGATACCTGTGTGATTGTTCACTGGATATCTGACTGTCTCTCTTCTCCGGGTGATGTTGTCCGCCTTCGTCCCTGTCCAGGCTGTGACGCACATGTTTTGTTTCCTTCGGCTAGTAAATATTCTGCCGTTCCGCCTCGCTGCACCTTCAAGATTTCTTTGTTGCGATCCATGATTTTGCCTACAAATTGTGAACGCATTCGTCAATCTACCTTGGAAGTCATTTCTCCTCATACTTGGGCTGGTCTTAGTATCACAGTTATTCCTTATTACCGGCGTCTTGATCTCTTGCCAGATTTTTCCTCTTCTTCCTCTGTTATTGTGGATGATCTTATAGTGTCTCCCTTTATAGAAAATCAATCTTTGTTTTCTTCAGTAGTTCCTCTCCCGTCAGGCTCTCACTATCGTTATTATACCGATGGTTCTTTGACTAACCTCGGAACACCTGAAGTCTCGATGGGTTGGTCTTGGGTTCAAATAATCCCCGATGCTGGGTATCTCAACTCTGTTGCTACTTATGCGCACGGTACTATACAGAACTGGCCTTCCTCTACCCGAGCTGAAGCTGCTGCAATTTACGCTGCTTTAAGCGTCACTCCGGCTGATTCTGCTGTTACTATTTACACGGACTCCCAGGCTGCCATTGATGGTTTGCGACTATGTGCTTCTTCTTCCTACTCTAATAGTCGTCTATTTTATAAATCTACTAACTTCGAGCTGTGGGCTTCTATTGAGCGACTCGTTCACTCCAAAAATCTCGCGGTCTCTCCCGTCAAAGTCAAAGGTCATGACGGCAACTACTGGAACGAATTTGCTGATTCCCTTGCGAATTCCGCTCATCACTCTGATACGGCTCCTCTTTTGCCTGTGGACGCTTACACTTCCTCGCATCCCATCCGTCTGGTGTATGACAATGTGGTTTGTGAATCTAATCCCAGGCGGCTTTTCAAGCTCCACTTCCAGGCCACCTTTTTGAAGGACCTTTTATCTCTCAAACGTTTTCAATTTATATACTGCTTGTTTGATAACGACGACTATGTAGTGGACTGGGAACTTACCTGGTTTACTCTTAATTTTTCCCCGGCTCATGATGCTTCTTTCCAGGCTTTTCACGCCACAAGACATTACGCCTTCAAGTTTAAACTCTTCCTCGATGACTTGCCTCTCCTGGAAAAGTTAAAAGTCACCCGTTCTGATCTTTATATTGATCTTCTTACATGCCGTTCGTGTCGTGATCGTATGGAGGACTTGATGCACTTGATCCTTTGCTCTAAACGCCGATCCGTCATGCATCAGATATTGCAATCTTATCAAAATCATCTATTTTCTAAGCTTCGTGAAGCCGGTGAAATGGCTGATCAAGATCCTACACCCTTGCTCAGGAAACTCTCTTCTCTTTCTTGTTGGACCATCTCTTCTTCTAACTGGTCCTCTTACGCGCTCATCCGGGGTTGCTTACCTACCATGTTTATTGACTTATTTGTTGAATTATCTATTCCCAGGCCATCTGCTATGAAGGTCGTAGCTGCGATACATAACAATTTCATCCAGAAGCTCAGGAAACACATCTGGAATCCGCGCACTTATGACAAGAGTAAATGGGAAGACGCGATGAACATTACCTTTAAATTGAAAACTTCTCCTCGGCCTTCTAATTTGCCTGCCACTACGTATGTGCCTTACTCCTCTTTACCTCCTCCGACCCATCTCGTGACTTCACGTGACTCCGAAGTTGATTGGATCAAGAAC
Organism: Rhizophagus clarus; assembly: GCA_015698045.1. Taxonomy (NCBI): domain Eukaryota; kingdom Fungi; phylum Glomeromycota; class Glomeromycetes; order Glomerales; family Glomeraceae; genus Rhizophagus; species Rhizophagus clarus. The sequence continues at coordinate 1,589,225 of BLAL01000215.1, forward strand.
TCGATGACTCAAGGTTTGCCATGGTATAAACATTTGTCGGGTTTTATGGGTCGTCTAACGGTGCTACTTAATAACAGCTTTTGCAGGATGGGATGTCGATTTTTATAGTGGGCGTGTTATCCGTTATTTTGTTAGCATAGTTGCTTCTACTTTGGTTGGAATATATCAAGGGGGAAGATCTAGGGAAATTTAGTGTAATGCGATTATTCTTTTAGTTTAATTTTATTACTTTATTTTTACTTAGGAGACTATATAGTTTTGTTTTTAGTTAGTTTTATTTTCTTTTGTTTCTTTTTATTTTATGTAAATTGTATCAAGTTAATAATGATTAATAAAGATAAAGGCTACTATGCCGCGTTTGCCTTGAATTTAAATTCTAACGATCTGCGCACTTTTTTCCGCTGATCACTCTGTCCATTTTTTCTCAAGACAAACTTATCATATAAACTTATAGTTTTCCTATCTAAAATGTCTTCTCGCAACTCCCAAAACGTTGCTAGACGAGGCGGCGGTCTCCCTAATACTAATAGTAGAAGGGCCCACCGTCATAATAAAAGAAATAATAATAATAACTCTGACAACTCAAGCTCTGACGGTGAAAGCACCGCTCAACAAAAACGCACTAGAACCCTCTCCGCTAACACTATGGATGAAGACTTCATCGCCGATACAGCGGCTGACGTTGGAGTAGATAGTCTCTCTTCTCCTCCCAAAGAAAATAATCTGTTTCAACTTCTCTTTCCTCTCCTCCGAACAGTGCTGCGGCCTCTTCTGTGCCCAGTAATGATGCGTCTACTAGCCTCAACGCGTCCATGCATGCCAGAACAACGACTTCTGCATCCCCCCCTAACGCGTCGCCTGATAAGGCTACTGCTGATGATTCACCTGTTGATCTGATACCTATCTCATCTCCTACATTTTCCTTTGATAGAAATGATTATCAAGCTGCGGCCGCCCCTAACTCGGCCCCTGAAACTCTAAAAAATTTCCCCACGAATAAGGCATTAATCGATGCGGTTAACAATATCTTTCTGGAAATGTATGAATCGTACACCGGTAAAGCTTGTATGACTGGTTCTAGTGATTCTAAGCGCCTCGTTATTCACTTCCAAACTTCAGCGGCACGTGATGCTTGTGTTGGTGCTGCCCACCAGCAGTTCCCTGACCTTATATTCCATGCACACGATCCCAGACAGCTCTGGAGCAATGAAGATCTCCGAGCCATTCAAGTCACTGACATCCCCTTCTTCCTCACCAAAGAAAATGTCATATCATACTTCAAGAAATTCGGTAATATAGCATCCTGTAGAGTTTACTCCAGGAAAAATGCCAAAGTTCAACAAGCTCGCATTGTCTACGACTCTGCACAATCAATCGCCCGTTTTAATTCCCAATGGGCGGTCTATTGTTTCTCGACTTGCCTCAGAGTTACCCCGTGTCATTACACGGTAGATCAGAAATCTTCTCGTCGCGCATTTGTCGCCACCCTTACTCAACTGCCCCCTAATACTAAGGACATCGATTTGGCTCCTCTCATTAGGGAACTTGGTGCTAAAGCTGTTAACATCCCCCTATCTCTCAATTCCTATAAACCCAAACGATGGGCCTATATTACTTTCCCTTTCCAGGAACTTATGGATGCCGCCATGGAACAACTCATCGGCTATCAAGGTCACACACTACAATGGAATCTCCCTGACGATACCAACAAACTTTGCCATCGATGTGGGAAATTAGGATGTGCTCCTAATCAATGCCCACTCCGACAACAGCGGGGCAGAACCCGTGATCGCAACCCTGTGGCTGCACTCAAAGAACGTTTCCACGTTGGCCAGCCCTCTCAGCCCAAAACTACTTCACGCTCCCGCTCTCATTCACGTTCGCGCTCTAAGGGTCCTGATAACTCTCGACCCTCTCAGCACCAGCTAACTTCTTCATCACAATCCAGAGTCAACACTCCCAACCATCAGCAAAATCGCTCTAAATCTAATGATAAACGTGACCGTTCAGTCTTGTTCTCTTCTGCACTACGCACTCCCCCTCTCTCTTCAACGAGCAAACAGCCACCTTCTTTGTCCTCACAGGACGCCAGTGAAATTCTTTCCTTGCTGAAGGCTTTGCAACAGGACATGGCTGACGTACGTGATCGCATTACAGCACTCGAACTTAATGACCAACGTATGACTCGTATAGAACGGCACATTGGTCTACAACCATTATCTTTTGCTCCACCCACTACTGTACAATCTCCTGACATGAACATCGATCAACCCGTTGTTTCTCGTCCTCCTTTGGTGCAAGACTCTCCTCCTTCCATGTCACATTCACGCTCTCTCAACCCCCTTTTACCTGATTTTGTCCCTTCGACATCTCATGTAGTTCCCGCCAGTACCTCATCCTCAGCTGTTGTTCCGCCCTCTGCTCCCATTCTCTCCCCGCAACATGCTAGCGCTGAAATTCAGGCTATCAATGAAAAGCATTCCGCCATTGAAAGTAAAATGGACATGCTCGTAGCCTCCATTGGCAGCTTTATTGGATCCATTAACACCCCTGCTACCTCGAACTCGGCTAATACAGCCAGTTCCAAATAATTGTTCCCTTTCTCCCTTCCCTCCCCGTCTAATTTATCATAGTGTTTTAATGACGGACAATAATTTTAATTATGACTCTTTCGTTCGTAATCCTCCCAACCCTGTCGACAGTGAAAATCTTTCTTTACAAGACTCTTTATTTTCTTCTATTTCCTTATCCCCTCCCCTTACTAATTCATTTAATATTTCTTCGTTTAATATTAATGGTTTAAAAATGCATTCTCAAAACAAAATAGAACAATTGAATAACTTCTTTTCTCTTAAGCGTATTTCCTTTGGTGGTGTTGTTGACACTCATTTACTCCCCAAGCACATGCAATTTCTATCCAAACGCCTCTCTAATTATACTGTTTTTTCCTCCTCCTTGGATACGTCACTTCACATCCGCTCTTCTGGCGGTGTTTCGTTATTCATCGAGAATTCTTTGGCTCCTCACGTTCACACATATACCTCCCATTCATCACGCTTGCTTTCTGTTGACTTGTATTTCAAAGGCAACATTAAGCTGCGAATTTTTGTAGTTTACATACCCCCTACCTCAGATCAAGCCTTGCGCGATACCACTATAGACTTGCTCATCCAAGTCCTGTCGGACACTAAGCGACTAGGCTTTTATCATGCTATCTGTGGGGATTTTAATATGCATTTAGATCAATTTTACCCCATATTTTTCAATCAACCTCAAATTGCCTCCAAACGTATCCACCGACTCTTCAACTTCCTTTTGAGCAGCAGTTACGTGGACTTTACTCCTGTTAATTCTTCTGATTCTTTGGGCACTTTTCATCGTGCTGACGTTATCACTCGCATTGATTATGTTTGGTCGTGCTCTATTCTCAAATCCTTTTTACTTACTTCTATTATTTCTGACGCTTGCGATAGTTCTCTATCTGATCACAACCCTGTCGTCACTTATTTTGACTCCTCCCTCTTAAGTTCTTCTATCAAAGTGGCCTGTGCCCGCCAGCTTAAAAGGCGTACACGCAGGATTTTTCTTTTGGACTCCATTTCTCCATCTCTATGGGATGACTTTTCATCCCATATCGATGCTTCCTGTACTGTGCCTCCCAGCACCTTTGCCTCTTGGCATATCAACCGGATGTGTGAATATTTACACTCCCCTATTATTGCTGGAGCAACTGCAGTTTTACCTTCATGCACGATCGGCAATGATCATATCCCAAAACTTCCTAAGGAATTGGAAACTCTTATACAGCACTATCGCTTCCTCAATCGGGTTCTTCATTCTATTAGACTTTTGCGAAAATATCCGCAATCCTTTTCTTCCTCACATGATCGCAAATGGACTGTTTACCTTATTCGTTTGAATAATATATTTCGCCTTTACAAATCTTGTTTTACTACTATTCCCGTCTTACCCCCTACTCTTTCTTCTTGTCGGGTAGACAATTTTAAACACATTTTTGACATTTTATCTCACTCCTCCTCCTTGTTAAGAGGCTTACACCTTCTCAAAGAAAAAGAATATCAAGACTCCTCTATCAAATCACATATTGAGAAACGTGATCTCAATTTTGATACTGACATTTCCTCTTTCATCAATTCAGCGCTCTCACGTTCCCATCGCAGGATCGTGCTGGATCGTGTTTTTATTGATCATCCCACTGCTCCTCGCTTGCTGACCGACCCTTTGGATATTTCGGATGCTGTGGTCAATCATTTCCAGCACGCGGTCCCTATTAAGTCTACCCCACCTTCGCATATCTCTGCATTACCTGATAGATGGCTATCTGAGTACTCGCCCATGGACTCAATTTCGCCCACGATTTATGATTCTCTTTTATCTCCCCCCTCCTTGGAAGAATGGTTAAGCACTATTTCCTCTATGCCCAATGGCAAAGCTCCTGGCCCTTCTATGATTACTTATGAAATGCTTAAGCACCTCGGCCCTACCGCCAACGCTTTACTCCTATCTTTGATCTGTAAATGTTTTGCTTCCGCGGACATTCCAGACCTATGGCGTCAGGCTATGGTATTCCCCATTCCCAAACCGCATGAATGGCGATGCCAATTACGAAATACTCGGCCTATCACGCTCTTGGAAGTCATACGAAAATCATTTGTCAAGCTTTTCTACAACCGCTTATCTTCCATCCTCGCTGCTCATAATGTTCTCACTGGTGGTAATTTTGCTGGCCTATCTGGAGGAACTTGCCGTGATCCTATCATAACTTTAGAATCTATTATTCAGAACGCCAATTGCACCAATTCCCCTTTGTGGGTCCTCTCCCAAGATATTTTTAAGGCTTTTGACTCTGTTCATCTCACTATGCTGAAATTCGCTTTAGAACGTATTCGCCTGCCTGCCTCTTCCATTCAACTCACTTTGTCACTTTTTATGAGTCGATCAAATCGTGTTTTTACTGCTCATGGTGATACTCCTTCATATCGGGTTCGCATTGGTATTGACCAAGGCGAGGTGATTTCTCCGCTTCTCTGGGTCATTTATATCGATCCCCTTTTAACTGTTTTAAAGAAAGAAATGTTAGATCCGTATATCTTGAGATCTCCCTCACTGCTTGACACGCCTATTGACGATAGTTCACATCTTCATATTAACAACCTGGTCTTTATGGATGACTCTACTCTTATCTCGTCATCCAAATCTGGTTTAGAACACATGCTATCTATCACGGAAGAATTTTATACGTTGAATAATACTTCTGCTAATCATCACAAATATGTCTTGATTTCCAATTCTTTACCCTTAACTACCACTTCCAATATTTCCCCTGTGGATTTTACTTTATCTCTATCCTCCCTAAATCGTATTTCTTCTATATCTGTTACTCCTATTTCTATTACTTCTTCTTTTCGGTTTCTCAGGGTTTGGTTTAACATTAAAGGCTCTAGGGATTTTGTCAAGAAACAAATTGCTAATGAATGCAATTCCTTTGCCGCTACTCTCCGCCCGGCTAAACTAACGGCTAAGCAAGTCGTTTACCTCTATAACATGGTGCTTATCCCTAAGCTTGAATACCGTATGCAAGTCACTCACCTTTCGGACAAGGACTGTTACATCGCTACAAGGCTCGTCCGCTCGCTGGTTAAACATAAGGCTAACTTTTCTCGAGCTCTTCCCAATCCTATATTATATCTTTCCCAAGCTTTGGGACTGATCAATTTATCTTCTCATTTGATTCAATGTCATGTTAATAATTTATTTTTAATGGCTAATTCTTCTACTTCTTTCATTCAACGTTTATTCGTTTATAGATTAATGTTGATTCAGTTTCAATTTTTGATTCCTATTTCTCCTTTGTTGGTGGCTGATTGGTCTTTATGGTCCAATATGAATGCTTTTAAATGCGATTATATTGCTTGCACTCTTGCTTCCATGGTATCCACCCCCTTCCGACTGCAACATGCTAATCCCACTTCACTATGTCCGGACCTTACCTTGCCTGGCCATACTCCTTTGTACTCATGTATGAGCCCTAAAGTTTTTAAGGCTTGTCTTAAGGTTCTCCGAAAACGTCATCTGTACTATCTTTCGCAGTTGATCACGCCCACTGGCACCCATCTTGTTTCTTGGACTGCCTATCGGACCGCTTATATTGCTCTGTTATCTGACAAATGAGGTCATTCTCTCCCGCATAAATGGTATCTGGATATTCAGGCTTTTACTATCATCCCTGACTCTCACGACCGTTTACACGAGCGTTACGTGTGTTCTCCTACCGCCATTCCTGCTGTTTCTTTAGTTCCTGGGGTTACTACTCATCAAAAGAATAGGCAGTGGCTCGTCACATTAGATGGCAACGCTGCTCCTCTTTTTGGCAGGCAGCTCACTGTTCAACCTAAGAAAGATACTTGTATAATTGCTCATTGGACATCTAGTTGTCTCTCCTCTCCTGGTGATGTTATTCGCCTTCACCCTTGTCCAGGTTGTGAGGCTCATATTCCCTTCCCCGCTGCTAATAAATACACTGCTGTTGAACCTAGGTGTACTTTCATGGTCTCCCTATTAAGGTCTTTGATTCTCCCTACCCATAGCGAGCGCATTCGGCCTACCACTACGGAAGTAGTTTCGCCCTACTCTTGGGCAGACCTATGTACTATGGTGATTTCGTACTACACACGTCTTTCTATTCCTCCTGACTTTTCTTCTTCCCTCCCCGCGGTGAATGGTGATTCAGCAGCAAGTCCTTCTGTTTTGTTTGACTCATCCGGTCTTCCTTCTCCTGTCGTTCTCCCGCTGGGTTCTCACTACCGGTATTATACTGATGGTTCTCTTATAAATCTAGGAACACCTGCCATTTCTATGGGTTGGTCCTGGGTCCAGATTATCCCTGATGCTGGCTTCCTCAATTCTGTTGCTACTTATGCACATGGTACTATTCGCAATTGGCCATCCTCCACTAGAGCTGAAATTGCTGCGATTTACGTTGCTCTTAGCGTCACTCCCGATGATTCTGTTGTTTCCATCTACACAGATTCTCAAGCCGCTATAGATGGTTTGCGTCTTTGTGCTTCCTCTACTTATACTAATAGTCAATTCTATTATAAAACCACCAATTTTGAACTGTGGGCCTCTATAGAATGTTGCGTTCGCGAGAAACGGCTGTCTGTTTTTCCAGTTAAAGTCAAAGGTCACGATGGCAATTATTGGAATGATTTTGCCGACTCTCTTGCTAACTCTGCTCATCAGTCAGATGATGCTTTTCCTCTTCCTGAGGCCATCTTCACTTCTTCACACAGTATCCGCCTGGTTTATGACGACATTGTTTGTGAATCCAATCCTAGGCGCCTCTTTAAGGCTTATTATCAGGCTACCTACATGAAGGACCTCTTATCACTCCACCGTTTTCTGTTTACCTTCTGTTTGACTGATCGGGATGATTATATCGTTGACTGGGATCTTACCTGGTTCACTCTTAAATTTTCTCCATCTCATGATGCTTCCTTTCAAGCTCACCACGCTTCAAGGCATTACACCTTCAAGTTCAAGCTCTTCCTCGATGACTTGCCTCTCCTGGAAAAGTTGAAAATTACACGTCCAGATCTTTATATTGATCTTTTAACGTGCCGCTCCTGCTGCCTTCGCAAAGAAGACCTGATGCACCTTATTCTCTGCTCTAAACGACGTACCGCTATGCACCAGATTTTACAATCTTACCAGAATCATTTATTCTCCAAGCTTCGTGAAGCTGGTGAATTGGCTGATGTGGATCCCACACCGATGATCAGGAAGCTTTCTTCTCTTTCTTGCTGGTCTATCTCCTCTTCCAATTGGTCCTCTTATGCTCTCATTCGGGGTTGCCTACCCAAACTCTTCATTGATTTGTTTGTAGAATTATCTATTCCTAGACATTCGGCTATGAAGGTTGTAGCTGCGATTCATAACAATTTTGTTCAAAAACTACGACGACGCATCTGGAATCTACGTACTTACGATAAAAGTAGATGGGAAGATGCGATGCAAATCACTCTCAAATTGAAAACTACTCCACGGCCTTCTAATTTGCCTGCATCTACGTATGTGCCCTTTTCTTCTTTACCTCCTCTGACCCATCTCGTGAATTCATGTGACTCCAGAATTGATTGGATTAAGAACTCGATGATTCAGGGATTACCATGGTATAATCATTTGTCGGGTTTTATGGGTCGTCTAACGGTGCTACTTAATAACAGCTTTTGCAGGATGGGATGTCGATTTTTATAGTGGGCGTGTTATCCGTTATTATGTTAGCATAGTTGCTTCTACTTTGGTTGGAATATATCAAGGGGGAAGATCTAGGGAAATTTAGTGTAATGCGATTTTTCTTTTAGATTAATTTTTATTACTTTATTTTTACTTAGGAGACTATATAGCTTTATTTTTAGTTAGTTTTATTTTATTTTTGTTTTCTTTTTATTTTTATAAATTGTATCGATTGAATAATAATTAATAAAGATATTGGCTTCTATGCCGCGTTTGCCTTGAATTTAAATTCTTTCTTAAAGAAATTATAGATATTAGTCATATGAACCTATTGGCAATAGAGTCCCAAAAATCATAGCGGCTTCTACCATTAATATTGTGGTAGGCGCGGTTTCTGTCTCGGCGTATGTCAACAAGTTTGTCTATTATAGCCCAGTTCCAATGGACGTTATAGTGGGAACGACGTGAACGTGTGTGGCGAGACATTATTAGTTTAGATTTGATTTTTATAATTTGATTTTGGGATGAGTAAAAATTTGAAAGAAAGTCGTAAAATGTCACTTTAAATAAAATTTGAACAATACCTCTTTGGTTTGATTTTATTTCTCGTTTTAATTAAAATTTAATTTATTACACTTTTCATCATTAAACATATTAATTAAATCATATACATGTTTAATTGTTTTAAATATAAATATCAATATATCATATTTAAAAATAAAACAATTTATTATTAGCACATTCTATTGAATTTTAAATATTTCGCATACATTTCTTAAAAAAATTAATTTTTTTTAATCAATTTAATTAAAAATAATTATATTCTGATTAAATATTTTGCGTACATTTCTTAAAAAAATCATAAAAAAATCTTGTACATCGTACATGCAATTACTAAATATCATCCCCTTGTGATAAATAAAAAATTACGCAACACAAATTCAACACAAATTCAACACAAATTTAACAAATTTAACGAAATTTGGCCAAAATTAATAATTTTTTACCAGAATTATCAACACAAATTGAACACAAATTGAACACAAGTTTCAGTCACGATTTATTTATGTCACGCCCGCGTTGTTGATAATTAATCTGCATGATATGATTGTGCATACAGTATCGTATTTTCTGGCCAATCAAAATTAGGCTGATCCTTGCATGTGATTTAATCTGCACGCGTTTTTTGTCCTATTTATTTTTTGTCTCTTTATTTCTTTATTTTTTTGTTCAATATTTTTCTCTTCTTTTTATTATTTCTTTATCCTTTTGTTCAATATTTTTTAATTATATACAGAATATTTACATATATTTCATAATTTATTGCTTTGCAGGTATAGAAATATTTGTTTATTAATAATAATTATTTCATTATTTTTTACTTCTTTTTTACTTTGTATCGTAATACTGACAATAATATACATGTTTCCTTTATTTCTTTTTACTTGTACTTTAATACTAACGATCGATACTAATAATACTAATTATGTTTTTTTTACTCCTTTTACTTAATACTAACAACATGTTTATTTTTTATTTTGTCTCCCCTTTCTTTTATTTTTAGTTTATTCTTTGCAGGTATAGAAATATTTGTTTATTAATACTAATTATTTTCATTTTCTTTTTACCTCTGTTACTTTGTGTCATAATACTAATAATAATATCCATATTTCCTTTATTCCTTTTTACTTTTACTTCAATACTAACGATACTAACAATACTAATTATGTTTTTTTTACTCCTTTTACTTAATACCAACAACATGTTTATTTTTCCTCTTTCTTTTATTTTTAGTTTATTCTTTGCAGGTATAGAAATATTTGTTTATCAATACTAATTGTTTTAATACTAACGCGTTTTTTACCCTAATTGTTACTTTATATCGTAATACTAACAATACTATCTACGTTTCCTTTTTTTCTTTTACTTGTACTTTAATACTAATGATAATATCCATGTTTCTACTGTTTCTTTAACTCTTTTTACTCTAATATTAACAACACTAACAATACTAACAATATTTCTTTTATCTTTATATCTAATACCAACGTTACTATAGCTGTTTCTCTTCTTTTTACATCTAATTGTATCGTTACTCTTTCTTTTTTTACTTTTATATATTCTGTATATAGTAATAAATACTTGTAATTTTTTATAATTTAATTCATATTATATCTAATAAAATATACATTATATAAACTTATAGTACAAAAATGAATTTTGAAACATTACAAAATATTTATGTAAAATTACGAATCGTCAAAATATTTTAAAAAGTTGCGAAATATTACGCAATAAAATTACATAATATTACGAACCGTAAAATTACGTATATCGTAATATTTCGAAATATTTTAAAAAGTTACAAAATATTACGCTTACGCAAACTTGCGGCGGGTCTGGAAACTTACGAAATATTATGTAAAATTACGAAATATTGCGAATGCGTAAAATTACGGAATATTACGAACCGTAAAATTACGAAACTTTGCATATCATAATATTTCGAAATATTTTAAAAAGTTACAAAATATTACTCTTCCGCAAACTTGCGGCGGGTCTGGAAACTTACGAAATATTATGATGCGTAATCTTGCACAACTTTTCGCACTATAAAATTTCCTGATGAACTATGATACTGGCTCCTGACAGATGACCCAACTAACATTTATCACGTTCTCTACAAATCCCGCTGTATAGATACAATACATGTAAAATCCCCTTACAGTCCTGTGCATTAAAGCACCTCACCTCTTCCGAAGAAGCTTCATTAAGTAAACTATGCTGGATCTTAGATCCCAATTTTCTATTAAGAAAGAAAAATTGTAACAACCTATTACCACCAGCACCACCAACAAAAAGAAAAAAATGTAATAATTCAACTGTAACTAAAGTTGTTAAAAATTATAATATCTAGGCTAGAGAAATAAGATATGCAGCCGAGACTCAAAGAGTTACTCGAAGTATTATAAAAAAAAAGGTTACGAAGCAAAAGCCTAAAAAAATAAAAAATAAAAATAAAAACAAATTACAAAAAAAAAAAACATAAAATTTCTAGGGATTGTGAAAAAAAAAGGGAATTTAATTATAAATAAACTTAGAAATGTTTCAAAGGAGTGTAATATATAATTAGCCATCCTCTGTTGCCAGAAGATGAAGAAGTCTGAAACCAGTCTTGACTTTTAAAGACAGCTAGTACTGTAGGGACCTTTCTCCATCAATATAAAGTCACTATGGTATCAAGTGAATCATCTGTTTACACTACTCAAGATAGAGACGCGTCCAGAGTTCTGTAGTAATATTCTGATAAAAAATAAAACTGCGCAACTTGTGTACTCTACTAAGTACTGAGCGAATCATAGACTCAAAGAGACTAGAGCGAGTCATGCCCAAGTAGTATCTGATGAATCAGAAAATTCCAAATATTAGGCTGCAGATCATTCTATAATTGAATCAAACAAAAAAAGCCCCTTATGTTTGGTCATGTGACAGGCTGATCATTAGATGGAGGTAAACCAAAAAGTATTTTTTCTCAAGAATGCCCTAAAAAAAGGCAAAGAAAAAATAAAAATGTAGGTTCTTTGAGTCAAAACCTTGTCTAATAGATGAGTTGTAAGTTGGGTAAATCCTCATAGTGTATTTTCGCCTAGTCTCAGTCTGTAGTATAGTTTTCTTCCCAAATATATTATCTCAGTTACTTTATTGCCATCGCTGTCACCAACAAAAGAATATTGAGAACTTGAAAAATCCTGAAAATATTCATTTAGCATATATGACAACCAAGTCTAATGCTTTAAAGTGTACTTTTAAATAAAGGAAGGAGGGTGTAGGGACCGTTGGCCTTCTAATAGTCGACCTACGGGAAAAAAAATAAAAAAATATTTTTTCAATAAAAAATGGTCATGACGATTTCAGGGGAGAGTTCTACATTCTTTAACATTTTTTAATTATCGCCGTTTTCAAAATGGTGTATACTATTTATTCGTAATTGAATATTCGAATACCAATATTCGTCCAGTTTTCATCCGTGTTTTGTTCTGTTTTCATTCAGTTTTCATCCAGTTTTCAGTTTTCTTTTTTTTTATTCAGATACAACTGCGTATATCATTTTAAAAATGGCGATAAACACAAAAAAAAACATCTTTTTTTAAAAAAAATAACATTCTTTAGCATTTTTTTAATTAAACACTTAAAAAAAAGTTTTTTTTTTAATTAAGCATTTAAAATAACGTTTTTAAGACTTTTTTTTAATTAAACGTTTAAAAATAACATTTTTTTACAGTTTTTTAACTAAATAGTATATGAAAAAATGTTTCACAACGTTTTTTTATTAATTTATTAAAAAAAATGTTGTGAAATGTTTTTTTAACTAAATTGTATATGAAAAAATATTTCGCAACATTTTTTCATTAATCTATTTAAAAAATGGTACAAAACATTTTTTTTATTAAATCTTATATGAAAAACATTTTAAAAAAAAATGTTTTTAGCGTTTTTTAATTAAATGCTTAAAAAAAATGTCTTTTTTTAAAAAAAATCTGCAATTCCACAATTCCGCAATGTTTTCATAATTGAATTGCAGTATTAGCAGCTCTTTGTGGTATTGCAAAATATTTTCAGAATTGCAGACAATTGTGAGTTGTAGAATTGTAGACATTTAGACTTCAAAATCTGCAATGTTTCACAATATCACAAATCGCAATTATTCCGCAATTACCTATTTGCAGCACCATCCTTATCTTTATGCAATACTAGTATTAGAAAGGTTTAATTCCCTTTTTTTTGTTTTATAAATTTCACATTTTTATATTGTAGAAAGTATAATTCTTTTTTTATGGATATTTAAAGCAAATAGATAATTGTAATAATCATCATTGAAAAAAAAAATTAACATATCAATTATATTACTGTATTTTATCAAAATTAAGCACCCTTAAAAATAAGCACATCTTCTTATTTTATATCACATTAAGCAAAAATCAAAAATAAGCATCCTTTTTACTTTATTAGTTTTATTATAAGATATACAGTATATGGTAAATTACAAAAACAACTTCTAATTTATTCATTTTTATTTATATCAATGATTTCAAATTCCTTCTCTTCATTTTCATTTTCAATTTTTTTAAGAAAATTATCAATTTCTTCATAAATAGCATCATCTTCTGATCTATCTAATGTATTAGATATATACCATACTTTTTAAATGAACTGATAATGATATTATTAGAAATATTTTTCCATGCATACTTTACTTCTCTACAAATATTACTTATCCTAGCATGAAAAGATTTCCTACTGCAGTACTATCATTTCTGGCTAATCTAAAATTTCAAACATTGAAATTTGTATATTTATAAAGATCATAGCTAACCTCCTTTTTCTTTGCTTTAAAATCCAGTTATATAGCTTCTTTTCTGCTTTAGGATAAAACATTTTTCGATCAGAACTCATTCACTTACTTTTATTGATTATTTCATCTATCCAATTTTCATTAGTCTTAATCTAACATTAACCATAGTTTTATCAAGTTCAAAATGCCTGGCTGCTTCATTTCTTTTATATTGAATAGCATAAGTTACAACAGTTTTTTTTTTTGATCAATAGAATATAAAATACAATTAGGGCTCTGATTGGTTCAGTTCAGTTCAGTTTTTGCAAAAACTGATACTGAACCGAATTAATCAGTATCAGTATTAATGATTATCAAAACCGATTAGTAATTATCAAAAACTGAACTGATTTACCGAACGTTTTTAGTAAAAAAACGTTTCGCAACGTTTAGCAAAAAAAAGTTGTGAAATGATTTTTTCTTATCAAATCATCCATAAAAAAATGTTTTGCAACGTTTTTTATTAAAGTGACAAAAAAAAATGTTGCGAGACATTTTTTTTATATTAAATCGTTTTATAAAAATGTTTTGCAATGTTTTTAAATATATAAAAAGGAAAATAACGTTGTGAAATATTGTTTTCTATATTAAATTTCTGATGTAAAAAAATAATGTTTCGCAACATTTTTTATAAGTTTCACAAAAATAACGTTGTGAAACATTATTTCTTTATATCAAATGTTTATGTAAAAAACATTTTGCAACGTTTTTTACAAGTTTCGCAAAAATAACATTGCGAAATGTTATTTTTTTTATCAAATCGTTTATGTAAAAAATGTTTCGCAACGTTTTTTATAAGTTTCGCAAAAATAACATTGCAAAATGTTATTTTTTATCAAATCGTTTATGTAAAAAACGTTTCGCAATGTTTTTTACAATGTTTGCAAAAATAACGTTGCGAAACATTATTTTTTATCAAATCGTTTATGTAAAAAACATTTCGCAACGTTTTTTACAAGTTCCGCAAAAATAACGTTGCAAAACGTTATTTTTTATATCAAATGTTTATGTAAAAAATGTTTCGCAATGTTTTTTTTTAACTACATTATTTAATAAAAAGACGTTTTTCTTATAAAAAAAAACATTTTTATTATCGGTAAATCAGTTCAATAAATTGTAAAACCGATACTGAAACTGAAAGTTTCAGTTCGATAAATTATAAAACTGAAACCGCTCCGATACCGAAACCAGTCAATACAGTTTGGTAATTACCAAAACCGATCAAAGCCCTAAACACAATAGCTTTTGACATAGTATGAGTCCTTTAAGTCAAAATTGTAAATACGTGAACAAAATTACACATAATTACCTTAGTTAATCTAATACAAAATTGCAATATTTTGATTCTAATAAAAATTCAAAAATAAAAAATAATTTTTATTGTATTTAAAAATGTTTTTTAAAAAATCTTAAAATTACACACTTCTCCAAACTTTTTATCCAAATCCTTACAAAAAAGAGGATGCTTAATTTTGATAAAATATAGTAATATAATTGAATTATATAATAGTTCAGTATAATCTATTTATGGTTAATATATATGAATTGATTAAGATGAGTTCAGATGCAGTATATAAAATTTTATTATAAAATTCATTATATTCAGTGTAATTAATTATAAAAAATCAGTTCTGTAAATTTAAGTTTAATATAATAAGTTTTCAGTATATATAGGTTTGATATAATCAGTGTTAACTGTAAATAATAAGTAACATGAAACTTAATTTTTTTATTTTTTTTGAATAGAAATGTTAATTTTTATTTCTCTTTTATAGGCTTTTGACTTTTTTTACATAAACTTAAAATTCTAAATGATAATGAATTGATTAAATATATATTATAACAATATTGATTTGCAAATGATATTATTATAATATCAAAATGATATCAATACATTATTGATTTGATATATCAAAATAATATAAAAAAAATGTGAAACAATGATATAATATTATAATGATATTATAAAAACATTATTTTATAAATATTAAATCAATATCATATTATTATTAACTAATTTTTCTTTTACTATTGCAAAAGAATTTTTATTTATTAAAATTAAATATATATTAAAATAAATCATAATGAAAATTATAATAAGAAAAAATATAAAGAATATTAAAACTATTCAAAACTTGATGAAACTTAAGATATAGCTCTACAATCTATTTTAACAAATTTATCTTCTCAACATAATAAGTATTCACCAAAAAAAATTAAATTATTAAAAGAAAAAATACCATTATATAAGATAAAGGTTCAGGTTAAATTGTATTATTATATTACATAATTTAAAGTAAAATTTACTTTTTTAATTTTCTTCATAGATAAATATTAATGTTAAAAATAGTGCTTTGAACAAGTTGAGTTGAGTCGATTATTGGACAGAATTATATTCGACTCAGAAAATTCAAGTAAGTCAAAATAATAATTTTTTTAATCTTAACTCGACTCAATTCATAAAAAATATCAACTCAGATCAACTTGATTTGAATTGATTATACCTGAATTAGTAAAATTATATGGAGAGTTGATAAAAATGTTAAAAAAATATTGCCAGTTCACAATGTCTTTTAGTATTTATTAAAATGATTAAGAAATAACATTTTATAACGTTATTATTAAAATGATTAAAAACCATTGCAGAATAGTTTTTTTAACATATTAAATTAAAAGAAATAAAAAATATTTTGTAACGTTTTTATTAAAAAGATTAAATAAAAACTGTTGCAAAATGGTTTTTTATCATATTAAGTTAAAAAAATAAAAATATTTCACAACATTTTTACTAAAACTATTACAAAACAGGTTTTTTTATCATATAAAATTAAAGAAATAAAAATGTTTCACAACGTTATTATTAAAATGATTAAAAACTGTTGTAAAACAGTTTTTTTATCATGTTAAATTAAAAGAAATAAAAATATTTTGCAATGTTTTTATTAAAATGATTAAAAATTGCACTATCTGAATATGGTGTGTCAGGATAATTAAAATTATAGTTATATAAAATTTGATATGTATGGCTTAAAGTACTTACTGGGACTATAATTATCACTTTTTAATGGAAATAGGAGCTGCACTAAAATATGGTAGTAGGTTATGAAATAGTTTTTTTATAATATAAAATTAAAGAAATAAAAATGTTTCACAACGTTTTTATTAAAATGATTAAAAACTGTTGGAAAACAGTTTTTTTATCATATTAAATTAAAAGAAATAAAAATATTTTACAATATTTTTATTAAAACGATTAAAAACTATTATAAAACAGTTTTTTATCAAATTAAATTAAAGAAATAAAACCATTTCACAACATTTTTATTAAAACGATTAAAAATTATTGTGAAATGGTTTTTTTATCGTATAAAATTAAAGAAATAAAAATATTTTGCAATGTTTTTACTAAAATGATTAAAAACTATTGCAAAACAATATAAAATTAAAGAAATAAAAACATTTTACAACATTTTTATTAAAATGATTAAAAACTGTTGCAAAATGGTTTTGATTTATGAATTAACAAAAAAAAACATTTTCACAATATTTTTTAACTGCATTAATTAAAAATGTTGTGAAACATTTCTGATCTATGAATTAATAAAAAAAAAAATGTTTTTTGCAACATTTTTAACTCTATTAATTAAAAACATTGCGAAATGTTTCTTATTTATGAATTAAACAAGAAAAAAAGTTTTCACAACATTTTTTAACTCCATTAATTAAAAATGTTGCAAAATATTTTTTATTTATGAATTACTAAATGAAAAACTAATGTTTTTCATAATATTTTTTAATCTAATAATAAAAAAAATGTTATGAAAAACATTTTTTTATTATAAGATTATATTAAAATCTGAAATACTACTGCAGATTTTATTTAATCTGGATTAATCTGAGTTGAGTCGAATATTAATATAAACTTAAAATTGACTTAAATCAGTAGTCATGTAACAGAAAAATCTTCAAATCAAACCTGACTTAACTCAACTCAACTTGCGAATTGATCCAGGTTACTCAACTCGTTCAGAGCACTATTTATGTAGGTAATTGAAGAAGGGAGGAGCATTTTTTATTAAACTGTAATATAAAAATGTTTATTAATGTTCTTTTTTATTTAATTTGTAGAAATGAACACTTCAGCTTAACTTCTGGAGGTAATTGAAGGAGAGAAAGAGCATTTTTTATTAAACTTTAATATAAGAACATTTATTAACATTTTTTTTTTTAATTTGTAGGAACAAACACTTTTTCTGGCTTATATAGGTAATAGACAGGTTTTTTATTGAAATTTAATATAAGAACATTACTAATATTCTTTTTTTTCTTTTTTTATAGAAAGAATACTTTGGCTTTGCTTCTGAAGGTAATTGAGAAAGTATGAAGTTTTTTTTTACTTAAGTTTAATATACAAATATTATTAATTTTAATTTTGTAGATTTTCTGACTTTTAAAAAAAAATCACCAGATTATTTGATCAATCTGCTCAATCTAGTCATCTGTTCTTTTTTTTTTAAAAAAATAGACCAGATTAACTGATCAAACCAGTCAACTGGTTAACTGGTCATTATTTGATCAAATTGATTAAACTGATAGTTCTATCTGAATTATTTGCAAACTGTTTATTCTCAATTTGGATGATCTATTTTTTGATCAGATCAAATGACAGATTGAATAGATTCCATCAAAGCATACCTCTAAGTCACACTTTAATATAACAAAGTTAATATTTAGGTCAATTAAACCTTCATTATAAAAAATTTGTTAACGTTATAACAAATTATTTGATATAGTATAGTGAATTATTTGGTATAAAGACAGAGTTATGTGACTTGCTGATCTAATAGATAATCCAAATATCTGATTTAAAAAAAAATTTTTTTTTTGTAATATTGCTGAATGAAAAATATGACTAGACTTTTCAAATTAAGGTAAGGAAAGATTGGGAAAGTATTTTTTTATTTATTTAATTATTTTTTTCTTTTTTATAGTATTGTTAAACAAAAAGTACGATTAGATTTTTGAAGTTAAGGTAAGGGAGAGTGGGAAAAGTATTTTTCATTATTTTTTATTTAATTAATTAATTTTTTTTTTTTGTAATGTTGCTAGATGAAAAGTATAACCAAACTTTTGACATTAAAATAAAGAAGGATTAGGAAGGTATTTTTTGTTAATTTTTTTTAATTAATTAAGTTATTAACTTTTTTTTTTTGTAGTGTTATCAGACAAAAAATATGACTGAACTTTTGAAATTAAAGTAACTTGGTTGTGACTATATCTAATAAATTGGCATTTTCATACTTAATTTGTATTTTTAGATTCAATTTAATAAAAGTATTATGCACTTGTTTTGACATAAAAAAAAAAAAAAAACTAATACTTAAATTAATATGTATAAATTAAATTAATTATAATGACTATTATTTATAAATAATAATAGTTTAAAATTTGAAATTTATTTATTAAAATATAATATTACTATATAAGTATAAAAATATTTAATATATATAACTTTATCATTTATTGGTTTAATTTCTTCTTTTTACTATTTAATTTATAGTTTATAAAGTTTGAAGTTAAATACATAATATTATTATTATTTATAGATTATTTTTTTTAAAATAACAATTTTACTAAAAATATAATTAATTTTATTTCTTTTTAAATTAATTTTTTTTTTTAATTTAAAGGTCATGTAATATTTATTGGGTAATATTTAATTGCTGATCTGCATGTAATCGATAGAATTTATATAATAAAATGTGATGCAACATTTATATATAAGCCATGTTGATCATATTTTTATATCAAATAAAATGCAACCATATTGTTATACAATTGTGTAATTTAACACTTGCAATATACATTTAAGATTCTAGAAAAAAAATTTTTTTATAAAAAGTTTTTTTCTTTGCAGTTTATAAAGTTTTATATATAGGAAATGGAAATTTCATAGTATTTTACTTCTATAGTATAAATGATTTCTACCTCTTAAATTTTTTTTTGGTGCTTATAAGATCTTTTTTAATTATTATTTTTGTCAATTATTACATTTTTAATAATACTACACACTACTATATCTCCTTTTCTTTCACAAATATGTCCAGTTTGTAAAAAATATGAATATAATAAAATATATAAATAATAAGAACTTTTATTATATTTTAACGTAATTTCAAAATAGGAATAATTATCTTAATTATCTTGAGTTTTTTTCCTAAAAAATAATAAACAAGTCATATAAATATGATCATATTAATGAAGTTCTAATATAATAGCACCAGTTGCAATAAGTTTTTTTTGAGTTATGTATGTATTTGATGTTATTGTCTCTTGGGGAAACAGAGATTTCAAATGGCATTTTTTTTATTAATTAACATATCGCCACATTTTACTATGTAAATTCTATCAATCACATGCAGATTGGCAATTAAATAATAAAAAATATATATACAAAACATAAAACCCACCCAGTTTAGCTAGATGTGATCCATAAATGAATTTTATTTCTTTTTAAATTAGCAATTCATTTAATTTTATTATCAAATATACAAATAATTTATTATTTACAATTGATAATTTAAAGATAGATCCTATATTTATAACAAATATTATACATTTTATTATTAAAATATTTGACAATTTGTATAGGTTTTTTAAAAATAAATGAATATATAAAAAAACCAAAAAATTATTGATTAGCTATGCAATCAATTGAAATTTATTGAAGAAGCTCTATTTGAATACAAAAAAAATGCTCTTTCATGCACTACTAAAGCTATATCAAGACTTACCAATATGTTAATGAATATTTTCACATAGCATTATATATATTTGAAAAAACAATACTTATTAACACAAAAATAAAGAAACGAAATTTGGAGCATAATTTGTTAACTGTAATTTGAAACAGCCTAAATAAAACTTTTAGTAATTTTTTTAGAAATATTGACAAGAATTAACAATAAATTTGTTAATTCTTGTATAAGTTTCGTAATTCGCGTTTAGAAGCCTATCA
The DNA here is from genome assembly GCA_015698045.1 of Rhizophagus clarus. Classification (NCBI taxonomy): domain Eukaryota; kingdom Fungi; phylum Glomeromycota; class Glomeromycetes; order Glomerales; family Glomeraceae; genus Rhizophagus; species Rhizophagus clarus. The sequence continues at coordinate 1,609,891 of BLAL01000215.1, forward strand.
ATTCACGAGATTTTCACATGAACATACCGTGCTATTACTTTTATAGTAACACTTTATGGGTGAATTTGTATAATATTCATACTGATGTCATCTCAAAAAAATATGATCGATCACATTGAACTATTTCTTTCTATTTAAAATGTATGCTTTAAAAAAATTAAAAGACCAGCGTATTTTGACTGAACTTTGTAGGTTTGGAGTTTCGCGTGTTTCCGCTAGAATCGTCCCACTAGCCAGACCTACATTGACGCGGGTTACAAAATTTGGAGTAAAACCCTTGTCGTCCTATTGGTATGTTATAGGTGTGTTAATTAAAAGCTAAACTGACTTCATAAGTAGACCTGACAATATTATATTATCCGAATTTAGTGCGAGAAAAAATTATCCAGCCTGTCTAATTAACGGTCGAACAAGAAAAGAGTCCTCGCGTCGTTATTACACTCCAAAATGTGAGCGTTTCGTGTTTATTTCGTTTTATCGATTTATTTAAATGGAAGAATTATTGTCCGAATAAATTTGTGATTTTTAGCATATCCTCCCCATTCTGTGATCTCAATGCCTGCATTGTCTCCGACAATGTCGATGGGTAACGTTGGCACTTGGCAAAAAAAGATTGGTGATGCGGTACAACCTGGAGATGTTTTAGTAGAAATTGAAACTGACAAAGCTCAAATGGACTTTGAATGTCAGGAAGAAGGTTATCTAGCTAAAATACTTGTTGAAACTGGGACAAAGGACATCAAAGTTGGAACGGTACGTACCTTGATATTATTATATAAATTTCAAAACCTTGAATTCTAACTTTTTCTATTATACTAGCCAATTGCTATTTTAATTGAGGATAAGGAAGAAATTGAACAATTTACTAATTATGTTGCTGAAAAAGGGCATAATAAAAGTGAAACGACTGAGACGAAGGAGGTTGAGCCTGTTGAGCAGAAAGAAGCTTCACCTCAGCAAACGGAGTCCAAGACAGCAACAACCGATCAGTCAACTACTGTGCGAATTTTTGCTAGTCCAGCAGCACGTAGATTAGCACATGAACGTGGAATTTCTCTTGATCAAGTTACTGGTACAGGACCGAAAGGTCGTATAACAAAAGCTGATGTTGAAAGTTTTGATAAACCTACAAAACCCGAAAAACCTGTAATTCCAACTATCGAGCCTACATCTGCTTATACTGACACTCCTATAAGTAATATGCGCAAAGTTATCGCTGAACGATTAACGGACTCCAAAGCATTAGTTCCACATTATTATCTAACTATTGAAGTTAATATGGATAAGGTCTTGCAACTTCGTGAAACTCTTAATAATGAAAGCGATGGCAAATATAAGTTGTCTGTGAATGACTTTATCATCAAATCATCTGCTTCCGCACTTATGGTTGTACCAGAAGTGAATAGCGCGTGGAATAATGATTTCATTCGACAGTGAGCATTGGATATTGAATAATTTTCTAGTTTTCCTATTATACTCAACTTTAATCAAACAATTTCTTTTTTGTCTTCAGGTATCATAATGCTGACATCTCTATTGCCACCGCTACTTCTTCTGGTTTAATCACACCGATTATAATGAATGCACAATCTAAAGGGTTGGCAACCATTTCAAATCAGGTTAAGGAGTTAGCTGGTCGTGCCAGGGAGGGAAAATTGGCACCACAGGAATATCAGGTAGAATAAATTTGTCCTAGACTACGAAATGAATTTGTGATATAACCAAACATTATAAATTTTTATAGGGAGGAAGTTTCACCATCTCAAATTTAGGAATGTTTGGAATTAAATCTTTCACAGCTATTATTAACCCACCACAATCATGTATTCTTGCTGTAGGAACTACTGAGCAAAAACTTGTTCCTGACTCCAACACTGAGACAGGCCATCGAATTGTTAATACCATGCACGTGACACTTTCGTGTGATCACAGAGTTGTTGATGGGGCAGTTGGTTCTCGATGGCTTAAAGAGTGGAGATCTTATATCGAAAATCCACTTAAACTACTTTTGTAAAATTATTATGTATAATTATTTAAATATATAAAAAATTATGATCATGTGATATGGATCATATATACCATCACGTGAATAGATATTTCCTACAAAATATTTTTTTTTACGGATGAAATATTTTTTTTGTCGTCCCATTTTCATATCCACTTTTTATACACCTACTTCTTTTAATTATTAAATTGAATAAATAACAAAATTATAAAAATGACTGATAATGATAATGCGATCCCGGTTGAAGAAGTGAACCATGAAATTAGAGATTATGAGGATACAGAAAATGAAAATGTCAGTTCCGCGTTCCCTTTTGACGAGGAAATGCGAACTGTTTTTAATGATCCCGTAAATTTTAATGTCAAACATCCACTTTTTAACGCATGGACGTTATGGTTCGATAACCCTGGTAAAAAAGCAAACACAGCAAGTTGGTCCCAGAACCTTAAAGAGTTGATCACATTCGATTCCGTAGAAGAGTTTTGGGGGTAGGTTAACCCTTTTATTTCCCGGGAATTTTTTTATTATTCACAATTTAATACTTTAATTTATCGGAATTTAAACTAAGAATTAACAATGATGAATATTTTTTTAGTGTTTACAATAATGTCGCTAAGGCTATTGATTTATCGCCCGGATCTAATTACCATCTTTTTAAACGAGGAATAAAACCAATGTGGGAGGATCCTGTAAATGAACTTGGTGGGAAATGGGTTATTCAATTTCCTCGAAATAAGACTGGTGAAGATATCAATACTCTCTGGCTTTATACAGTGAGTAGTTATTAATTAAATATTCGAAAAGTTGGTTAGACGTACAATTTATTTATATGATATTCTTAAATTGCAAAATACAGCTGGCATAAAATTTGATTTGTTTAATTCTTCTTTTGTTTAGATGCTTGCTTGCATTGGAGAAGGATTTGATTATGCAGATGAAGTATGCGGTGCTGTAGTGTCCGTTAGGAAAATCTTTTACAGAATTTCTTTGTGGACACGAACGTCAAACAACAGAGAGATTTGTGAGACTCTTGGGTACGTAAAATTATATTAATTTTACTCTCTATTTATATTGCTTATTTAGCTTGTATTGTTTAAAACTCTTAGACGGCAGCTGAAACAAACTTTGGGTTTAACTTCAGTTCAGCAACTTGAATTTCAGCCACATTCCGATTCGATCAAGAGTGGCAATCACAATAAAGAACATTTCTTTGTATAAGTATAATTAATTGGATAATATATGGACGTTATGTCGTCATTAATTTTTATTCCATTTATTTTTTATTTTGTTTTGTATCTTCACTCTTTAGATTAAAAATATCCTTGTCTTGCTTGTTAACTGCTAATTTTATATATTTATATATGTAATGTCAGGGAAGGAAAGAAAGATATTTATAGCTTTAAAAAAAGATATCTTTTAGTTGATTTTGGTTTTTAGGCGGTTTCACTAATAAAAAGCAGTTTATTTGGCAAGAATTTGGTATAAATTAGACAATAAATATTATGTTTATAGGTTTATTTAGGAATTTAATTATTAATATCGTAATAAATCCTATGTTCCTACAAGACTGACAATATAGGTAGATATGATGTATAGCATAATTTTACGTAAATAATAATATGCGTTATCCCATATCAACAATATAATGTACCCCATGCAAAAAAAAAATATTGCCCATAATGAAAATTACGCATCAATATTTCCAACAATATTGGGTATGTATTATTAATTCACTTAATCTCCCAACAGGGGTGTTTGAAGGGCCGAACGCGTTTTTTTATTTTTTCAAAATCCACTTTCTATTAATCCGATAGAACAATGATTATATACTATTATTGTAAGTTTTCTTTTAATACAACGTGCAATTAGGCTTTATTTCTATTCATCCCCTTTTTCTCTATAGGATCCTATATCAACCACCGCTTCCACCATTGAATCTTCGTCAATGTAAAACACCATGTGCATTAATTGACGATGGTTTATGTGGTAAAATTTCATACTCAGTCAGCGTCTATTACTGCAGCCGGTGTCTTACAAATTTAAGAAAATGGAATTTGTTCTAAAGAATGATTTATCCTCAAAATTAAACTCAACATTGACTTACTTTGTGGAATAGTTTAAAACAGAATTATTATACATAACATATCTATCTAGATTTCAATAAAATAGTTATCAGCGATGCTGCAATTATGAGTATTTCACATTACTATACTAATAAACAAAATTTTATTTATGAATGAAACGAGGATCAAATAATTTAATTGATGTTACACAAATTTTACAAGTGAAACAAAGAATAATAAAACGTGCAAATAAACAAGTAAAACTCGTACGAGGCTTTTTTTTGCAATCGTGGCATGTGATTATTGAAACCGCACTGCCTCACGGAACTGCGGTTAAAATTAGTTCAGGCTATGCGTTTTTGTGGCTTGAATGATTAAACATCTTTCTACAAAATTATTCGTCTGTAATATGAAAAGTTAGAGCTTAATCAGTAGGGACTGTTTTGAGAATTAAAAATAGCCGTTTACATTTTTACAATAAACTTTACCAATGAGCATCCTTAAGGGTGCGTTGGAAAGGCTATTAGCCGAGGCTCAATCATCAAAACAAAAGGAACTCGAACAAGTTTGTTCTACGGCTTTAGAACAATTACTACAAATTATAGATGCAATTACAAAAGAAAATGCTTCAAACGATACAAACTTAAAAAATAAACAAAATGGAGCTACAAATGAAAACAGTGAAAAAGTTTCTGGCGAAATCAATGAAAAGGGAGGAAAAACAAAAAGTAGTTCGTCGCCGGGTAAATCAAACGAAAATGCATCTCCTAGTTTATTATCTGGCGGAAACGGACGAATATCCATTTCTAGTAGCTTATTTGCACGTGTTGGGGAAGATTTACCAAAAATTATGGCTGATAATTACTGGCAACCATTTAGACTTGCTTGTGGCAACTCAATGCCAAATAATATAAGAATTTTAGCATTAGATTGTTTACAAAAAGTCATTGCTCACGGCCTTTTTAAAGGATTAAATCCAATTGCGCCTCCAAGAGATACACAAACAAAAAAGAAAGATCCAAAAGTAAAAAAAAATAGTAATAATAGTGGTGGATTTAGTGAGACAAATGATATATCACACATCGATATATCAACGCCTTTTGATAATAATGAGTTAAATGGAATCGAAGAAAGCAGTTATTCCAATTTTCCTAATCCTGCCCTATTAATTGATGATGTTGTTCATACAGTTTGTGTTGGTTTTGTTGGTCCTCAAACCGATAATACCGTTCAGCTACAAATATTGAAAGTTTTACTTACGCTTGTTACTACGGAACAATGCCCTGTTCACGGAATTAGCTTATTAAAAATTATTCAAACATGTTGTAACATCTATTGTTTCTCAAAAAGTCAAGTAAATCAAGCAACCGCAAAAGCTGAGCTAACTCAAATTTCAAATGCAATTGTTGCGAGATGGAAGGAATTTTCTATAGAGTTATCAAAACAGGAAGTTACAAAAAGCGCAGAAACAATTTCAGAAATCAAATCCAAAGAAAAAAATGATAATCATGAGTTAGATAATGAAAGTAATGCGGAAAGGAATGGTGTTAAAAATGAGAATAATAGTATTGAAACTTTTGAATCGGAATCGACTATTGATTCAAAATTAGTAAATGGTAGAGGAGAAATTTCCGAATCATCATCGGAAATTATCACAAGTACTTTAATAGAAAAAGAAATAATCAATAACGAAAAATCCAATTCACAGAATATAATTGAAAAAACGCATGATGAGAAAGGAATTAACAAAAAAGATGATGATTCTTTTGAACTAGAACATAAAAATTTAGAACAAACTTCATTAATGTTAAGCGAGGAATTGGAAAATGGAGTTAAAAGTAAAAATGAAATCTCTGATGCTGTGACTGTTGTTGCAACAATTAAAGGAAAGGATACATCATCTGAGTTATCAAACGACGATAAAGCGCTTTTAAAAAGGAGGAGATCATCTTTAGCATCCAAAAAAGATCTTAAGATCACGATACCCCCTCTCAATACTGGAAAGAAGTCTAAATCAACGCGTATTCGACAAGACGCGTCTCATGAGACTTTGGTTATCTTACGTAAAGACCTTTATTTAACCTTTAGATTATTTTGTAGACTTTCTATGCGGTCTGATTCAAACGAAAATTTGCAAATTGAAGAGATAAATCTTCGTGGTCGATCTTTAGTATTAGAATTAATTTTATCAATGTTAGATAATTCCGGTCCAATCTTTCAATCTGATGAACTATTTATTAATTTAATTCGTCAATCTCTTTGTGTGTCATTATCACAGAATGGAGTTTCATCTAATGAACAACTTTTTGAACTTTCACTTTCTAATTTTTTAATGTTATTACGATATTATCGTGCACCTTTGAAAACAGAGTTGGAAGTATTATTTAGCGAAATTTATCTAAGGTTCTTGGATATGTCAAATGCAACTTATCAGCAAAAACATTTAGTATTACAGGGTCTAATGAAGATATGCCAAAAGCCACAGATTCTGCTGGATATTTATTTGAATTACGATTGCGATTTTTCAATGGCTAGTGTTTTTGAACATATAGTAACTTCATTGTCTAAAATTTCGCAAATCCGCACAAAAAGTCAAAGTGGATCGACAATGGGTAATTTAATGGGTACAAATTCATCAAATTTAGAATTGGTGGCCTTACAAGATAAGATACTAAAGGTGAAGGGACTAAGATGTCTAATAGCTATTGTTAAGTCTTTGATTGAATGGTGTAAAGATTTGGAAAGAAAAAACGGCATAAAGACCCCACAAGCTTCACCTCGTAATCCTTCGCCTGATATTTCAGAAGACAAAACTCCAGTAATTTTTTCAAAAAACCCTTTACTTAATGTAAATTTTTCTACATTACATGCAAATTCGAGCGGAAGCAGCATTGGTACAGAAGATTATGAAGATAATCCAGCACAATACCAGGAAATAATGTCACGCAAACAAACTTTACGTGAAGGTATTAAACTATTCAACGCAAAACCACATAAAGGACTTAATTTCTTAATAGGAAATGGCTTCTTAAAGAATGATAGTACTAGCATAATATCGTTCTTAACTTCAACACCAGGTTTAAGTAAAGCTGCTATAGGTGAATATCTGGGTGAAGGTGACCCAGAAGCCATCAAAATCATGCATGCTTTTGTGGATCGTATGGATTTTACGGGATTGGGATTTGTTGAGGCTTTGAGAATATTTTTACAGACATTTCGATTACCTGGTGAATCACAAAAAATCGATCGAATTATGGAAAAGTTTGCTGATCGTTATTGTGAAAATAATCCTGATATATTCGCAAATGCAGATACTGCTTATATCCTTGCTTATTCTGTTATTATGTTAAATACCGATCAGCATTCAGCACAAGTTAAGAGACGCATGGATAAATCTGAATTCACAAAGAATAATCGCGGTATTAATAATAACAACGATTTACCTGATGAATTTTTGGGAGATATATTTGATGAGATTGCAAATAACGAGATTGTTATGGAGGAAGAACAAATCTCAGAAGTGGCAAAAACCGCGATTAGCCATGCAAATGATCGTGAACGTCAAGAATTATACGAGAGAGAAATTTCACAAATGCAAAAGAAAAGTCAAGCACTGTTAAAGAGTAACAGAGAGGGTCATACACCAGCTGTTTGGCGAAGTGCTTCGCACGCAGATCATGTTAAACCAATGTTTGCAATTGTATGTTGGCCTTTAATGGCTACTCTTAGCCTTGTTTTTGAAGAAGCTGACGCAAGTGGATATTTTAAAGCAGTCGAATTTGTTCAAGCAAATCAAGAATCAGTTGAACTTTGTCTTGAAGGATTTCTCGGCGCTATAAGAATAAGTAGTATTTTTAGAATGGACGTTGAAAGAGATGCTTTTGTGTCTTCGTTAGCAAAGTTAACGGGTTTAAATCATGTTGATGAAATGAGGTCCAAGAATGTTGCAGCGATAAAAACGCTACTTTCTGCTGCTAATTCCTACGGTGAAGGTCTACAATCTTCATGGCTCATTGTTCTAAAGACAATATCTACGATGGAACGATATCAACTCATTGATAGTTCAACAGGATCAGTCGTTTATACCACAGAAGGCGTAAGTGGGTTGGATTATTCTCCGCAAAATAATAAAAATGTTGTACCATCTACTACAAATTCTTCAAGTAACCCATCATCCACAACTTCTGCTTCACGTCAGAGTATTAGTAAAACACGTCGTGGTTCACTTGGAGGTGTTATGAAAGAGTTTCAATCACAGAGTACAATAATAGCTATCGACCGAATTTTTACAAATAGTGTGAAATTAAGTGGTGATGCAATTGTTCATTTTTTCGATGCATTGTGCTCAGTTTCTCTTGAGGAAGTAAATTTTTCAAGAACATCACCGAGGATGTACAGCTTGCAGCGTATTGTTGAAATTGCATATTATAATATGTCAAGAATTCGGTTTGAATGGACACAAATTTGGAAAATTCTTCAACCTCATTTCAATACCGTTGGATGTCACCCTAATGATATTGTTGCAATTTTTGCTATTGATTCTCTTAGACAACTGAGCATGAAATTTTTAGAAAGAGATGAGTTATCGCATTACAATACTCAGAGTGAATTTATGAAGCCTTTTGAACACATAATAAAAAATAATCCATCACCAAATATACATGACCTTATTATACAATCATTTATTCAAATGATTTCTGCTCGTGCAAAGAACATTAAGTCTGGTTGGAAGAGCATCTTCGTAGTTTTTGGTCGTGCTGCATCTGATGAAAATCCTCAATTAGTAGAGAACACTTTCGGCGTCGCTAGATTAGTCTACCAAAAACATCTGGATCTTATTGGACCAGCATTTGTTGATTTTGTAAACTGTATTGTGGAATTTGCTTTTAATGCAAAGGAAGAGGAACTTGTTAATGAAGCAATAAGAATGTTACAAGGGTGTGTTAAAGTTTTAGTAAAGGATGTGGATAGTACATCTGGGAAAGCTGAAAATAAAAAAGATATGATAACATCATCAACTACAGAACAATCTACACTGACAAAAAAAAAGTTGCAACATATTGAAGAAGAGCAATTCTTTTTGAAATGGTTCCCGGTCGTTTCAGGGCTTTCTCGGTTAGTTATAGATTCAGAATCTCAGACTGTCCGAAATAGAGCATTAGAAGCTCTTTTCGATATATTAAAATCTACTGGACATCTTTTTGAGATAACGTATTGGATAAAGATTTTTAGAAATGTTATTATGCCTATATTTGAGGATCTTAAGGAGCCAACTCCGTCACAACAAACTTCAACGGTAGATTTTAGAAGACGCGAATCTACGGCAGAAGTTTGGATTCAAACAATACGCCTGATGGTAGATCTTTATGCTCGATTTCATGAAATATTCGTTACACAACCTGAATTTCTAGTAGAACTATTAGATTTACTTGTTGCTCTTCTTAAACGTAGAAATGAAAAACTGGGTCAGACAGGTATTCGATGCTTCCATAATTTAATAGCCAGAAACGGAATCCGTTTCGATAACGTAACATGGAAAATAGTGACTAATACACTTGAGGAAATTTTCAAATGGACTACACCAAAAGAGCTTCTGGAAGTGGATACAGTTACATCTGATAATAACAGAGATGAGACAATTAACGTTAGACTGAATCATGTAGGTGGCAATAACCAAGCTCCAATTGGTTCTTCCTTTGGATCTGAAGAAGATTCTATAGATTCCCTTGTAAATGAGAATCCATATTCACCTGCTCAGACAGCAGCTACGGCCACTAAAGTTGACATCGATTTCCCTCATGCAATTATCAAATGCGCGGCACAACTTACTGCCATTCAGTCGGTACGAGATCTTGCTCTTAATGATGCAACGTCAAGAGAACAAGGAGAACAAGTTCATTATCTTGCACGAATGCCAGCAGAATATCGAAATCGATGGCTAAGATGTCTTTATAACTCTTACAAATTTGCATATGATTTTAATGCAAACCATGGCCTTCGACGTGCATTATTAAAAGAAGGATATGTTCAGCAAATGCCAAACCTTACGAAACAAGAAACATCTGCATTATCTGTATTTCTTTCAATCCTTTATGATTTGTACCGAACATTTGGTGATGCAGACCAGGATTTACTACCACCACTTGTAGAAGAATCAACAAAAGTGCTTGAACAATTTATACGATTAGTTAATGAACCAGTATCTAGTCAGCAACAGCGAGAAATGACAAATTGGTCACCATTGGTAATAATTGTACTAAGAGAATTATGCAAAACGAAATGGGATTCCGGAAGGCGGGCAGATAGTGATGCTGATTTGTTTGATGATGATGCTGGAGAAATTCACGATACAAGAACTACAAGATTAATCGGATTAAGAAAACAAATACCAGATTTTTATCAATTAGCAATCAAGATAATTGGTGTGGATGGATCAGACGTTAGAGTTGCACTCCAAGAATTTTTAGAAAAAGTAGGAAATGAATTCTTAAATGTTGATCGATGGGATAATTAACAGTAAAGACTATTGGATAAACGTATTATTTTCTAACAATATTTATTGAAAGAATGTTTACTATTTTAATTATACTTTTAACCGATAAACATGTTGTTTGATTTGCATAATAGAGATTAATAACTTAGCAGTGGTAATAATCATTTACTTATTTTACTATATTAATATTATTTTTTTCTATTATACTGAAAATGTATTATAGTTTTATATCAAAAATTACTTTTTACTTTTAAAATTATAATTAGCAAGAACATTGCAAAGTATTTTTTTAAATACATTTGTAAATAAATGTTTAATTCAAATATTATCAAAAAAAGCATTATTTTTATTTACTTTGTTTATTGATATTCGTAATTATATTTATAAATAAAATTTTAATTATCTGTTTTATAAATCATGAACTAAATAACAAAAAAAAAAAATTTTAACTGATAAAATCATAATACAAGCTACATATTTTTATCAGTTTATTTTAAATAATATTAATATTTAAAATTAATAAGTATTTATAGATTTTACAAAGATTTTATAATTAGCTATTAAAATATAATAAAAAATATATATAGCAATTAATAAAGTACTGTAAAATTAAATTATACAATATAAATAGCTATATTTAAAATTTTGAACTATAATTTATAGGTAACAATTACTATAATAAAAATAATTTATAGTATTTTTTTTTATTTTATTTTAACTAAATATTTCTTAATATCCTACTCACATTAGATACATAGCGTAGGTTGGAGTTTACAGATGAGGTCTCTTGTTAGATGATGGTTGAAGTAGTTTTTTTTTTTAGTATGGTTGCAAATCATGACATTAACTAGGTTTCATTTTATGTTTACTGTAATATAAACTGTTCCTGTATCCAATAAAGCTACGTTAAACTCTTGCCTTCCAAAAGGAAGAAAAAAAAAAATATTTCTTAATATATTATTATTATAATTAAATAATAAATTTTTTTTTTTTTAAAGTGTTGAAAATGTATATATATTTTTTAGATAAAATAGGACTAGGTTATAATCACTTCTATTCTATATATTCTATATATAGTATTTCTAACAAAATCTTAGTTTGAAACATCTATTCAAATAATAAATTTTTTAAATTTTTTATTTTTTAAATTAATGTATTATACAGTTCAATTTTCTTTAAGTTTATTTTTTTTAAATACATATATACAATCAGTTTTCTATATAATCACCCTTTTAATTCTATTAAAATCAGTAATTGTATAAAGGTATGATTATATAAAATTTATATAATTTTGACTGAAATTAAATTTTAACTGAAATTATAAATATCAAATTATGATTATAATTATAATATTAGCTAGAATTATAAATTTTCTTAATAAAGTTTTATTGATACTTAAAGGGAACTCATTCTTCTATATATATATATATAGAGACCATCACAAAAATTTTTATATGATTTTTCATATATTATTGTAAAACAAAAATTTATAATAAACAAGCTTATATAATAGGTTACTGCAGATTTGCAACCTTTTACTATTGTTAAACAAAAATAATTTCAGGAGTTAGTTTATATATTAGATTTATATTATAATCTATCATATAAACAAACTTTAAAGGAAAAAGTGAATTTACTATTTTCATAAAGAAGAACAAATATTAAATCAGAAATTAATAATCTTATATCAAAAGTTGCATTAACAACTAATATTTGGTTTTCTACATTTAATAATACAGTTTTTTTAAGAATTACAATGCATTGTATTACTAATGACTGAAAAATAAAAAAATGCTTGTTAGATTTTATTTCTTTAGAGAGGTTCCATTCAGTAGAATTAATTTTAATTAAACTAACTGATATTTTACAAGAATTTAATATAAGTAATAGAATTATATTTCTCATAACTGACAATGATAATAATATGTTAGCATATAAAAGAAAATTTGCTAATAAATTAAAAGCAGAATTTTTTAATTTTACATTTACTCATAATAGGTGTGCTGCATATATAATTAATTTGGTAGCTAAGGCTGAAATGAAACATTTGGATTTTTTTATTATCAAATTGCAAAAATTCATTAATAAAATAAAAAATTTGCAATTATTAATTGATGATCTTAAAAACATTTATAAAATTAAAAATGTAAAATTTCTTATGCCAATACAAGATGTAAATACAAGATGAAATGTAACTTACCAAATAATTGCAAATTTTTACATGAGATATAATAGAAATTTTGATAAATTCTCATAATAATACACTAAAAAATTTATATCCAACAGATATTGAATGGCCAAAAATTTTGGTATATACAGTACTACTATTTTCAATTTTTTTTTTAATTTTTAATTCAAAATTCAAATTAATTTTAAAATTAAATTAATTTTTATGTACTATTAGGAATTATTTAATGTATTAAAATCTATGTATAGAGTTACTATTTTACTATCATCAATATCAATACCAATACAGAGAGATTTGCACTTAGTTTTTTTAGAAATGTTAGCTTCTTTACAACATTAATAACAATAAAATCTAACAAATGCTATATATAAAAAAATTGAAACTTATTGGAATAGACATATATCTAATTTATCAGCTATTTCTGCAATTTTTGATTCATATTACAAATTTACAACTTTTAATAATCAAGAATAACATAAAAATTATATTAATCACTTATAAACTTTATTTTCTTTATATATATTAAATTTTCAAATTACACTAAGTATAACAAATATAACTTCACAAGATTCATAAACTTATTTTTTAAATATGATTAATGATGGTCAAGATTATGCAGAAAATCAGGAATATAATGAAATTAATAATTATTTAAGTACATTATGTGATATTAATACAGATCTATTAGTATGATAAAATATTTATCAAAAAATTTACCCTATACTTTCATTAATAGCAAAAGATTATTTAATTATACAAGTCACAACTTACAAGTATACCATCTGAGCAAGCTTTTTCAATGGCAGATAATACTATTATACAAACTAGAAATAGGCTAGATAGGATCCTGAACAATATATATATAGGTCAGATGAAAATTTCAAAATTTACTATGATCAATAAGCAAATTATTTTAAGTTCTGCTAAGCAAACTCTTATTATAACCTTTGAATTTTTTATTCTGCTAAGCAATTTTTTTTTCTGATATATATAACTTTATTTAAATATAAAAAGATAATTTAATTATAATAAATATATATATATATAAATTTTTTATATCATTATGAAAAAAAATTATGAAATTAATTCACTAAATATTAATAAATTAATAATATAAAATGATATACCAACTTCAGAATTTTTAATTTTAATTAATATTAATATAATATTAATATACTATTGCTATTTTAAAAATAGTTTTAAAATTTGGAATTTTTTATAAATATTATTATATTTATTAGATAGCAGTCTTATAAGACTGCTATCTAGTTATGTTATAGTATTATCTGTTATGCTATAATGTTATCTAAGTTACTGTTTTTATTGTTCTATGGCTATTTTATTGTTTTGTAGATATTTGCTTGTTTTGATTGCTATATCTTGTTTTTATAGACTTCTAAATATCTGCTATTTTTTGTTACTCTGCGGACTTTTTGTGGTTATTTCACTATGTTGGGTTTATTACTTATTTTGAACTTATGTGTCGTTCTGGTTTCATTATTGCTATACGAATGCTGGTTGGCTTTTATTTTTCATTTTGAATAGAATTTCCATGACGGACTGTGAGGCAATATATCAGTAAGAAGAAGGCGAGGAGAGGCGAAAAAAAATCAGAAAAAACCTGTTACCAATGGTAACGGGTTTTATATCACGTGATAATTCAGAATTTTGCATCACATTCAAGGTGGTGGTTGGTTGAAGGTTTGGAGATGCCCATTTGATTGCTGGATGAGGCACGAAGTGCCAAGTTAGTGATCTAGATGTGCAATTCTGCCTTTTATGATCCTTTTGATTACCGAGAATAAGGCACGAAGTGCCAAATCAGGTCTGGCCATACTCTTTTCATGCTCTTTTTCTCATATTTTCCTAAACCTTTCTGCCTTTCTGACCTCTTTCCTGCCTATCGGCGGTAGTACACCAAAGCATAACTTCTCTTATTTTCTTTCCTATATATTATTCTACTTTGGTGTACTACCAAATTTATATCTTATTTTACTAGTCTATGGGTGTATTAATAAAAATTTTTCTTGGTAAATTTCAGCGAACCAGTTCGTCCAAAATTACGAAGTGCCTATCAGCGGTAGTACACCATAGCATAACTTCTCTTATTTTCTTTCCTATATATTATTCTACTTTGGTGTACTACCAAATTTATATCTTATTTTACGCTTTTGTATTCCTAGAACTCTTTCTTGTATAGTTACTATTCTGGGATACTTTAGGATATTACTGCATCAATTACTTTTAGGTACTACCACATTGATTACTTTTGGGTACTACCACTGACCCAGTGTTTTACCAGCAAGCGTATTCGTCTAAAATTATATAAAATTTTTATTTTGAACTTTGCAAATTTCTATGTAATGTTATACTAGTTTCTTGCATATACACCATGCTTCTTGCGCAAAAAAAGCCCAGGCCTTGCCCTAAAATAATAAATGAAACAACCAGGCTCTTCTCTGGTTTAGCAGACCTTGATTTTGAGCCTGGTTACAATGATCATGTGTATTTCCAATATTTGTCTAATAATAAAAATGATATCTTTCTTCTAGGAGCCTATCATCCTGAAGAGATTTATTTAAAATATATTATTCGGGTAGCAGGAAAGGGTTTTACAGTAGTCAATCATCCATCTGAAGTTTATGGGATCCCCGATGCTCACGAGTGCATTGATGGAAATTTGCCTCTTCGTCTAGTTCTAGATATTGATGCGAGGCAAAACCCCGATTCAATGAATCCTGAACTCCCTTTCTTAGATAAATATAAAATTACTCGCGAAGATTTATTATCCAGAATCTTAATCGCCTGTGCCGATATTATATACTCTGATTTAAAACATCTTGTACCTTTAAATGCTTTTACTTTAACCAGTTCGTCTAATGCCGATAAATGCAGTTGGCATATCGTATATCCTCATACTCGTTTTATTGATTACAGAGACCTTAAAGGTTTTGTAGAAAAAGTTGCCAATAGGATTGAAAAACCATACTCAGAATTTATTGACATAGGACTTTACAAATCACGTTTTAGTCTTCAGCTCCTTGGATTGGCAAAGAAAGATAGAGTTAAAAGACCTGCAATTTCTTCAGTTAAACAAGGATATCGCAAGCTAGAAAATTATTTAGTTCAACCTAAATGGGATGCTTCTGAAATCTGGCCACAGACCTTTTCTCCTGAAAAGCCAGAAAAGGATGCATTTCAACCTATCGAAGATGAAACTGCTTTGAGCAAAAGAGCTGATTTCGTTACAGCAAAATATAAATGGCTTGAGGTTGGTAGCATTAAGAAGGGATTTATCAACTTCCAAGCGAAGTCATATGAAGCATATCCTATTTGTGATATCAGATACAAAAAAGATCAGTTATATGGTTTTCTTCGAAGTGACGGGCGCTTTATACTTAGATGTTATCGGCAAAAGCAATATAAACCAGATCATAAAGGATTGACATTTGGGGAAATATCAACCCTGCAGGATATAATCAAGCCGAAAGATAGACTTATACAAAAAATTGTTGATAGAGTGGCCAATGCCATAGCAAAACCATGCCTTCTTGTAGAGTTGTCAGGGAAAGTTATTAATGTTAAAAAGCTAAAAGACGCCCTGAGTCATATCCTGATTTCTTGAGTTCTGAAAAAACTACCACACTAATTCGTTCATCTCTGGCAACATGGAAAACTACTACGTTGAGAGAGATTATTATGGCATTAAAAGATAAAGTGCATGATATTTCTTCTTTACCATGCTTTATTTGGATTTCTTACAGAAAATCTCTTAGCAATGAATCAAAAGCAAAACTCGATAAGTTAAAAACATCTGGCTTTCGAATTTGCAATTACCAAAATATGCAAGGAGAATTATCTATAAATGAGTGGGATATTATCATAGTACAGGTTGAGAGTCTTTTTCGTATCGAGTTTACAGCCCGTCCATTTGTAGCTATTCTTGACGAAAGCAATGCCATTATGCGTCAAATGTCAAGCAGTACAAATGCACAGGAATCTGAGAGTGCAATGCGTGATGTATTAAGATCAGTGAGACATATATTAGCGATGGATGCCTTTGCGAATAAATCAACATTAGCATTCCTTAAGACATATCGCGGTAAAGATATTCGTATAATTGATAACAGATACCAGCCTCGTGTGGATGAGACAGTTGAAATTCTTTATGATCCAAATAGCGGAGCTGAAGCCATGCGAATAGGATATGAGCTTTTGAAACAGGGAAAACGTGTGGCATTTGTATCTACAGGAGTAGTAATGGCTAGAGCATTAGTAGAAAAGGCATCAAAGCTAGTAAAACCTGATAATTCGCCTATTAGAGCTCGTGCTTATTATGGAGTCATAGATGGGAAA
This sequence comes from Rhizophagus clarus, assembly GCA_015698045.1. Classification (NCBI taxonomy): domain Eukaryota; kingdom Fungi; phylum Glomeromycota; class Glomeromycetes; order Glomerales; family Glomeraceae; genus Rhizophagus; species Rhizophagus clarus. The sequence continues at coordinate 1,626,996 of BLAL01000215.1, forward strand.
CAGCAACAAAAAGACTTTTCTAATATTAATGTTGCTTAGAGTGAGCTTGACTGTGTGGCTTATACAAATACAGTAGAAGCGGAAATATCATTCGAGGTTACAGGTCACTTTGATATAGTTATAGCTATTACAAACATCACCACTCCAGTTCATGTCGAAGCTCTTGCACAAATGCTTTATCGAATTCGTGATTGTTCTCGTCGTATTGTTTTTGTATTCTACCAGAAAAATTCTAACGAACTTTTTCGTTCACCAGGTCGTGAAAATATCTGAGCAGAACTTGAAAGTGCTCAGCCTAATAATTTGCCCGTAGCAATAAAGGGACATCGTGAATGGAATAATAGTACCATTTCTTATAAAGTTGATGAGTCTCCAGCCGTAGTAACTTTCATTGAAGTCGAGCATCAAAAACGTCTTTCTGCCAGATATTTTATTGAAAAGCTTTGTAGTCTTATAGCCAGTACCGGCGCTTCTCTTCAGCTAATAAAGTGGATGAGAGTCGAGGAGTTATAGGGAATCGTAAAAAAGTCCACAATGAGGTTAGGGTTGAAGCATTAGTTATCAAAGAAACGGATTTTAATGCAGTTACTACTTCTCGAAATCTTGATTCTGAAGAAGCTGAAGTCCTTAAATTCGACTAAGAGCGTTCTATCGCAAATACTATGGCACTTAAACATTTTTATATGCGGAATCTTTATTGTAAAGACATGAGTATCGAGGATTGGAATAATATTTGCAATAGAAAATTCATTGAAAATTTTAGCTCACCTGAAGCTCAGAAGCATTTCTTACGGCTGTCTTATTTTCGAAGGTAAGGACATGATGAGGGGAATGCAATGAAGGGATTGAAAGCTGAGGAAAATGTACAATGGGAAATTGCCTGCAATAAAGCCAAAGAGAATCTGGAAAAATCAGTGGCAGAAGACTTGCATAAATCTTATTCAGCAAAGCATTGGGAAGTTATACAAGAACTTTTTCAAATATTAGGCTTTACTGGTATTGATGACAAGCGTACTCTTTCTAGCGATACTGCATCAGAATCATTTATGCGGTCTTGTGAAAAGTTTATAGAAATTCGAAACCAAACTTTATTACTCTTTGGTTTTAAGTCTCATGCAAAGAAAACACCAGAGCTATAAAAATAATTAATGCAATTGCTGGCAATTAGTGCGGATATACTGTTGAAAGTGATAAAAAAAGAATAGGGCCTAAAGGACAACAAGTTAGGCAATACTCATACCGAATTAATCGCCAGCCATATAATGGTATTAGTTTCAGAGATAAAGGCGCACCAGAACTTCCACCATATAGATCAAAAGCAGATAATGAGATTCAGGAACTCTTTGATTCTATAGGACAGGAAAAATAATACTTTAGCCAGCCCAAATCGTTATTTAGCTAAGTCTTGACCACATCAAATGATCCCAAAGAGATCGATTCTGTATTAGTTTTTTTACTTTCACGCTAGACACGGTCATAAGGTCCACTATGTGTGCTACAGATTCCAGTATCGGAATAGGTTCCCTTCTTACAGACAGGGCATATTGTACTAGGAAGGGCATTAAAATATCTGGAACATCCTTCAGGACGCCAGCACCCTTTCTCACAAATTGAACCATCTCTCTTGATGTATTGGCAGATAAAACGACCCATACGAGGTAATTTTGATATTAATAATCTTAAAACTTTGCTTTCACTTTTATTATAGATATTCAAAAATATGTCCCGAACTTTGTGAATATCTGGCAGTTCGATCCAACTAGTCCAGAGCGGGCCATGAGGCGATTCTCATGATCACCAGCTCAGAAGAATTTGCTGAGCCACAAATTGTGCAACAAAAAAAAAATAGGTTGATCACATAATAGGTCTGTGCGACATATTAATTTTTGCATATATTCAGAAAGAAAACATATTAACCTTTATTCTTTATTTTTTTTTCCAAACAATCATGAGAAAATGTGAAAGAATGTCTACAAGTAAGGACCAGCTCTAAAAGTAAATATTAACATCAAAAGCATATGTTATGAAGGGCTGAGGGACTCGTAATTTCGAGATCGCCAGGCGTAAAACCAGCTATGGTCTTTCCAAGTAGATCTACATATGAAAAGGTAAGAGGATTCTATTTACATGTGCTTTCATAGAGCTCTTGGCATCATACGACAATGCTAATCACTATTCTTATCTCCTTATCATTTTTTCAACAGCAAGATATAAAGCATATAGGAGTATGTGGAAGTTCAACCAACTTTCCACAAAAAACTTTCTCGTAAAATAATACAAAACAAGGTATGTATATGCCAGAAGTTGTGTATATATGAGAGCTCATTTTTTTCTCATCATGGGCCTTGTATTTAGAAAAGCAAGATGACGATATTACTCTCAATTGTCTTATCATCCTGAAAGGTGACCTCATGGGTATTTCAATCATTAAAGTAATGCAAGCGATTACAATTAATTCAAGTAGTCATGTTAGCGCTTTTGAAACTGCAATCCAAGACAGGTTGGGTCCACCATTTAACAATATCCCTTTAAGAATTTGCCAAATTCATCCTGGAAGTGTTGTTGAAAGGCCAATGGATCCGCAGACACCAATTTCCTCATTCTTTCCTGAGGAAGCTAAAGCAGACAGTTTCAACATTCTAGTATACTCCCTATCACAATTGTAATTTTCAGTATCATGTAGCGCTATAGTTGCAATTTTTATATATTGTAGGCCGACTACTGGCAATGTTTTATTCTATAAATAAAGTATTATTATTTTATCAGTACAATGGTACATGAGAAATGGGTCACATGCAATGATGCAATGCCTGTGCGACATAAAAACATATATTAATGCTTGTTTTTCCTGAACAGAAATATTTTTTTATCTCACTCCGGAAAGTAATACACTATTTTTTACCCTTGCCTATTTCCACTAGCCGTTAAGGCGCTAAAGCATAAAAACGTAATACTATGTCTACCTCAACAGCTGAACACGACTCTTACCTGGTTGAGAACTGGGATACAGAGACCCTTATAGATTTTTTGAAGGAGCAGAACCTCAAGCTCGAGAAAAAGCACTTTAATATTCTTCATAATGAAGAAATTACTGGCCTCTCCTTTCTTGATATGACCGAAGAAAAATTATGTAGTTATAGATTTAAAGGTGGACCAGCAACACTTCTCGCAAAAGAGGTTCAGGCCCTCAAAGAAAAGCTGAAGCGTGTGTTCTCCTTGTACAAGAGTTTGAAGGAGGTGTTAGCAAAATATGGTATCAGCTCCGATGGTACAGAAACTATTCCACTATTTTTGCCAGAAACCCACGAAGTCCAAGACTCTAACAAGCACTTCGAGCATTGTATAGAGAATATTTTATTCAGGATGAAAAATTACGGGTCATTGATTCTGGATAGTTTGGAGTCTATGCGTAATGAGTATGTTTCAACCATACTTCATACAGCTCTTTACATTGCAGGAGACATAGTGAGTAAGGAATTCAGCATGAGGCCTGAATACGAAATAATTGGTGATGAAAGCTGTGGACGAGTCGATTACGCAATCAAGGAAGCCAAAAATCTAATTTGCATTACAGAGGACAAGGTTCAGCGTAGCGTGCTTGAAGGCTTCACTCAGAATATCAAACAGCTCGAGAGTTTGTACGAAACAAACAAAAGGAAATGAAAAAGGGCAGACGATGATTTTGACTATCTATATGGTATTGTAACCTCTGCCAGGGATTGGCATTTTCTTCTTTATAGTCCTGGTGAAATTTCACAGGCGAGTGAACTTCCATTCACTATCGAATTTAACAAGAAGGCCTTAGATAAGGATTCAAAGGAATATATCATTTTGCATAAGGGTGTGTTGAAGGTTTTGGGCATTATTGTAGGTTTGTTAAAAGATAGGACATGTGCCGAGGAAGAACCTGAAAGGAAGAGGGTTAGGATAGAGGGGTATCGATCAAAAAAATAATCACTTTGTATATTAGCCTAGACGTCATGTATTACAGGCTACGTCCCGAATATTTGTATTTATTTTTCGCATATATTAATAAAAAAAAATTCTTGGCAAATTTCATCGACGGCCTGTCACCCAAAAACATGTGATATATTTTTTATTTTGAATACTTATATACAGTGTATTAGTTATATATAGATCATGTCATCTGAGCTTGAATTATTGAAACAGCGTATCACTGAACTTGAAGCTAAGAACAACAAGCTTGAAGCTGAGAATGCAGAGCTTAGGAAGGAGAATACTGAGATCCGCGATCTTAGAATCAAGCTCTCAGTGTCTGATGCTGAAATAGCTAAACTTAAGCGTAAGAATGCGGAGACTCTAAGATCGAATGTGGAATATAATGAGAGGCGTGATGCTGAAAATGCCAAACTCAGGGCTAGAATCGAGGAGATGGAATCTGAGTTTGGAGATAGAATCACGAAAGTGGAACAGAAGCAGACTCTGCAAAGCGCCTTAACGGCAAATGATAATTCCTCTAACAACAGTTCACCTAGCTTCAATTTGGTTGCGGTCCATCATGAAAAACCATTAGAGGAGAAAGAGATGGATAGTTTCTTGCTTGAGGCTTATAAGAAAATCGTTAGTAGTGAAATAAAGCAACGCAATAAGAAAAAGAAGCTTTATACTGAAAGCATGGCATCTTCAGGACAAGAGGTTGCGAAGCAATTAGGCCAAAATAGTCATAAGAAAAAGGGCACTGAGAAAATTGTTCAGGTGATAACTGATGGTATGATGGCAGAGCCATCCATTCAGGATAATATAAAGCATCAAGAGTCGAATTCCTCCAATTCAAAAGCATTGCATATGACTGAAATTTCAGCGACGGCCCGTCGCCCAAATTGTTCTTCATCTCTGCTCGATTTAGCGAAGCTATTTGATAAAGCAACAGATGCCGAATATCGCACTAAAAAAGCTAACGAGGAAGAAATCTTATGCTGGGTTAACTTTGGGAAAGAATTCATGGTTCATTTTAGTGAACTTGTGAAAAATAGCAATGGCAAAATCAGAGAGAAAAAAGCAAAAGGTATAATTTATGATGAGATGTTAGAACACCTTGCCAACATTCGTGAGAAGAGATCAAAAGAAATGGGTATACAGCTTCTGAAAATCTCCCGTAGTTCTCTAACTAGAAGGACTCAAAGGTCTATGAAGCTTGTTAGAATATTCGAGAAAATAGGTATGGATAAAATTAAGTATCTTAGTGAATATAGTCCCAATTCCATTTCAGAGTTGGCTAACGATCAAATTCAAGAGATCATAGAGGCCCAGAAGAAGCGGGATAATTCTGCAAAGCAGGACGATTTTCCAACTCCTGAAATTTCAGCTGATGAGAAGGAATATATAAAAATGCTCACAAGGGGTATTGATGATGAGACTCTTTATGAGGGTACACCATACGAGAACGAGGCTAAGATAGAGAAAAAGGTGGTGAACAAAGTTAAGTCAGACGATGAAGTCGATCATAATTCCGCACCCCATCCAGTGGAAGAAACGAATGATGATAGTGACTGTAGTCACGACAATGATTCTGAAGAAGAAATGCCAGATGAATCGGATGATAATGGATATGATAGATACAGTGGATATAATGAATATGGTGAATGTGATAGAGGTTATTACTATCGTGACGGAAGATACGAAAGAAAAACCTCCCCAATGATGAGTCCTATTATCTCACCGGTAACTGCCTAGAAGAATTATTGGGTGAATCAATTACTCGCATTGACTGAATCGTATATTTCTTTTTTTCGAATTGATCAGTAAACAATTAATTTATCTGTTTGCTTTAACCAACTTTGGCATAATGCATATATTACGGATCCTTGAATTAGCATTATGCGGACGAATTTCTAAGTCACATAAATGTCAGGTAGTTAGTTAGACTGTAGGATTAGACATTAGCATAGAAACTTCTTGTATTTATTTTTGGCATGTATTAATAAAGCAAGTCTTTACATTTACCACATAACATTGAATAATTCCTTCATGTATAAAATTATTATCAATCATGTCAGTTAGTGAAGCTAACCCATCCAAGCATGAAATATTGAGACAGCGCATTACTGAACTTGAGGCTGAGAATGCTAAGATTAAGGCCAAGAAAGCTGATATTAAGGATATGTATATTGAGCTTCTAAAGCAGATTAGGGAGGAGTGTACCAGGCGTGATGCTGAAAAAGCTGAGTTTAAGGCCAGAATCGAGGAGCTAGAGAAAAATAGGACAGATACTGTTGCCGAAAACGCTGAACTTAGAGCAAGAGTTGTGAAATTGGAACAAGATATAGATGAACTTAAAAAGGAATTAGAATCAAAGAAAAAACGTAAATTTCAGGATAAATGTATTCTAATTGCTCAAGTATTGCTTGGGGAGGAATCTATGATCAAATATCGCCCTCCTTTCATGCAAGGATTAGAGCTTGATGCCTTCTTCCAAAAATATCGAATTGCATTGGAGGTGCAAGGGGCTCAGCATCAATTTCATAGCACCAGCTGGTATAAAGATGTCAAAAAACTCGAAGACATCGTTAATCGTGATCGGCAAAAAAGATGCATGTGTCAAGATAATGGAATCTTCCTTCTTGAAGTATGGTATGACGAAAAACTGGCAATCGTTATTTCGGAAAGAATACGGAAAATTAAGGAGTTCGTTTATCAAACATCCAAAAGTTTTGATATCCTATAATCTATACATATAATAAATATCGCAAAATTGAGCTTTCCGTTCATGTAGGGGGTGGAATGTCACATGTGTCTAATCACTGCGCCTATATATGATTGATATCATGTGATCAGAACAATAAAATAGATCAGTGGCTCCAGTATTTTTCTGCTTCTAAACTTTTCATATACAATGTCTAATGGTGAAAATTCAGAACATCTCGATGACCCAGACTTTCTCAGTGATTATGTGTCTTCATTCGGTCCTCAAGATGTTCGTTCACTGAGAGTGAATTTCCGTCCGGGTATAAACGCGCAGGAGGTGATCCCTTACCATATACCACCTAACAGAGGTATTTGTGACAACGTTTCTCCTAGCAAGCTCAATACTTCAACTTAAATTTTTATAGTCATCATTCCACAGGAATACGTTCTCCAAGGTGTCAACCGTGCTTTACTCCAAAATGAAAACATAAATATTGCTCAATTGAGTCCAAATAATTATGTTAAATCATTCATCAAAAAACTGCATGAAGTCATCTTGAGCGCGAGAGCAAACACAGGAACTAATGAGTCTTTGACTGATGCATTGGTAGCCCACATATTATATCGTGTTTTTGATTTTGATCAATGGCCTTTGGGGATTAAGTGAGTATTGGTGTCTTTTTTGTCATATATCAATGGTTTCTTATATTGCATTACGTCCAAATTAGTCCACATCCAAGGCTCAAATTTATGGTCGGCCCCGATGTATCATTAACAGTGATACCTGAATTTGTAGTTAAATGCCAAAATTATATTCTGTTGGTCGTTAAGGCCCGTATGCTTTATGTTTTAATTGCTTGACAAGTCTGTATTTTGTTAATCCAAACAACCTTTTATTTTTAATAGGATAAACATCTACATAACACTGCCATTGGGCCAACAAATAACTATGGAGAACCCCAAATAGCTGGCGAGATACTTGCTTGCGCAAACGAAAATGTGCATGAAGCACGTATACCTTACGATGTGACTGTATTTGTAGCCCGTGTGATTTCTACTTATGTCACATTTTACCGTACTACAATCAAAAAAGAATATTGGAATGAACTAGCAGACGGTTGTCCACTAGACAAATCAATTACAGTTGCAAGATGGCCAGTTAGTAGTGATCCAGTTAACGGTTTTGATCTAGCAGAACCGAATAGAAGACAAGCTGTGCTTGATGCACTTTGCAGAATTTATATAGTAATTTCTGAGTATCAGCCATAATAATAGAATAATAGAATTAGCATAATTTTTTTATTGCACCCACATCGAGCTTTATTTTTAACTCTTATGCTGACATGCATGTGTGATGTATCAATAAACGTGTAAAAATATAAATTTTTTCTCAAGAGCGACCGCCTGGTCACAGTTGCCAAGTTTCTCCATATTTTTAATATCTTTATGGTATCTTCCATGTTAAAAATAGTTATCAATTGATGTATTTGCTGGTATCAATAGACGTACACAATATAAATTGCGTATGCTGAACCGTGAACGCAATTCTTCAAAGGAGTCGGTAATGACGAATACTGTATGATGGAGGATATTATTATGAAGACGGAAGATACGAAAGAAAAAGTTCATCAACGATGAGAACACGATTCAAAAAAAATAGATCACGTGAAAGGCTTGGTAGATCAATCACCTGAAATGCGCAGTTGATATCGGGAAAATTCTTGCCGAAGAATAGGGGCTGTGCGATGTAATATTAGCATATATATTCACATTATTTTTTCGACTTTATTTTCGCATGTCATGTCTCCGGCCACGTTATTATCATACTTACAAAACAATATTCAGGTATGGATATCTTTGCCGGCAATCATTATTTCGCATATGGGGTTTGGGGTGTATATGCTAATCCTTCGTCATTTTTTATTGATTTGCAAGGATTAATGGAATAACGAAATGTGGTGCATAATTGCTAGTGAAAATCTGGGGAATGTTTTCTCCTACGAAATTTACAAATGCTATAAAAACCTATCTTCAGCCCCAATAATTCACTACGATTGGTATATGTAGCAGTGAACGGTTATGGAGAACCAAGCGAGCTTAGTTAATATGGAAGCGACCAATGTTGATGAAATCAATATGAGCCCAATTGGCAACACACAAAGTAGAGAAAAAAACAGTACTCCCTCATCTGATCCCTCTCTTGTTAGGTTTAGAAACCTCAGATATAATATTCTCAAAAGTCTCGATGATAAAGCTGTCAGAGATATAGATTTTCCAGAATTAGAACCATGCTCTGAATGTAATAACGACATTTTGACATTTCCTCTCAGGGAGTTCACCCGTCTCTGCTGTGGGCACATTTTTCATAGAATCTGTGCTGAAAAAAACTTATGCTTAATATACCAAACCCATGTCCATTTCCCAATTGTGAAAGGAATGTAGAAATCACAGAAATATTTTCTACTAGTGTGAATTATCCGATTGGCCAATTGCTGGAATCGAATGTTACTATTTAAGATTCACCATTATTTCAATCGAGCAGAACTTCGACCTTAACTAACATGATGAGCGAAGGGTTTATCCTAACTTCTCCACCCATACGTATGGAAGGGGTTAAGAATATAGGAATTCAACAGATGAGAAGTCAATTAAGATGTGTTAAATGCTCTGAGGACCTTTCTTCGTGTCTTCCTCCTCTAGGCTTTCTTTGAACCTTTTCTCATCCTCTACCAAAACCTCTCGTATACTTAACCTGCAAACATATCATCCATTACAACTGTATCGATAATTCACGCAAATTGTGCTCTATATGTCCTTCAACTGATATGGAACTGGAAGAAGAAATGGATGTTGATGGTGAAGAAGAACCCGATACCAGCAGTAAAAAACGTTCCAATGAAGATACAGATGTCAACTCATCTACACCCAAGAAAAAAGCAAAGAAACCAGTTAGAAGAGAAGATTCGCCCATTTTGAAAAAGCTTATCAAGGAATTGTCCGCTCTTATTCCCCAACAAACTTCCTCTGGTGGTACTATTTCTTTGCAGACGTTCTCCGATATGAATATTGACTCAGTTAATTTTTGTGAATTAAATGACAGGATCATCAAAGCCAAAGATGATAATAAAAGAACTACTCTAAAGCTGATCCATAGCTATTACTATTTTGGAAAAGGGTATAGGTTGTGGTTTGACCATTATAAAAAAACATATAGTGATGATACGTCTAATTCTCTTGTTAATGATAAAATTCGTAAGTATTTTCCAGACTAAGATAAAACTTCGGAGGCTAATCTTAGAAAAAGAAAGGAAAAGGCAATAAAAATCTTTAAACTTTTTGATGGGGTCAGAGGGGTAAATAAGGTAAATTGTATTAAGACTTTTTCTGCATTGACTATTTCAAGGTTAGGCGTAGAGGATATTGACTATGTAATAGCTAAAGTTTTAAAAGCGGGCCAGTGAAATTTACTGCGCCATTTTTTACTCAAGTGTGAACATATGTTCACAGCTACCGAAATTTATCTGGATTTTAGATAAGCCAAATTTTACTCAAATGTGATCGCCTGCCAAAATTTTTCTATGTTTTAATATATTTGAAACGTGTATAGTTATCATTCCACAAATAAAACAGCGTATATACTTATCATTTATTTTTAACTTGTATACACCTATCAAAAATAAATAAAAGGTGCAACCCGTTCTTTATCTTAATTTTTACTTAGCTACTACATCACACTCATAAGCTATGAAAATAAAACACTATTCTATACTAACGAAAAAATCTTATTCCTGTTGCTCGTTTAACCTTTCACCATAATTGATGGTAATATTGATTTCATTCACATTTTGCGAAAAGGGAGGTATTTCGATAGTTGATGGTGTAGGTTTTAGGAGATTAACTTAACCGGATGCTAATCCTGGTTCTGACGAGCTTGGCCATCATGTCTATAGATCAAGAGAGGTGAAATCTGATTGGCCAATCATCTCGTGATTTATAGCAACTCACTGAAGGCGTCTGGAACATTCTTAGAACTATCGAGGAACTGGCAGGGAACTGGAAAGGAATAAAAATGAATATAGTTTTATTATAGTGTATAATATTTAGCCAAACATAACTTATAGTTTATTTTTTGCGAAATAAATAGCTATATAATTTACATTATGATCGCCTAGTAAAATTATAAAATATACTATGCATGATCTGGTGACCAATGATCACGTGATCAGAGTCTAACCCTTACCAGATATGACACAATCCGCGATATAAGCGCATAAAAAATAGTACTTTTATAATCACGAAAAAAGAATGTCATTTTGTAGACCTCACCTAAGGATGGTGCCGCAAATAAGCAATTGCGGAATAATTGCGATTTACGGTATTGTGGAACATTGCGGATTTTTAAACCTAAATATCCGCAATTCCGCAATCCGCAATTGTCCGCAATTCCGCAAATATTCCGCAATTCTGCAAAGTACCGCAATTCAATTGCGGAATAATTGCGGAATTGCGGCACATTTGCGGAATTGCGATACATTTGCGGAATTGCAATTTCGCTAAAGCAATCCAAAAAAACGTTGCGAAATGTTTTTTTTAATTAAATATACTTTGAAAAAACGTTTCGCAACGTTTTTTCTTTAAATTAATTAAAAAACGTTGCGAAATGTTTTTTTTTAATTAAATATACTTTGAAAAAATATTTCGCAACGTTTTTTCTTTAAATTAATTAAAAAAACGTTGTGAAATGCTTTTTATTAATTAAAATACTTTGAAAAAACGTTTCGCAACGTTTTTTCTTTAAATTAATTAAAAAAAACGTTGCGAAATGCTTTTTATTAATTAAAATACTTTGAAAAAACGTTTCGCAACGTTTTTTCGTTAAATTAATTAAAAAAACGTTGCGAAATGCTTTTTATTAATTAAAATACTTTGAAAAAACATTTCGCAACGTTTTTTTGTTAAATTAATTAAAAAAACGTTGCGAAATGTTTTTTTTATTAAATCGGTTCAGTAAACTGCCAAAACCGATCAGGTGAATTACGGAATTGCGGTTCACTAACCGCAATTCAACTCCAAAATCCGCAATATTGCGGATTTGATAAATCAATTGCGGTACCATCCTTAACCTCACCCAAGGCAGAGGAGAACATGTGAAGAATATAAAGCTGAGCTGGAGGAGAAGAACTATTATCTTCGTAGTGAATTGCAAACAGAAGTGGATATTAATCGCCAGAATGAAAGATGAATTAATCAACTGGAGCGAGATTATTCCCGGTGTGAGCAAGAAATTCAGGATCTCAATAGGGAAATAGAGCATCTTGAGAATGCTTCAAAGGAAGAAATATCAGAACTGAAATCCGAAATCTCCAGCCTAAAAAATCAGCTATATCAAGCTAGGAAAGATGTGCGAGATAAGGGAAAATATATCTCTACCTTAGAAAATAAATTATTAGAGTCTGAAGAGCAAGTGAAAAAAGATCAAGTCCATCTCATCGTGAAAGAATACTCCAGAACGAGAAAATTCTCCAGATCAATATAATTTTGATGATAATATGGCGACAATAATAGAGTTAATGAATGCTATAGATGGATTTGTGGACAACCCAACAACGGCTAGAGCGATCATGGCTGATCAAGTAAAAAGGGCCACAAGGCAGATTCAAAGAAAAGAAACCACCTTACAGCAGGATTTACTTCGTGAGTAACGAAGGTGATATGATGCAGAGGCTGAGCGAGATCTTGCTATTATGCGAAGAGATCTTGCTGAAGGAGCGATGGATAGGGTTGTTGCTGATCTTCAGCAGTTGCGGGCTAATGCCCAAAGTCAAGTAAATAAAATGTTAGGCAATATAGAAAGAAAGCAAACCTATATAGGTGTGCTGGTACAAGAAAAATTTGCCTTGCAATTACTGTATCAGCGAAATACCCACCACCTACAGCGATGTAGAGAAGATATAGGTTTATTAGAGTATAATCGGGACAGGCTCTATGAGCGATATGAAAAATAGAAGGCTAAAGAAAAAAATTCTCGCTAAATTATTTTAGCGCTACAGAATAATCCACTAAACATGGCTGAAGGTAGACGTTTACCAGTATTGAAATTAATGGCCCCTGCTCTTGCAAAATTTCAACCTTATATAGGCCAAGAACCTCCTGATGATTATTTGGATAAAGTTATTCAATCATGGGCATATCTTGAAGGGCACATGACAGTTCTTGAAAATGCAAATGCAGGAGATTTTGATAATGCGGTCAAGTGTAATATTTTAAAATCTATGATGGGTGGAAAATACGCTCCAGTACCAGCAAATAATGGTCTTGTAGCAGGAAATCTGGCTATAAATACTCCAGATACATTACGAGCTTGAATGAGAGCAAAATACCAGCGAGAGATTATTGAAAATCAGCAATCGGCTATTCAAAGATTAACTCAAGAAAAATATCAACCCTATGATACCCCTGATACTTATGAAGCCAGAATTCGACCACTATTATTAGGAGTAGCAGACAATGATGCGCAAGTCCTAGGGTTTCTTAAAAGCCATTTAACAGGTGATTTTTATACCTGGATGAGAATCGCCAATCCTGGAGGCATTAATGCCTTTTTCACTGAACTAAAAAATATGTGGCTAGAGCGTGGATAAAATTTGAGTGGAAGAATTTCAGAGGAATCGAATCAATTTGCCAATCAAGCCTTACCTAGTATAAATCCAGTATCCTATTCTTTACCATAAGTTACTCCAGTTTCTCAACCAGCTTTTAATAAAGATGATATGCAAAAGGCGATTCAAGACGCATTAGCACAGTAAAAAACTGAAAACCAGACATTAATAAAGAAAATTACTGAATTAGAATCTCAAATGGCTAAGCAAACGCATATACCTACTCCTCAAACTGTTGAACCTATTGAATCCGTTAAACAACTGAGAAGTCCACCAGCTTTTACAAAGTCAGAGGAAGGTATGAGAAATTATCACATATATGAATACTTAAAAAATTTAGGTTATATTAGCCAGGAAGAAATGGACCACGATTATCCTGTAAAACCTTTTCAAAGACCTCATCCACAGCGAAGTAATGTCTCTGCTAGAATTGATAGAGTAGAGGAGGGAATAAATGAAACTCATGATGCTGTAAATCAACTAACAAATCAATTCCAGAAACTAGATATACATAAATGTGATACTTGTGGGGAAACAGGCCATAGTAAAAGTAGTTGTCCTAAGCAGATTGCACGATTCAATTTTAATCGGGGTTATTTTAAGCCTCTTACACCTATAAATTTCCAAAACACGCCTCCAGATTCTGATAATGATGGGGATGGTTATGATGAGGAAAATAATAGATGGCCTGGATATGATCCACCAGAAAAAAAAACAGGTACCAGTAAATGAAAAGTTATCCCTGGAATTCAGTCAGCCTGAAATATATGACGAGCTATTGCCAAAGCTTTCACCAGCAATGCGCAAAATGTGTCTATCTCGAAAGGCTCTTGAGGAGAAATCAAAAAAAGATGAGTGGTTTTCGTCCCTACAATACCTAAATGCTAATATAAATGACCTATTAATCTCTAATTCTTTTTAGATTCTGCAAGTGAATTTTGCTGTATGAATGATCCAGCAATCAATGCACTTGGATGGAAAGTTGATAAGCCATCTGATTTCGCTATAAAGAGCAACTCCAAACACATTACCGAAGTATTAGGATGGTTTATGGATGTACCAATTAGTATTAGGGATAAGGATGGTAAGATTGTCACAGCTACTAGAAATTTTACTTGTATTGATAATGGAGAACCCGAACCAATGTTATGTTTAGGTATGACATGGATTAGGAAAGTTTAAGGTGTTCTCGACCCAAATAAAAATCAATTCCGAATGAAGTTACATGGGAAAGCTTACATTATCCCAACCTTTAGCAAGGCTCCGGTAGTCAAGGATCTGCCAAAAGAGGAGCAGGATCAAGCATCCGCCGATTCTTCTAGCCTGACTGGTGATAGGGACTTAAAAAAAAGTATGTAAACTGCATGAGTTATGAGGATATGGCAATTCGTATAAGAGAGCTCGAAAAGGCATTATTTTCTAGCATTCAATCGAATTTGGAAATTATAGGATATTATAATAGTTTGCGCAGTCAGATTGAATAGGACGAATAATTATTTGGTAATAAGAGGACGACCAGATGCTCTAAATTTTTCTATTTCAGAACTAGTTCTCTTATACAAATCTAAGACATCTTCAGAAGATTCGGTAGGTGAAATAGAATCAGAGGCGCGAACAGCCTTGGTTCTCTATTTTCTTCCTTCAGTTTTTTTTGCTTTACTATCTGAAATAACATCCTCTTCTGAAGCGCTAATTTTAGTATCATGTATTTTGTTTTACAGTGTTGTGAAGGCAGAATCAAATTTATTTTGAAATTCTTCCTTTGGTCTTTCAGTTTGGCATGATCTCTCCAGGATCCGCTTCTCATTCTGTTTATCTATAACGTTCATGCTTGAAATGACTGCTAAATCATTCCATTGAATCCTGTTAAACTACTATCCTCTCCAAATTTGATATAAGCGACTATTCGATATATTATATTTTTTACTTAGCTGAGCTAAAGGTTTGGACTTCATATCACGGTATTGCATAATGTCTTTATAATCTGTGGGTAATAAGTAACTAGCCCTGGAACTAATATGTGTTTTAAGCTGGGGTGTGATCATATTAGTAGCTAATCGCTAGAGATTTTTTTTTCACTATAAATAAAAAATGTACAAAAAATATCAGTAATACTGGTATTATGCTAGTATTAGTAATACGGTAGTATCAGTAGTATTGGTAGTATCGATAGTATGCTAGTATCAGTAATATGGTAGTATCAGTAGTATTAGTAGTATTAGTAGTATTAGTAGTATTAGTAATAATAGTATTAGTAGTATGCTAGTATAGATAATATTGTAGTAACTGTAGTATCAGTAGTATGCTAGTATCGGTAGTATCCATAAAAATAAAATGTTTCCAGAATCGCTCATATTTTTTTTAGTATACTAATAACTAGGCCGAAAAAAATTATGTCCAATGTGCATACCTTAAAAGATATCGAGGATAAAGGGGCAGTTGGAGGTTTACTAGGTAAACAAATCCCTCCAGGTCGTTGGCTTGGTAGCAACCGTGAATCAGAACTTGAGAAAGCATTGCGTGGTAGTATCAAAACTGCTTCTGATATTGCTAATGATTATAAAGAACTGCAGGATGTATGTTTAAAGCAAAAAAAGGATCTTATGCTAGTTCAAGCTAATGCTAATAAAAAGATTAGCCAGCTGAATGCGACCAATACTAGGCTTAGATCTTCTGAACAGTTATCCCATACTGAGCGTAAAGCAGAGTGAGAGAAATATTCTGCCGAAATCAAATCACTCAAATCCTTGATTAAAATACTGAAGAAAGAAGCGACTTTGGCACAGAAAGCTTCATCCCTTGACAAGATCAAGATTCTCTCTCTTGAAGCTAAAATAAGTGAATTGGAAGGTAAGTTGGAAGATCTGAAAGTAGAACAGGAGGATTTTCTACTACATACATCTTTCTTTGATTCAGATGTAGTGGAAGAGATAACAGGGACACCAGGAAAACAGAAAGATTCAAAATTACTTGATTGGATTGATGATAATTTAAAGAGTCTTGTCTATGAGCTTGGATTCGAAAATAAAGTGAAGGAAATCGAAAAAAAAATTACTAAGGAAGATTTACTAGAGGTATTGCAATATGCCTTGTTAAAAAGAAATTCTCTCCTTCAAGAAGCGAACCTAAAGGGATCAGCTAATGCTTGTTTAGCCAAGTAGACTTAAAAAACATCTAGCGAGTCTGAAGTGGTTGGAGGGATGAGATCATGCCTAAGCGCCTCTGGTCAAAGTGAACCTTCAAGTGTTAGTAGGCTAGCAAAAGGTATCACTAATCCTAATCTCGCCTGCCCCCAAAGGGATCCCTTAATATTACCCATTACTGCAGGTAAGGATGGTGCCGCAATTGATTTATCAAATCCGCAATATTGTGGATTTTGGAGTTGAATTGCGGTTAGTGAACCGCAATTCCGCAATTCACCTGATCGGTTTTGGCAATTTACCGAACCGATTTAATAAAAAAAACGTTTACGCAATATTTTTTTTAATTAATTTAACGAAAAAACGTTGCGAAACGTTTTTTTAAAGTATTTTAATTAATAAAAAGCATTTCACAACGTTTTTTCAAAGTATTTTAATTAATAAAAAGCGTTTTGCAATGTTTTTTCAAAGTATATTTAATTAAAAAAAACGTTTCACAACGTTTTTTTGGATTGCTTTAGCGAAATTGCAATTCCGCAAATGTATCGCAATTCCGCAAATGTGCCACAATTCCGCAATTATTCCACAATTGAATTGCGGTACTTTGCGGAATTGCGGAATATTTGCGGAATTGCGGACAATTGCGGATTGCGGAATTGCGGATATTTAGGTTTAAAAATCTGCAATGTTCCGCAATACCGTAAATTGCAATTATTCCGCAATTGCTTATTTGCGGCACCATCCTTAACTGCAGGTCATAAAGTGATCCAAGCTCCAGCTAATGAGAAATCTGATTCTTTATTTTTTCAGTATGCATTCATCTTCGCAATAGTATTACTAATCATATACATCCTATACCGCGTGTTTTCTCGTCTATATTCAGTTTGCGAAAAGCAAACAAAAAATATACTGAACTATAAAATACCCTTAAATAGAAATTATAGTTATGGATCCTCAACCCGATACGCAGAAGAACCAAAAGACAGGATTACCCCCTATGAAACTTTATCTTATGGATATGGATGAGGCCACAAAGCACGAATCATCCCAAATTCAATCTCATCCTGCAAGTCCATCATGGCCTTTCAGAATGCCAGTCATTGGAACGAGTGGATCAGGTAAGACTAATATCTTGGGAAATCTTTTTCTTGGTACTAAAGCTGAATGCATATGTAAAGGTAAGAAAGGGCCAAAAGGCACTTCGTATGGCTCTAGATATATTGCATGTGATGATTTGATAGTTTGTGGTTATCATCCTGATGAGCTGAAGTGGGCATTTGTAAGATATATGTATGGCATAATTTCAAAAGATCCAAAAGCGCCTTACTATTAGAATATACGATTTAGCTATATATCGCCAGAAAAAATTCCTAGTGTTAGAGCATTTTCACCAGAACGAAGCACAGTGATTGTTTTTGAGGATGTATGTCTAGTCCCAGAATATATATAAAATCAAATTGGCCAATTTTTTGGGAATGGGTGACATCAGAATATTTCATGTGTATATGTAGCGCAAAAATACTACAAAATTCCTATATTTATTCGTGAAAACAGCTCACACTTAGTACTTTTTAACTTAGGTAGCTCGCATGAAGATATTTCCAAGATCATTAGACGCTACACTGATGATGTAAAAAATGCATCTATGGTTATTAATAGCTACCTTTGTAAAGGTGAGTTTGTTGTATTTGATCTCACTAGGCCGGAAGATGATCCCCTTACAATCCGTCTAAGGTTTGACACTCCCCTAAACCTGCAAAAAGCGATAATAGTGAGGCAGAAGCGTAAAGAAAAAAGCACCTCAACTAATGAATAGAATCTGACTTAATAAATGCCAGTTTTTTTTCGTAATTATAAAAAAATTGGAATGGGAGAACCGGTTATTTATATTGATCCTCAAAAAGCACGAGAGCTAGACCAAATCATAGTAAAACAAACACCTACGATTAATATCGATCCCCAAAAAGCTCATAATTTAGACCAGCATCTTGCCTTGCAAAAACTATATTATCGTCCTGAAGGTCTGTATCAAAATGTTAAAGGATTGTGGGATGCTTGTAAAAAAGCCAGCTACAGCTTTTCATTTATTGATGTAAAAAATGGCTTGAGAACCAAGCAATGTATCAAATTTTTCGTCCTTCGCCAAAGCATATACCTTATGCCAGTTACTCTAAAATCACGAAGCCAAATACTGTGCACCAATGTGATTTGATCGAAATACCATATGATGAAGATGTGGATACAAATTTACTAGATGATGGCCTGATATATTACTATGTACTATTAGTTATAGACTGCATGACTAGATATAAAGATTTCATTTTTTAACATCAAAGAGCAGTAAGGAAGTTGCAGAAGCATTTAAGAGTATATATGATAATCCTGATAAACCTCTTAACTGGCCTCGAAAATTGCAATGTGATAAGAGCACTGAGTTTATGGGATACGTGACTTTATTAATGGATGAACATGGCGTTGAAATTCGAAGAATTATAGCACATTTCAGGCATACAAGTTTTGCAATGATTGATAATTATGCCAGACATTTTTCTAGAAGGGTTTTTAAAAACCAGTATTCGGTAGAGTTTCATCTGCCTACTGGCAAGCGCTGTAGAGAATGTGAACGATTTGCAAGAAGAATTGTTAATAATATGAATGATAGCCTAACTCGATTGATTGGGATGAATCCTAATGACGCAACAAAACTTGAGCGGATATATTCCAAACCATCAGTAAAATATAATCACCCAATAGGTGTTGATGAACTACAATTACCAAAGGGTACTACTATCCAATTTTTACTCGCTCCTGGAGAGTGGGAAAATGATCCTTTTGAACGATGCAGAATAACAGATCTAACATGGTCTTCTAGCCTGCATAAGATTTGGAGAATTGTTATTGGAAAGAATCCTCCAATGCCTATTTTATATTATTTAGATGAATCAGGGCCTCAACAACCTTTCGTAAGAGAACAGTTAATGCATATTAAAGAAGAACCTATGTTGCCTTCTAGGTGGGTATTGGGATATAACCAAATGCATACAAGGCGCTCCTTATAAAAGTTTCTAAATCTACTACACAGTAAGGGATTGTAATAAGGATTACACCTTCCTGATGACATAATGCTCTCTTTTTCCAATCACGCCATATTTGTGTATTTAGTTCATCTGACCTTGCGGGTGAAAAAAAGGGACGATTTGGTAATGTTGGTTGCCACTATATTCGAAGGCCAAGCCTAGCTCTTCATTATATCCATCTAGATATAATCCCTCCAAGAATTTAGGTTTTCGGAGAGGAAATACTTTATGCAATAAATCCTCAAATATATACCGGCATGTTCTTTCTGGTACATTAGGACAAATATTGCACCATCTATAATTCTGTTTCATATTTTTATATGGCGCCTCCCATTGATGGCCTTTTTTACATATCCATAAATATGTATTAGGACTAACTTTAGCTAAGCATCTTCCTTCACGCTTTTGGGCATATGCCAAAGCTTTAGTGTTAATATCGTCTTGCATTTTATAAGTACAATAGAATATCACGTACAGAAATTTGCGGTAGTGATCATCAGCTCCAGACTAGTTTAGTTAGAAGAATCGATCTGAATGTATGCAAATTCAGGTGCAAGTTTGTAAGTAAAATTAAACTTGGCTATTACTATTGTATAAGTAAAAAATAAATATCACCAGTATTCTTAGCAGGAAGTGGCAATTTCGGCCAAGAGTACTTGACAATACAGCTCAACAATCTTGTCTATATATTCACTCTTTTTATGTATTATTGATATCATCAAGTAGATTGATATCTTTTAACAATTTTTTCGTTTGTTTATAAAGATTTTGCCATTGTACATGAAATTTATTTCGTAAGACAGAAGACTTAATAAGACAGGAAAGAATACTTGTAAGATTATTTATATGGGATTTGATTACTGCATGAACATTTGCAATTTCTTCTCCTGCTGTAATCCAATCATAACGCGAAGTATAGAGAACTGTATGAATACGGGTTATTTCTTGTTCACTACAGTCTAGCCGATATTTGATAAAATCAAGATCTTCACGAAATTCCCTTTCTTTTTGCTTTAAAATAACTCGAAATGCTTCAGAATTCTATTGATGATTCACAGTAAAACAGGAATATAGTATATCTTTAATCTTAAGATTACTAAAAATTAGTTCAAGCAGTTCAGAACAAACAAGTGGGCAAGGCCCAGGCTTTTTTTGCACAAGAAGCATGATGTATATACAAGAAACTAGTATAACATTACATAGAAATTTGCAAAGTTCAAAATAAAAATTTTATATAATTTTGGACGAATACGCTTGCTGGCAAAACACTGGGTCAGTGGTAGTACCCAAAAGTAATCAATGTGGTAGTACCTAAAAGTAATTGATGCAATAATATCCTAAAGTATCCCAGAATAGTAACTATACAAGAAAGAGTTCTAGGAATGCGAAAGCGTAAAATAAGATATAAATTTGGTAGTACACCAAAATAGAATAATATATAGGAAAGAAAATAAGAGAAGTTATGCTTTGGTGTACTACCGCCGATAGGCAGGAAAGAGATCGGAAAGGCAGAAAGGTTTAGGAAAATATGAGAAAAAGAGCATGAAAAGAGTATGGCCAGACCTGATTCGGCACTTCATGCCTTATTCTTAGCAATTAAAAGGATCATAAAAGGCGGGATTGCACATCTGGGTCACCAACTTGGCACTTCGTGCTTCATCCGGCAATCAAATGGGCATCTCCAAACCTCCAACCAACCACCACCTCGAATGTAATGCAAAATTCTGAATTATCACGTGATATAAAACCCGTTACTATTGGTAACAGGTTTTCTCCAATTTTTTTTCGCCTCTACTCGCCTCCTACTTACTGATATATTGCCTCACAGCCCGTCATGGAAATTCTATTCAAAATGAAAAATAAAAGCCAACCAGCATAACCCTTCCCAAAGGACCACTCGATAGCAAACAAAGAGGTCCAGAACTGACACAAACCCCCAAACAGTAAATAAGAAGCCCTGCATTCAAAATGAAAAATAAAAGCCAACCAGCATTTATATAGCAATAATGAAACTAAAACGACACACAAGTCCAAAATAAGTAATAAACCCAACATAGTGAAATAACCACAAAAAGCCCGCAGAGTAACGAAAAATAGCAGATATCTAGAAGTCTATAAAAACAAGATATAGCAATCAAAACAAGCAAATATCTACAAAACAATAAAATAGCCATAGAACAATAAAAACAGTAACTTAGATAACATTATAGCGTAACAGATAACACTATAACATAACTAGATAGCAGTCTTATAAGACTGCTATCTAGTTATTTAGATTTATAAAAATTAAAATATAAATTATTGCTAACTCTAAAGCTCCGCATGAGCTAGCTCAAGTCAAGCTACAGTCTGGTTTGGCTTGGCTTGAAAAAAAAAATTCTGGCTTAAGCCAAAATGAGTCAAGCCACAAAAAATCTTGGCTCAACTCATTTAAGCTAAGCTGAGCCATGAAAAATTCTGGCTCAAGCCAAGTTGAGCTTGAGCTGGCTCAAGCTGGCTCAAGTTTTATTATCAAAAAAAAAGCTGAAACTAGGCGTTTTTATATGTAAAGTTACAAAAAAAAACACTGGAACTAATGGTCCTGGCAGGACTCTGAATAATACTAATATAACTCACATATGGATTTGTGTAGAGTTTATATGAAATTACTTTTTAAATCTACAAATTGAGTTTGCGTAGATCAGTCAATTTGAGAGTAACTCACATATTATGTTTGCGTGGAGTTTATAATAGATATACGTGGATTTATTTTTAAAAAATACTAATTTCAGTAAATTAAATTACTCAGTATTTACCAAAATTTATTTTATTTTATTTATTTTTTTACTTTTTTTTGGTATTTTATACCAAATTTATTTATTTTTATTATTCTTTTTCAGTTTTTAATACCCTAATTCCAAAAGTCTGATCGTGTTTTTCGTCTGGCAACACTACAAAACATAAAAAAAAAATTAATTAGTTAAAAAAATACCAAAAAACACTTCTCTCATCCCCCTTACCTTAATTCTAAAAGCCCAGTCATATTTTTCATCTGGCAATACTACAAAAAAAATAAAAAAAAGTTAATACTTAATTAATTAAAAAAAAATAACAAAAAACCTCCCCCAACTCTCCTTTACTTTAATTCCAAAAATCCAGTCATGCTTTTCATCTGGCAACACTATAAAAAATAAAAAAAAAACAATTAATTAGTTAAAAAAATACCGAAAAATACTTCCCCCACTCTCCCTTACCTTAATTCTAAAAGTCCAGTCATACTTTTCATCTGGCAACACTACAAAAAGTAAAAAAAAGGTAATACTTAATTAATTAAAAAAAAATAATGAAACACCTCTCCCAACCCTCCCTTACCTTAATTTCAAAAGTCCGATCATGCTTTTCGTCTGACAACACTACAAAAAATAAAAAAAAACAATTAATTAGTTAAAAAAATACTGAAAAATACTTCCTCCACCCTCCCTTACCTTAATTTCAAAAGTCTGATCGTGCTTTTCGTCTGGCAATACTACAAAAAATAAAAAAAAATAATTAATTAATTAGTTAAAAAAATTTACCGAAAAACACTTCTCCACCCTCCCTTACCTTAATTCTAAAAGTCTGGTCATGCTTTTCATTTGGCAATACTACAAAAAAAATAAAAAAAAGTTAATACTTAATTAATTAAAAAAACAACAAAACACCTCTCCCAACCCTCTCTTACCTTAATTCCAAAAGTCCGGTCATGCTTTTCATCTGGCAACACTACAAAAAGTAAAAAAAAAGTTAATAATTAATTAAAAAAAAATAACAAAACACCTCCCCCAACCCCCCTCCCTTATCTTAATTCCAAAAGTCCAGTCATGCTTTTCGTCTGGCAATACTACAAAAAAATAAAAAAAAAATAATTAATTAATTAGTTAAAAAAAACACTGAAAAACACTTCCCTACCCTCCCTTACTTTAATTCCAAAAGTCTGGTCATGCTTTTCGTCTGGCAACACTACAAAAAGTAAAAAAAAAAAGTTAATACTTAATTAATTAAAAAAAAAACAACAAAACACCTCCCCCAACCCCTTCTTTACCTTAATTCTAAAAGTCTGATCATGCTTTTCGTCTGGCAATACTACAAAAATAAACTGATAAATGATTAAAAAAAAAATCAGATATTCAGATTATCTGATTAGATCAGCAAGTCACATGATCCTGCTTTTATACCGAATAATTCATTATAGCGTTAATAGCGTTTTATATTATAAAATCACAAAAAAAAATGCTGGAACTATTGGTACCAGCATTTTTTATTCATAAAATTGCAAAAAGTGTCAGAACAAATAATTCTGACATTTTTTATATATAAATTTGCAAAAAAAACACTAGAACTATTGGTACTGGCATTTTTTATATATAAATTGTAAAAAATTACCAAGCTTGATCTGGCTCATGAGCCGGCTTGAGCTTTTCAAGCCAAGCCCACTGCCAGCTTGAATTTATCAAGCCAAGTCTAATACCTGACTTAAGCTTTTTCAAGCTGGCTTGTGAACCACCAAACCAATTTAATCATGGCTTGGCTTAGCTCAACTTGAAAAGCTTGAGCCAGCTTGCAAGTTGGCTCAACTTATGCGGAGCTTTAGCCAACCCTTATGAACAACTTCTTAAAGTTAACAAGTTAATTTAAAATAAAAAAAATTACACTTTAAAATTAAAATTACTTAAACAATAAATAATTGAAAGTACAAAAGTTGATCGCATTCTATAAATATTAATCCAATCATCCTCAAATTTTTACTATAAATAGAATCGATCTTGCTAAACAATTTTACTTAAATAGAAAAAGGCAATTTCATTTGACCAAAGTGGTAAAATCATACTCTGAAGTTGCAAAATAGGTTTTTGCAAAAAAATTGATAATACAAAAATAGCCAATACTTCACAAATATTAGTCCAATCATTATAAAAATTTATACACAGGTAGATTTGATATCACTAAATAATTTTTTAAACATAAAAAAGCAATTCATTTGACCAAAGTGATGTTATTACATCCTAAATTTAAAAGAGAAAAAAAAATTTTTTGAAGTTAGTATTGTTTAAAAAATATAATTATCTTCACAAATATTATACTTAGAATCATAAAAATTGAAATACAAATACTTTTTACAACTGCTGAACAATTTACTTAAACATAAAAAGGTAATTTCATTTGTCCAAAATTCATTTTATATATGAGTAAAATTAGCAAACAAAAAATATAAAAACATGATTTTTTTTATAAATATTAAATACAATATTGTGTTTATAAAATTAAAATGTGTAAAATAATAGAAAAGAAGTATCAGTTTAAAAAAATTTTTTGTAAAAAAATTTTTTGATATACGTGTGAAATTAAAATTTTCTCTCTATATATCAATCACCGCGCATGTAACATGTAGATCATTTTCATATTAAAAGAAATTTGTGTAACTATAATCGAGTTACTTCATTTTATAATTAACCATCAATTTTAATATGCAACTCCTATACAAATTAAGTAATATCATAGATTGTCATGTGCTTTATCAGTTTTTAAAACTAATTTTCCATTTTTACAATTATTTTTTTTCTTTGCATATACGTGAAATTTACGTTTAAAAACTACTATTTTTTGAGATCTTTATAAAAGTATGGACAAACACATAATGTTAATAGCAAAAATATATGTAAATTTGCACGAGGAAAAAGATTTTCTAAGGTTATAAGGGCAGTTTTTCAATTAATTTTTGTATAAATACGAAAAAACTGTTTTTTTGAAAAAAAAAAAAGATTTTTTATGTCATAAAATTTTAAAAAGAAATTTTTAACTAATAATAAATATTTCATTTTTAGCCATAAATTTACAAAAGAAACAACTTTTATTAAGGTAATAGTGCTGGTTATCCAACTAGATTTTTAGTTATTATTGAATCTACTAATATTTTTCTGTTTATTAATATGAAATAATGACAAATTTTTATTTATCATTAGTAAACAAGAGGAGAATAACGTTATTAAGCTCATTTTTGGGTAATATATTTATTTTTAACTAAAAAATAATACAAAATTTTCATTGTTTTTAACCAATTTATTTCTGTCCAATCATATTTAAATATTAGATTTTTATTGTAAAAAAGATATTTTTTAATATTTAATTGTTCTTGAAATTAATGGGTAGTTTATTTTACAGTTAAAACAACTAAAATAATAAAGAAATTTTACAATTTAATTATATAAATAAAATAAAAAGCAAAAAAATTTTTTTTGATGAATTTAAATTATATTTATTGTATTAAAAAATTATTTAGATTTATGTATTTTAACTTTTTACATTTTCTATTTTAATTTAAATTTTTATAATACTCGTTATGGTTGACAAATGACAAGTTTTTTGCATTAATTTTTTATTTTTAATGAAAAAAATACATCAACTTCTAACTAAGATCCAACTTGAAAAACAAAATGTATTTGAAAAAATTTTTTAATAAATACTTAGGGGCCATTTAGAAGTTTTATTTCCCATATTTAGTTTGAGAGTTATTTTGTATAAATGAAGTGTTATATTTGGCCTGAAATTTTCAATTTTAACCAAATTTAGGCTGAAATTACGATTTTGGCCAGAATTAAGGAAATTTCGGCCAGAATTATAAATTCAAAAATCGTTAATTTAACCAATTAAATAAATTTTGGTTGATTTTAAACTTTACATATGTGTTATATGTTGGAAGAGGATGCTGTGCCAAAAATTTTATTATGTTAACTATAATAAAGCAAATTAGGGGGTTACATGCACGGTGATTGATATATATAAAAATCTTTGTTATACGAATAAGGGGTTCTGCTACACAAATATAATTACTGAGCTGAAATAAAAATAAGTTTAACTACGTATTTAAATATCTAACCAACTAAAAATTTTATATTAAAATAAGCAAATAAAAGTCTTACATAGGGGTTTTTTTTTTATATGATCATTAAGTAAACTCAAATCTAACATATTTATATATTGTTTAGGATCCTAGCTAGATCCTAAAATAATACATGCAACTTTATATCTTAAAAGTTGGATTAAAAATAAATTGGGAGTTATAAATAATGAAAATGATAAAGAAAATACTAATACTAATAGAGGTATACCAGAAATCAGCTAATTTAATAGGAGGATAAGTGGTTAACCTAAAAATCAGGTTTCTATGATTGGCTATAAATTATATAATATATATAATATATTATTATTATTTATATATTAAAATAGTTTTTTGCAATTATTTAGCCATCTAATAGCTCAATTTAACTAATTTTTTTTTTGTTTTATAGGGCTTAATAAAAGTTATAAATAGGGCTCCAATTGGTTTCAATAATTACTTAACTGTACTAATCAGTTTCAGTATCAGAGTAATTTCAGTTTTCATGGTTTACTGAACTGAACCTGTCAGTAAATTTACTGATCAGTTTCAGTAATTGCAGTTTCAGTACTGGTTTTGCGATTTACTGAACTGATTTACCAATTTAAAAAATGTTTTATTTTTTTATAAGAAAAACATTTTTGTTCAATAAAAGAACGTTTTTACAACATTTTTTTAT
This sequence comes from Rhizophagus clarus, assembly GCA_015698045.1. Lineage (NCBI taxonomy): Eukaryota > Fungi > Glomeromycota > Glomeromycetes > Glomerales > Glomeraceae > Rhizophagus > Rhizophagus clarus. Next base: position 1,654,088 of record BLAL01000215.1, read on the forward strand.
TAAAATATTAAAAAAGTTGTGAAAACATTCTTATGTTAATTTTAAAAAAACGTTTCACATTTATTAAAAGTTTAATTAAAATAAAAAATGTTTTTACAACATTTTTATTAATATCATTAAAAAAATGTTGCGAAATGCTTATTTTTTTAATTATACACATAAATAACGTTGTTTGCAACATTTTTTAACTCCATTAATTAAAAACGTTGCGAAATGTTTTTTATTTATGAATTAATAAAAAAAAAGTAGTTTGCAACGTTTTTAATGATATTAATAAAAATGTTGCGAAAATGTTTTTTATTTTAATTTACACATAAAAAAACATTGTGCTCAACATTTTTAACTACTTTACAGAAACTTAAAAATTCTAAACAATGACGAATTGATATTGTAATGATATTAAATATATATTGTAACAATATCGATTTGCAAATGATATCATTATGATATCAAAATGATATTGATACATTATTGATTGGATATATCAAAATGATATCGTAAAAATATTTACTTAAAGAAATATCTAATCGATATCATATTCATATTGTTATAACAATGATAATTTTTTAAAAAAATGTGAAACAAATATGATATCAATATAATATCGTATCGATATGTATTCAGTATTATTATGACATCGTAAAAATATCATCTTATAAATATCAAATCGACATCAATTCACTATTGGCAATATAACGAATCGACATCATTTTGATATAGTTAAACAATAATAAAATTTTTAAAAAATGTGATACAAAAACGATATCAATATAATATCGTATCGATATGTATTCGGTATCAATACAATATTATAAAACATTATCTTATAAATATCAAATCAACATCAATTCGATATTGATAATATAACGAATTGATATCATTTTGATATAATTAAACAATAATAAAATTTTTAAAAAATATGAAACAAACATGATATCAATATGATATCGTATCGATATGCATTAAGTATGAATACGACATCATAAAAACATCATTTTATAAATATCAAATTAACATCATATCAATATTGGCAATATAACAAACGTATCAACATCATTTTGATATAATTAAACAATAAATAGTATATTTTCAGATCGTTTAGTTCAATATCAAATTGAAATATTTTAATAATTTGTAATCTAATTAAAAAAAGTATAATTTAATTATACACATTTAGTTTGCTTTTAGCTAGTAGTGGTATCATAATAGTTATTATTGTAAAATTTGTACAAAAAAAGAAATAAAATTTTTTTTTAATTGATATTTCAAATATCGTATTGAAAATTTAGATCTTTGATATGACTAATGCTACCTGTTCCAAATTATTGATGAGTTGTTGCTGTAAAAAATCAAAAAAAGTAATTAAAAAGCAGACTGTCAAATTATTTGTATAAAATGTGGAAAAGTGATAAGAATGGAAGTCAATAGAATAGTTGAGAGAACTGAATTATAATTTATTAACAAAATTATTTATAAATTTATTTTCTATACATTTGCCATTTAATAGTTTCATTTTCTAATTTATTTTCTATTTCTATTATTTGGTTTAACTTTTGTTGATATAATTCTACAGCAAATATTTTTTGTCGTTTTAATTGTGTAATTTCTAAATAAATATTAGTAATTGATGATGATATTATTTATAAATAATAATTTATAATTACCTTTATCTTTATTTTAATCGTTTTGATTAAAGAGTTGACCTAAACCAATTTTTTGATTAGAAACCAAATAACAACCGAATACAATTATATACTTCACAAATCCTTTTATTAAACCTTCCAAAAAAATAAATAAAAAAAAAAAAAAAGATATGTATAAAAAAAAAATAAAAAAAGCTATCTAAAAGATCTGAGAAACTAAGGCGAACCTAATAACCACTCTAAGCAGTTTTAAAGTGTTCACTCACCTTATCTCTCTTTTTTTTATTGTTTGAAAAAGATTTATTTTTCTTTCTTTTAACTTATTTTTGCTTCTTCGGTGAACCATTTTCCATCATTTGTAAGTTATAAATTGGAGGAAAAGGTATTTAGGAATTTTTTAGAGAAAAAAGAAAGAAATTTCTTATCGAAGTAATTTAGATTATTTTATTAACGATATGTTACTTTATTTAGTAATAGAACATTCAAGGTCAAGATCAGATGTACACTAAATATTGTGTAAATGAGGGTACACACCAATACACGTTATATAATTCAAATTATTTATACAAAGAGTAATCTAAACGTCTTCCAAATTTTTTTTTTTAATTAAAAACATTAAGGTGTGATGTTTAGAATAATGGTCATTTCACTCGTAAAAACTTACTAAATTTATTATCATTATAAAATACATAATTTTATAAAAAAATTAGGCATGAGCTTTTACTAAAGATTTTATAACTATGTAAAATTTAACATTATTAATACTATATATGATTAAAGGACATTATAAATAAAATAACTTACCGATAAAAAATTAACAATGTTACTACCGCTTCTTGATGGTATAGATAATTCCTTTGTCATTCTATCTAACGCCTTAATAGCAGCTAAATTTTTATCATTCCACAAGATTCTGACAGCTTCTCTAACGAAATCAACTAATGTAACCAAACCTCTATTGTTAATTAATTCTGAAATGTTTACGGCAACAAGTTGTCTGCTTAAAATTTTTTGTGCAACACTTTCGTCAACATATTCTTTAATCTCTTTCTGAGATATATTTCCAGTGGTACCTCTATTTTATTCATTAATTAATAATAATACAATTACAGCACTATTTATTGCCAACAAAACAATTAAACATATACCTGCTGTTTCTTATTTCTTTATATTCTTCTACAAAGCTTAAAATATTTTGATTGAATTTATTCCTGAAATCTGTAAGGAATTTACGAAAACGTTCAAGATAGCTTTTTACCTCGCTAGTATATATCTTGATTCAGAAAATCTTTACGATCAGGTCATCAAGAATCTTATTGTCTGGATTCCTCACGCGCAGGAATAGACATTTTACTGACTCATCCCAGAGTCAGATTTTATCCTAAAACATTAGAAGACGCATTATTTAATGATTTAAACATAATAAATATTACCATATTGATTCAATACTAACTTCATTATTTTTTGATTCAACAACATCTGATGATTCGTTCATTTCATTTGCGAGTCGTAAGATTTCAGGGTGTTTGACAAGCCAGTTAACTATTTCCAATTTTGAATGCTTTCGAAATTGTTCTGGAATTTCATCTGCTTCTTCGCCATTATCATCTCCTTCATCATCATCATCATCATCATTATCGTAATCTTCATCACTTTTGTCCCTTACTCCCTCTTCAACTATTACGTTTAGTTTATTGACACGCACACCTATATGTAATATATCATTGCAATTGTTTTAATTAGATTAATATCAATGAATTAAAGTCTACACATATTAATATTACCTGACATTAATTCATTCGCCTCTTCAATGTCTATATCTCTTCTCTTTTTCACGATACCAATTTGTCCTGAGTTCTTTTGACTTTTTTTCGGTCCTTTCATATATATTTTTGGTATTTTACTATTTATTATCCTTACATATAAGCAAATCTTATTAAAAAAAGTAATATATATACCTGTTCTAACTTCTATTTCTTTACCTTCAGATGATTTACGTTTAGACATAGTATCAGGAAAATATAAACAAAAAAATATAAATATAAAAAAGAAAAAAAAACGTACTGCATCCTTACGATATAAATATGAAATCTTGGTTATTGTAAATTATGATAACAATACACAATTGGAAAATATACATGATCTCGACATCATGAGGAATGCAGAATCAGTTGAAAATATCGAAAGAATTATGATAGAAAAGGGAGTGAGAAAAATTAATGGAATATTTCGTTTTAAATTCCCATTTTTATAAAAAAGGAGTGAGAAGTAATATTTTAATGCTGATTTATTGTATTACAAATATTACAAACACGAATAATATTGTTTAAATTTAACCATTGTAATTTATTGTAATACAATTTATTGTATTACAAATACGAATAATATATGTTAAATTTGACATTGTAATTAGAATTTTATTATCAAAAATATATATATATAATAAAATATAAAAATAAAAATAAAATAAAAATTTATAATATAAAAATAAAAAAAAAAATAGAAAATAGTAAAGGGTAAAATGATAAAAAAAAATTGTTTTAATGACGGTGTCGATGACAGGGGGTAAGGAGAATAAGAGCGCCTGCGCTTGTGGCAGTGATGAGATCGAGAGCGCCTGCACTCTTGATACTCATATCTCCTATGATCTACCCTATTTCTTCTCGCTGCGCAGACCAGTGCTTAAAATAAAACAATTAGTTAATTATAAATGTGATAAATTAAATAAAAAAAATCAATTAAATAATAAATTGTTACTTTCAGCAAGCCAGAATTCATCTGACAACTCATCATGAAAACGTTCATCATAAAGAATTGGTGTGTGGGTAGGAAATCCTTCCAGATTTTCATTCAATAACCTTTTCAAATTTTCATAACCACTTTTTAGTGCATTCCATTTATTTCTGCACTGTCTTTTTGTCGGCGCAAAGTTTTGGTGATCATTATTTATGTTTTGTGATATATGGTTCCAAATCACCTTTTGATCGTGAATGGCAGTAGTACAAAAAAATTGTTGATACAATCGATGATACTGAATTAACGAGAGAGTAGCGTCGTTTAGTCATTGTAAAGCCCGGTATTTAATTGTGCCATTTTTTAATATTATTATAAAATAAAAAAAAATATTATAAAATCGAGTAATTGAGAGTAATTGATTTAATTAGAGAAAGAAAGTATTTTAAAATGAGTGAAATGGCGAACAGGCTCCATATTTATAATAAATTTTATTATTATTTCTTGAACTCCATATTACGATTCTGCATAGATCTTAATGTAATCATCTTTAGATCCTACATATATTACGCATATTTTTTTGATTACACCATTTATTAATCTATTCAAAGCATGTCTTAAAAATATAATTTTCTTGGACCTTATAATAATTCATAAAAATTTTACCCAAATTTTTATGATCTTAATGTAATCATAGATCCTGCATATCATTTGCGTATAGATATTTTATTATATTATTACAAAAAACAGGGCTAAGTGTTTGTTTCATTATAGTTATCTTTGCTAATTGACGATTGCTATTCGAAGTTTTATAACAATGAGCAATAAGAAGAACGATTCAAAGAATAGGTACGCTAATTTTGCATAGCAAATAAAAAAATAATTTTTTATTGTGGTAATTTAGTTATCATCAAGTTTAACAAAGTAAGATTGAATATTTGTTAGATATTCAAATATTATTGGATGTGATTCAAATATATCATGTGATTTGAATACTCGTTACGTTCTTCAGATTTAGAAAAATTATTTAAGTCAATAAATTCAGATTTTAGGTACAATTTATAAAAAAGAAATATTATTTTTAATAAGGTTGGCCACAAGTATATCAGCAATAGAAAATATTTTATATCAATAAAAAAAATATATTTTTTTTTTATTATAAATCAACTCACTAACTGTATACAAATTGATAAAAGTAATTCTTAATTTCCTTACATAATCCCAAGTGTGAAATTGTGAATACAGATAAGAAGATAATCGGTGGTCTTAAATGAATTGTTAAAAAAAAAAGAATATGATCACATAAAATTTTTTTTTTAAAAAGAAATTCTTCTCACCGCTACCTTACCACATAAAAATTCTTTGCCAATTTGTATACTACATTATAGTTAAAAAAATTGTACATCAATATCAGCATCGAAACATCAATATATACCGATAATTAGAACTTAATTCAAACTTAATTTACTCCATTTTGAGAATACCGTAAATAATTGGCTAATGACCTAGTACAGATATGTAACAAAATCGGCATTGATTTTAACCGAATTGATCAACTATTTTGCTTTTTTTTTGGGTTTTTTTTTTGTCGACACTCGACACGCTGATAATATAAAGGTATTTATAATTTAAAGCTTTAATTGAATCATAAAATTCTAAATTAAGATATCTTAAATTTTTTATAAAGATGAGAAGATGATTTAATCATATCGAACTAAAAAAACCAATTTGAATTCAAAATCAGTTTTCCTACAGCAACCCTAATGAGATAACAGAATCTGACAAAAGAGTAGCAATACGTTCACCTGTACGTTCACCTGATAATGATAACGAAGACATGGACTTTCAATATGATTATGAAGATGGTAATTTAAGTTTTCAAGACAATAATGATAATGATAATGCATATGATTCAATTGATCCTCAACACTACAATGATGAGATGATATTTTCGCAAAATGATATAAATTTATCAGATACTGAAGAGGAAGAAGAAAGTGACAACGATTACAATAGCGAAGAGGAAGAAGTAGATGATAATGAAATCAATGATGAAGAGGAGAAAGGGGAAGGTAACAATGATGATAATAAAGTGGAAGAAGAACGTAATAATGATGAAGAGGAACGTAATGGCGAAGAGGAAGAAATACATCAAATTATTGAAGTTTTGGATAAAGACGAGATACCATCCTGTAATGGTGAATTTGCACTGTACTTTAATAATTATACGGCTATGGCACTATTTTGTTGGCTTCAGAAGCACAATGTTTCTACGAAAGCATATGAAGATCTTGTTGATATCATTCATAATCCTCAATTTGAGCCTACCCATATGATAAAAAATATCCGAAGATTTTAATTATCGAGAAAACGTCTTCCTCTCCTACCAATAATAACAAAGTCTATTAAAATTTTACCAAAAAAAACTCTGTCAACTTCACAAGGATCAAAGCTTTTATATCAACTCTCAATTAGTGAAATTATATGGCGTGTTCTGAATAATCTGATGTTGAAATTCAGAATATGGAAATAATTTTTAAATAATTAATATTATTTTATTTTTTTATAGGTTTTTGTTAGTTTTGTTAATTTACCAAATATACACGTTAATATGCATCTTTTGATGCATGCTAAAACCTTTAGGACACTTACTAATACCCAAGTGAGTATAAAAGAAATGGTTCATCATATATTTAAAGGAATGGTACCAAAGACTAATTGCAAAAACATAGATTTGGATTTATTAAAACGTTACAATACTCTATTTGCAATTCGACATTTAGCAGATGGTGGTATAGATCCAAGATTTAATAGATCTTGTACTGGATTTACAAATTCAAATTTTGGCCAATTATTTCTGAACTGGTATGTTACAGAGGATAAATATTCAATTGAAGAACAAGCTCAAGATAATGATGACACAAAAGGCAAGATAGTAGTAATAGTATAATATAATATAATATATACTTTATATTTATTTTTTCACATGTATCTGATCTTTATTTTAGTTGTTTCACCGGTAAATTTTATTTCCAATATTTCCTTAAAAAAAAGAATGTCAAAGCAGGAACGTGATTCACTTCTCTTAACTTTACATAATTTTAAAACTGAGTTGTTTTTATCTTATGTGGATATGAAATTTAAGGCAGCACTTATGAATATTTCAACTAGTTGGTACAAATTGGTATCATTTACATTTGAAGAAGAAAGTGGTATCCTTTCAAAAGTCTACTTACACCTTGGTGATTTTATCACAATTTATGAAGAAGATCACGAAGAATCTTATGCAGTTATCAAGGGTATCTTTCGACATAAAAGTAATAATGACAAATATTATGCCTTTATTGTTGTAGATTGGTTTGAGGATACTGGAGGTGAACATTCAGTATTAAAATGTCCACTCTACCGCCTTCAAGCAACAGGAAATAAATGGAGACGCATTTTTCCAATTACTATAATAGATAAGTACATTTTATTCATAATTGTAATTCAGAAAGGTGCCAACTACCTAATCATGATACCACAAATAGAATTTGGATAAAAAATAATTTTTATTTTACAGCCGTATAATTGTTTGATTATATAAATATATAATTTGTGTCAGTTTTAAAATTAACCAATAAAATCACATTAATCATTATGCATGATGTAATATATTAAAATTAACCAATCAAAATTGATTTGTTTACATGCATGTGAGATCTAAAATAGCTAAAATTCGTAATGTTTTGTTTATTTTCAAAAATAAACTTCTCTCTTCTTAAATATTATACTTGTCTTAACACTTTACGGTATTTTCTTCTTTTCTCTTTTATCCAAGTTACTTTACTTATCTTTTACAATATTAACAATACTTTGGCATTTTAATTTATATATATGATATAGCCATCAACACAAAGACCGTTCGCCAAAAAAATGTATAAGACAAAAAAACTACTTTTAAATAAATGGTGAAGCCGAATATTATATTTGTTTTATATTTTAACACTTTATGGTATTTTCTTCTTCTCTCTTTTACTTTACTTATTTTTACAATATTAACAATACTTTGGCATTTTGGTTTATATTCGATATAGCCACCAACACGAAGACCGTTCGCCAAAAAACGTATAAGACAAAAAAACTACTTTCAAATAAATAGTGAAACCATTAAGCAGGTATTAAAATATCATATACACATATTTTTCATATTTTTTTGGACTCTACCATATTCGTAAAGTCTACTGATTCTGTAGGAGGAATTGGTTATGTACTTTCTTTACAATAGGGTATAGTTTAAGTCTTTCTTTGTTAGACTGTGGTATTACTTAAGAGAGTTAGAATGTATTCTCAAATGCTATGTTCAAATTGCTAAATATTTGAGCTTTCTTTTGTAATATTTGCTTAACCTGGAGGAAAATGTTATGAAATAGGGCTGGACATTTTATGACATTTTCTGCCGCCAATTACTTTGTCTGAGGTGGCGTCAGTTGTAGCAGCCAGCATTTTTTTTTTATAATATTATGGTTTTAAGAATTAACACTTCCAAATTTAAAGAGCTAACGTTAAAAATATTATCATTTTTATTTTTTCTCAAAATCCCAGAGATTACCTGCTTTAACTATTATCTCAAGGTTATGTATTAAATTTAAATTTTAAATATATTTTATAAAGTGTATATTATATTAATCATGATTGTTTTTTTTTATATTTTTTTAAATTTAATATAAAATTGTTTTTGTGATGTAATTTATAAAATTACTATGATGTAGTTATGATATCAAATAAATATTATAATACTTTAGCAATGTTAATTTGATATTAATATGATATTTCTATGATATAGTTACGATGTTAAATAAATATAAAAACATTTTTATAATATTAATTTGATGTTAATATGATATCGCTACAATATGGTTACAATATCTAATAAATGTTATAATACTTTGCAATGTTAATTTGATGTTAATATGTTATCTTTATGATATAGTTACGATATCAAATAAATGTTATAATACTTTGGAAATGTTAATTTGATGTCAATATATTATCTTTATAATATAGTTACGATATCGAATAAATATTATAATACTTTGGCAATGTTAATTCGATATTAATATGTTATCTTTACGATATAGTTATGATATCAAATAAATGTTATAATACTTTGGTAATATTAATTTGATGTTAATATAATATTACTACGATATAGTTACGATATCAAATAAATATCATAATACTTTAGCAATATTAATTCGATATTAATATGATATTGCTACGATACAGTTACAATGTTAAATAAATGTCGTATAGTGATCACAGAGATATCGTACTAATCAATAACGAATAGATATAGTTACGACTAACTTAACGATGATGATTCAACTTTTTACTATGATATCGTGATAATATCGTAACAATATCATTATGGTATCAAATCGACATCGATAAATAACCTCAAGTTTCAGTAAAGTATATTGATAAAAAACGTTGCAAAACATTTTTTATTTATAAATTTAAACGAAAAAAAAATATTTTCGCAATGTTTTTTTTTAAAAACATTGGTAAAAATGTTGTAAAACATTTTTTACTTATAGATTTAAACGAAAAAAAAACATTTTCGCATTGTTTTTCTTTAAAAATATTTTTGCATTGTTTTTTTTAAAAATGTTGTTCGCAATATTTTTTAACTCCATTAAATAATAACGTTGCAAAAATGTTTTTTATTTATGAATTTACACATAAAAAAAATGTTGTGCTCAACGTTTTTAACTATATTGATAAAAAACGTTGCAAAACGTTTTTTATTTATAGATTTAAACGAAAAAAATATTTTCGCAATGTTTTTTTTAAAAAATGTTGGTAAATGTTTTTTACTTTTGAATTAATAAAAAAAAATGTTGTTCGCAACATTTTTTAACTCCATTAATTAATAATGTTGCGAAATGTTTTTTACTTATAAATTAATAAAAAAAATATAGTTCGCAACGCTTTTTAATGGTATTAATAAAAATGTTGCAAAAATGTTTTTTGTTTTAATTTACACACATAAAAAATGTTGTGCTCAACATTTTTAACTATATTGATAAAAACGTTATGAAACATTTTTATTTATAGATTTAAACGAAAAAAAAACATTTTTGCAATATTTTTTTTAAAAAACGTTGATAAACATTTTTTTTAAAAAACGTTGATAAACATTTTTTACTTTTGAATCAATAAAAAAAAATGTAGTTCACAACGCTTTTTAACGGTATTAATAAAAATGTTGCGAAATGATTTTTTATAACATTTCGCAATTTTTTTTTGTGAAATCAATGATAACGTTGCGATACAGTTTTTTACAGCATTTCATAACTTTTGTGAAATATTTTTTTACATTTCGCACCATTTTTTATCATTTTAATAAAAAAATATATTGCGAAATGTTATTTTTTGTCAATTAAATGGTTTCACATCTTTTTTTTAATACATAACTTATCAGTAATTCAGTTCAGTTTTCGATAATTACTGACTGGTATCGGTATTGATGATTACTGAAACTGATCAGTTTCAATCAGCGCAGAAAATCTATTATAATTTAACCAGTTTTTCTAGTAAATTTATGATAAAACTGGTAAAATCTTACAATCCTGGAATTGTTCTGGTCATGGCGCAGCAGATTTCTGAAATATTTTGTAAATACCGGAAATTTCATTTGATAAATTTATTTCGCAAAAAAAGTATTTTATCTTTATTTTATTATTCCAGTAGTTTATTACAATACGATTATTTAAAGCCAGTACGTCTTTTCTGGCTACTCCAGATTGTATATGCACGATTATAATTAAACTCCTTACTTTCTGACCCTTCCAAAGAAACGCGCATTAACATATCTAACGTATTTGTAGCTAATGAATTCCTGTCTTTTGTTTTAATTTATTCTGTCTACTGAAACTACGTTCACATTCTACACTTGAAAAAGGAATACAATAAACTATTTGAATTAACTTGATAATATTCGGAAATACATCAATATAATCTTGTATTAATAGAGGAAGTATTACCTCTATGTCATTAGAAGCAAAATTATTGGTAATAATCATTTTAAACCTTGCCCATTCTTCTATGCATTTGTTAATATCAAAAATCGCAGGTAACTGAATATTATTATGAAAATTAGGACATTCATAATATTTTAATATGTTTCCTAATTCATTATCTCCAAACCATAATAGTTCCTGGGATTCTTTTGGCCATTCACGCAGATTTAATATTTTCATGGAAGTAAATAATTGCCAAGTAGGAAATCTTTGCTGGAGTTCATTAACAATACTTGTTGAATATTCAAGTATATCCATTGTAAAATCATCATAATCTTGTTCAATAAATGAAAGAACATTATCCATATATTTTATTAAAGAATTTCCAAATGGGTTAGTTTCATCAATAAACGCTTAAACTTTTTGTCCGAATCTTTGATTTTGATCTAATAGAATATATTCTTTTTGAATAGAATTGATTGTAGCCTGTATCATGGAATCAATATCAGAAAATTTTAAATTTCTTTTTTGTAGAAATTTACTTAATTGCGTTACATGCTCTAAAATATCATAAAAATAATACAAAAATGTAAGAATTCTCCAAGATGTTAGCTGTTCATATAATTTCCTTCTATCCTTATTTTTTGATTCTTTAAAAATCCTAAGTAATGCAGGGATCGAATTACAGACATTTTTAATAGCATCGTACTATGCGAGCCATCGTATCTCATACAACTTTTTTATTTTTAAAATTGGATCTTCCAAAAGATTTTGAATTTCTCGCAATTGTTGAATATGTGAGCATAAATTTTTAAAATAATTATAAATTTTTCTAACCAAGGATTCAATTTCTTCATAAAATCTAAGTTCTTTCTTTGCATCTTTACATACTAGAGCCAATCTGTGAGCCACACAATGATTAACAATTAAAGGATAAGTGCAAATTCTAGAAAACTTCGTGATCACTTCTTCATTTTTTCCTAACATAACTGAAGCACCATCAGAAGCAAATGCCACAAGTTTAGGCAAGATTTTTCTTTTTTCAAAAATATTGATTAAAACTTTTGTAATGCCTTCTGCATTGCAACTGGTTAAAGGTACAATGCACAAAAAACGTGTCTTTAAAATTCCTTCTCTTGTTACATACGAAACATATATATTTAAATGTTTTGTTGTAGTAATATCCGTGCTTTCATCGATCATCACACCAAATGCCGTAACATTAGATAATTCATCCCAGATTTCTTTTTTAATAGTATCAGACATTGCTTCCAAAAATTCATATCCTGAAATATAATTCGTATATGTAATAGTACCATCTAAAAGATTTGGTGAATTTGATTCTTTTATTAATTCAACAATAGATGGTAAAGGTTTAAGAGGTAAATTTTTTTTTGCTAGGAAATAAACAGCTCGTATTATACCAATAATATGATTTGTATTTGCATCAGAAGAAAAATGTACTTTTTGTAATAATTCCATTTGTATTTTGGCTTTTTCTAGTTTTTCTGCATCTTTATGATCTTCAGTATTTGTATGTTTTTTAATTGCTGATTTTCTTGAAATATTCGTAGCTCCTTCTGTAGCAAATTTATTTTTCTTTTTGTGCCGCATACATAATGTACAATACATTCTTTTGTTAATTTCATCATAGCGTAACTAAGAAAATTCAGCTAACCATTTGGATTTAAATATTTTTTCATGAATACAGGGTTTTTTAACATCTTTATTTGAATTATCTTCATCTTCAAATATTTGATCTTCTTGAAATATATCATTTTTATTAATTCTTTTACGTTCAAAGCCATATTGTAATAGCGACATTGTAAAAATTATAAAAAAAAAGATAAAAGATTATCTTATTTATTTAGTAATACAATATAAAACCAGAATTTTTTTTTAATTCCGGTCACATGTACTGGTTAAAAAAATAAATCGCCGGAATTTTTATCTTTAACCAGAATTTTTCCAAAATTTTTCCAAGATTTTTTTCCGCGTTAGTTTCAATAATCACTAATACTGATACTGATCAATTCAGTTCAGTATCAGTTTTTGCAAAAACTGTACCGAACCAAACCAATCAGAGCTCTAGTTATAAAATAAAAAAAAATCATAAGAATTGGATTACTAAATCCAAAATTAATTATATAAATATAATTATATATATTATTATATATTTTTTTAGTCAATCAAAATGTGATCAGGTGGGACCCATAACTCAAATGAAGTACTTTATGTACAAGCTTGATCACAAAGTATAATAGTCTATTAATGGTGACTGATTGATAACAAAAACCTATAAATTGGCTTATGAATAGCCAAGTGATCTGCTAGTCACAAGTAAAGTTATTTAAATAGTACCATTCGTAATTATTTTTGAGAAGTGACTATTCTGTGATATTAAACATATTAAAAATTCAGATAATGAAATAACATAAATTGGTCTCTATTGAAATATCTTTAAATAAAGGAAAGAATTTAATATCATGGTTAGTAAAATCTACTTTACTATCAAAAAAATTCTCACTACTTAATCTCTCTTTTGCTGATCTATCAACTATATCATTTCCTTCAATCCTGTCATGATCTTTTATTTTTACTAATTTCAGTTTCAAAAGTTTCTTTTTGTATATCATCTTGATTTTCATAATTACTAAAAAATTCAGTTGCTTCAATCTTAAACGTGTCTGCAGGTATTCCTAATTATTAATTGCCTAAATGGCATATTGACTATCCATATGTATAATGACGCTTGATTCTTTTAAAGCAGTGAGAAGAATCAAAAAGATTGCTACCAATTCTGCCTTAGTGGATGAAAGTCAATACGTTAGCCTAGCTGAAGTGATGATGATTGTGCTATCCTATAATTCTATATAAACACCTGTACCTATTTTGCTTACATAATTGTTTGCCATATAGTGAAACATGATGTGAAAATTTTGCAGTTGAAGTAAACTATTTGTATAAAAATTTAAAGTTTCATCAGTTGCCATATGACTGTGAAGTGTCTCATTAAACATAATTAGGAATTGCCTCAGGTAATAAATAAAATATAAAAATAAAGTAATATTTAAATCAATTACATTTCTTATTTTAAAACTATTGATTATACAGTCAACTCTCTCTATAGTCACACATTTGAGACAGTCTATATTTGGTGACTATGATGAGATGTGACTATAAGCAATAAAATCTTATAATTAAATCAGTAATTTTGGCCAGAATTATAAATTGTAATAATTTTAGTTAAATATTCATATCACAATAATTTTGTCAATATTATTTCAATTATTACAGATTTATAACCATTAGATTCCTCTTGATAAGATGATTCTAATGAGTCTAAGATCACTAAAATCTGATCATTAAAACCCATAATAATTAAAATACAGTCAAAATATTTAATATTACGCGAATTTTACATATAAAAAATGCCAATCTGGTCTTTAAAATTGAATTGTTAGTCAATATTAATCCGATCATTATAAAATTATTATCATTAGCTTCCTTTTGATGAGACGATTCTAATGAGCTTAAGATCATTAAAATCTGATCACTAGAACCCGTAATAATTAAAATACAGTCAAAATATTTAATGTTACATGAATTTTACATATAAAAAATGCTGATCTGGTCTTTAAAATCGAATTGCTCGGTCAATATTAATCCAATCATTATAAAATTATTATCATTAGCTTCCTCTTAATGAGACGATTCTAATGAGCCTAAGAACATTAAAATCTGATTACTAGAACCCATAGTAATTAAAATACAGTCAAAATATTTAATGTTACGCAAATTTTACATGTATAAAATGATGATTTGGTCTTTAAAATCGAATTTCTCAGTCAATATTAATCCAATCATTACAAAATTATTACCATTGGATTCCTTTTGATGAGATGAGGTGATTCCAATGAGCCTAAGATCATTAAAATCTGATCACTAGAACCTATTGTAATTAAAATAAAGTCAAAATATTAAATATTACGCGAATTTTACATATTTAGAATGTCGATTTGATATTTAAAATTGGATTACTCAGTCAATATTAATCTGATCACTATGAAATTTCTACCATCTGATTCCTTTCAATGAGATGAACATAATGAGCTAAAGATCATTGAAATCTGATTATTAGATCATAAAACAATTATATTTTAATAAATATCTTTTTATAATCACATATATATAAAATTTTTAAAAAAAGATGTGATAGTGACTATAGGTAGTTTGTGACTATAAATGATAGTTTTTATATATGAAAATTTGGGATACTCAACCAAGGTGACTATATAGGGTAATGTAACTATAACGGAGGTGACTATAAAAAGAGTTAACTGTACCTTGATCACAAGGTTAAAGGTGAGAGTTGGTATTAGAAGAAAGATACTCAATATTGATATTTGTTAGACAAGTAGTTTTATAAAAAACGTGTTGAGGTGTTATTAACAAGAAGAATAATGTTTTGATTTTGACGTCTCATTTGATTATCAAGATTTTTGAAATACTTATTCCAGATGGAAACTTGTATCCAGTTTTTCTTATTTCAGTAGTAATCTATTGGAAGAGTCTTCTTGTTAATGTTGTTAAGTGGTCATAGATTTTCATATTTATATATGAATAATAGATGTAATTTTTCAAATTACAAGTAAAAAGAACAATCACCCAATCTTTTGATTACTTTATTCCAAATATAGCACTATTTGAAATTGTACAGCTTGATTTTATCTTCTAAAATAAACCAGTCTTATCACAATTAAAGATATTTTCAGAATCATAATCCTTTAAATTTTGACAAAGCTTATCCTGCATCGTATCAAGATCTTTAAATAGCATGCTTGTTACTTTACCATATATATTATATTACTTCAAATTATGACATTTTTTAAAATTATTTAACCAGCCTTTAAATTTATTTTCCTTAAGCAAAAAAGCAAATCCTAATGTTTTGGTTAAAAGTATACTATCAGTAATAGTAAGACTATTTTATATAGCATTATCTACCTAAATAGTTAATACTTCTTCAGTAGCAGAAAAAGCAACTTTTTTTTGTATTTTAAACTTACTTGTAATAAATTAAGATCTATAGCAAACCATCTTTCTCTTTTCTTTAAAATATTCTTATTATACTTTCACTAACATCATACTGAATAACTAATTCTTTTGTTTTATAAAAGAAGTCATTACTTTTTTTAAACAAATTTCTTTCTTTTGTGTAACAGTAAGAGTTTTTAGAAGCTTCATTTAATTGTTTTTTAAATACAGGTGGTATTATGAAGAAAGAAGTAGGAAAAATAAGTAAGAAAAAGAAGCAAAAGAAAAAAATAAAGAACAAACATAAACAAAAACTCTATTATCAATTATATAATTTGTGTGATTATTACATTTAAGAAAGTAGTGTATATTAAATTATCTTATATGAAAGTCAAAAAATTCACTTCTTATTGTTTCAGAAAAATTTACTTTTCACTTTAGAGTTAAAAAAAATTTGGTATAAAAAAAATTCAATATAAAAAAGTTCATTTTATATATGGGGTCTTTGCAATAGAAAGGTACAAAACTCAAAAAACAATTTTAAATTTACTTTATATGCTAATTATGTTTTTTATGCTAAAATAAGTATAAATTTAATATTAATTAAATTTTTATTTTTTTTTGAATTTTGTACCTTTTTATTGCAAAGACCCCATATGTTGATTTCACTATATTACTTTATATAATGTTATACAACTCATAATTAATAAAATTCAGTTAATTAAGGGTTTTTTCAGATTCCAAACTATATATAAATAGGTCAGAGGTTGAGTTTGCTTATTGATCATATAAAATTTTTAAAAAGTTGCTTATTTCAGAGGTATTTTTAAAAATTTCTTATTCTACATACCCCTGTATTTAAAAAATCTACTGATTGGATTTTAATGATATTTATATCATTAGATTTGTTTTAATAAGACAAATCTAATAATACTATAAATTTTATTTTGATAGCATTAATATTGATCAAGATATCCTAAATTGAAAATTTTACTATACATCATATTTGACCTAAATAAGAGATGTTCAGAGTCCTGTTTTTTTATATGTTAAAATCTGTTACATATTAACGATCTGTTATATAATATTCTTTATTATATCAAGATTTACTGTAAAGAGGGATAACTGTAATAAAATTTTTTTATTACAATAAAGTAAAAATATTAAATAAATCAATAAAATTTTTTTTATTACAATAAAATAAAAATATTAAAATAAAATTTTCAATTACATATAAGTTTATTGAAATTAAAAAAAATGTTATTTAGTAGTAAAAAGATTAAAACTAAGCTGAAACTCATATAAAATATTAGTATCAGTTATGCTAAAACTATATCAAAATACTGAAACAGTTTTAGTAGTTTCAGCAGTTTTAACATTTTAGTATTTTAGCATTTTAACACTATATAGGAAGTTTTGGCTTTCAGCATCAGGCTAAATGAATTTCAGTAAATAACCTTATTGATAAATAAATATTTTTAACAATAAACTTTTATTTATAATATTCATTTTGTTTTTTCATAAATTTTGTATAAATAACTAAAGAAAATATTTAAATTTATAAAATATAAAATCATAAATTTAATGATAATTATTTATTTAAATTTTATAAATTTAATAAAACCATTCAAATCCAATACTTTGTTTAACATAATCCCCCCCTCTTTTTTTCAATTTTTGGACCATTTTTTCAACACATAATTTAGACTGGAATTAAAAGAAATTTTCTAATTAGACCATAATTTTTTAAATGTCTAATGAATATTTATTTTGGGCCAAAATTAATAATAATTCTGGCCATGTTTTCTGTTGTTAAATTCCTTCCTCTCTAAAAATCTTGACCTTGTTATGTTAAATAGAAAATTGGCTTGGTGTGGCCTAATATTAACTAATTTTTGCAAAATTATAAAATTTAAATTTTATTAAGAAACTTACTTTTACTTATAAATATTTATATATTTAAAAATAATACTTATTCTTTACTAATAAGTTGTATATAAAAGGTAAAGTTATAAAAATTAATTATAAAAATTAGTTTAATATATAAATATATTATATTAAAAAAAAAGGTGTTTAAATAAGTAAAATAGCCTTTAAGAAACAAAAATATATAATATACAACTTAAGAAAAGTTATGTTAATATAAATATAAAAAATCATTAATTGCAAAGAAAAAAAATTTCCATTGATTCAATATTATTTTTTTTTAAATATTAATTTCCACTGCAGAATTACCTTTAATTGCATAATTCTAGTCAGAATTATGCTATAAATGCAGTGTATCCTAGTATATGTAACGTAACATTTGATTAATAAGCCACCCATGACGAAATAAATATTACGTTCAGCATGAATCTGCAAGAGACCAATAGATAACTTGGTTGATCGAAGAAAAATTCATAATGGCTGATGATTTTGACGTTGAAGCTATGCTAGAGGCACCTTTTCATAAGGGCCAGGTGATATTTTGTTTTTTAAATTGGTATCATCGTTTTCTATATTTATTAACAAAATTTTCTTTTATAGGAAATTAATGAGTTCACCACTAATGGTAAAGCTGAAAAACATATCAAAGAAGAAAGAAAAAGGTATTTAAGAGTTTGTTTGCGATAATAGTTTTTGATAAATATACTCATAATTTTTCGAAATTCAGTGAAGAACGAAGACGCCACCGAAGTTCTTCACGAACCTCTAGTCATCGTCATAGATCACATTCAAGATCTCGTCGCTCACGTAAATCACGTTCTAGATCACGAGATAGACGTAGAAGACATCGGAGTAAGACTAGGTCGCGTGAGAGACGAAGAAGAAGTCGAACTCGCTCTAGAGAAAGGAGGAGGAGGAGTCGTAGTCCGCGTAGAAGAAGTCGTAGCAGAAGTAGATATAGGCACGTTTATAATTAAATATAATATTCATTTGCAATCAAAAATTTATTGTAAAAAGAAGCTTTCATTTATTAAATATTTTTTTTTATTATTTAGTGACCGACGTCGGAGATCACCAACTCCCCCTTTAGATGAAGAGGAGCGTGACAAGCGAACAGTTTTTGTCATGCAACTAGCCGCACGTCTTCGTTCTCGTGAACTTGCTGATTTTTTTGCATCCGTCGGAAAAGTTCGTGATGCAAAAATAATTGCAGATAGAATATCCCGGAGGTCAAAAGGGTACATATTATACTCTTAATTTTTAAATTTTATGTACTAGCATTAAATAAATGTTACTTTAATAGGGTTGGTTATGTTGAATTTTATGATGAAGAATCCGTTCCAAAAGCTTTGGCTTTGACTGGACAAAAACTTTTAGGCATTCCGGTTATTGTTCAATTAACCGAAGCAGAAAAGAATCGACAAGCAAGGCTGGCAGAACAAGCGTATGTCTCACGTTATGTATTAGAGAAAATAAATTTATACTCGAATTTGAGTAATTTTAATAAATTTATGAATTTAGAGCCTCGCATGCGACTGATATTGCATATCACAGACTTTATGTCGGTTCTGTTCATTTCAATTTGACAGAAGATGATTTAAGACAAGTCTTTGAACCGTTTGGACCCTTGGAATTTGTCAATCTTCATAAAGATCCCGAGACAGGTCGATCACGAGGTTTTGCTTTCATTCAGTAAGTTTTTATTCTCTTAAGTTGAATTTCTTCATGTTGATATTTATATTTGATGATTTACATTGAATTTACATCAGATATAAGAACCCAGAGGATGCAAAACAAGCATTAGAGAAAATGAACGGATTTGAATTGGCTGGAAGAACAGTATGTTATAAAAAAAAAAAAAAAATTTATGATTTGTCATTTTATTTCACAAATATTTATGTGTGTCAATATTTATTAGATCAAAGTAGGTCTTGTTACTGACAAAAGTAACGGCATGAATTTAAATCTTGATGATGGCGGTTTGTATTGTACTATTTTTTCAGAAAATCGTTTTTGTAAAAAAAAAAAACATTAATAATAAATATGATTATTCTTTATAGATGTTGCCGGTTTAGCTCTCAACGCGCAATCACGTGTGGAATTAATGCAAAAATTAGCGCGTGATACAGATTTAATTGCTCCAACCGCGACTCCTATTCAATCAGAACCGTTAGTAACAAACAATTTTATTTCTGTCTTAATTAAATTTCTTAATAAAAAAAGGGGTATTAATTACGTTTTTTTTTCTTTTTTTTTTTAAAAAAAAAAAAAAAATAGTCCGCGCCCAGTTCAACCTAGAGTAAACCCAACTCGTTGTGTCTTGTTGAAAAATATGTTTAATCCTGATGAGTATGTTTAAACTTATCCTCTTAAATAATCGACAAAATATCGAATCTTTATTGACGTTATTATTTATTCCTCAGAGAAACCGAGTCAAACTGGGCTGAAGAACTTGAAGAAGACGTGAAAGGCGAATGTGTAAAATACGGACCTGTTGTCCATATTAGTGTTGATAAGGAGTCTGCAGTAAGTATTTATTCTTTGGTGATTTATTTGTTAATATTACCTATTTTATGTGATTCTAAGCAAATATATTCTTTTAAGGGGGATATTTATATGAAATTTGATAGTGTGTCGTCTGCTCAGGCTGCGGTTAACGGCCTTAATGGCCGATGGTTTGGGGGAAATCAAATATCGGCAGTTTTCATTCTTGATATGTTTTATAACGTTCGGTTTCCTAAAGCCGCAAATCTATAATATCTACTTTATTACGCTCGGACTATTTCTTAGTTTTATCAGACTGATCGATTATTGTTTGTGGATAGTTTTTAGGTGTTTTTATAGGAAGGAGATAACGACTTGCCATCATATGAAGGGGGAGTCTTTGCATTCTGTGTGCGTCCGGGTCGCACCGTTGAGAAGGCGATGCAAGAGTAATTTGTTCATATTTGTGTGTCATTGTACTATAAACCGTTTTCTCATGTGGCATGTTGAATTTATTCTTTATATAGTAGTTTATATGAAAATTACCACTGCGCGAAGCTATCATTATGATATCATACATACACAAAGGGTTGCAAGAGAAGTTACTTTTTTTTTATACTTCATTTCATCTTTTTTCATTTCACTTCATTCGTCCTTTTGGTTTTTATTGTATCTTTTGTTGACTGTAGTTATAGGATAAACTCTCAATCGCAAGGCCAGTAACTTTCGAATAAAATTGCTGCCATATAACAGGTGTGCCGTGGAACGAAATTCTTGGTATACGGATGCACTTATGAATTTTGATTTTGCTTTGTTTTTTATTTTATTACTTTTTGGCACCGGCGTGTTACATTTATTTTACTGCAATTTTTTTGAAAAAAGTTGAAAAATGATTAAAATTTAAAAAATGCCAGTATACATACATACACAGTTTAAAATATCCTGTATCAGGTAGATAAAATATAGACTTAGAATTAAATCAAAACGCCACAAATACCGATAATTCCGATTCATTTGCTGGGTATCATCATTATTGTATTTATAATAAATGATGAAATATTTGAATTTTCACGATTGCCAAATCGTGATCTTTTTGTTCAAGTGATTTTTGGAGTAACGTTATATAAATAATTCTTGTGATGATGTTATTCATCATACTCGAAACTAAGAAAGATAAAAGTTCTCAGTATATCAACTGAGAAAAAATTCCAAATTCATCTACTTCTCTACTTTTGCAGGTGTAACAAATACCATTTTAAAAGTCATTAACTCGTAATATTTTCAAATTATAAAAAAATTATACCTTAAAATTTATACCTTTGACGAAAATCTTGTAAATCGCTTAAATACTCCAAGATCTGTCAAAATCGTCTGTGACGGTGACTGGCAAATAAAAACGACCTATTGTGCTTGTCGTAAAATAAAACATTCCTTTTCTTAACCTTTTCTATAAGTTTTCTTTTTATAGCTGGCGAATTTTCAGATGTCTGACGTTGAAGACAGTAAAGCTAATTTAAATGAGTTTGGCAAACAAACATCTGTTGATTCGCCAAAGTCAGACACCGACATCCAGACGCCTGCAGGAGAATTAGATAATGAAAAAGAGCCTGAATACGCGAAAAGGGACGAAGAAAAAAATAAAGTACAAACAAAGTCTGTGATCCGATATACGAAAGAACAGTTACTGGCATTACGCAATAGTCCACTTGTGAAAAAACCAGATGCTTTACCTCCAATCAATACGTGGTTTGGGTGAGTCTAAATTTTGATAGTTCATCTGTCATAATGTACTATTGCATTATTTACTTGTACTGATTACATTTGTCGCTTTGTAGAGAAATAAAGAAAGAAAAGAAAATTGGTACTGATGGTGCTGTAGAAACTGAAAAGAGGTATTATGAATGTTTACATGTTTAACATTATAAAGTTATATATTATATATTATATTATTAAGATATTTTGATTATATACATCAGCAAGAATAACAATTCCCTTGGATCAGAATTAAATAAGTCAAAAGATGACTTAGGGATTCCAAAGAGTCCTTTATTAGGAGTTTCAAAAAGTCCTAACGATTCCGCACCGACATCTCCTAAGCCAACAGGTACGAATGATTAATCAGGATTTCATGTTTAGTATTATTAAAAAATATATTAAATTTATTCAATTAGATAAAATTGTTCTTGGCCCACCCAAAATGAATTTCGCTTCATCATCTGTTGGAGGATTAAAAATTGTGGAAGAAAAGATAGCACCGCCAAGGGCTGGTAGATCAGATGGAATGCGACAACGCCAAGTGAGTGTCTTATTAGTTTATGATTGCATTTTAGAACAATAATATTGAATCAACTTGATGAATATGAATGATAGGGAGAGGATATTTCATATGTGCGATCTGGAAAAGACTTTGAGCCACGAGCACCACGAGGACCGTCTGGTGGCCGTGGATTTGTTGGCAGGGAAGCATTGCGAGAACGTGCTTTAGCTGAAAAAGTTACAAAAGAATCAACTGGACCTACTCACGGAACACATAATCGTGGACTAGGAAATATACGGTCTCATGAGACGAGTAGGAATAATCGTAGAGAAGGTAAATAATTATTATGAAATTTCGATTCGAAATTACATTGGGATTTATATAGTATTTCATACACATATAGGCATTGGAGGGGGAAGAAACACTTCAAAATATCAGGCAGAGGACAGATCAGAGACTCCTGAATGGATGAATTACAATCCACAAAATGATGAAGATACAAAACGCATTGATAATGGTGAAACTGGTGATAAAGCCATATTCGACCTTCAAGCTTGGAAAGTGCAGATGAAAGAAAAAGATAGAGAACAACGAGAACGCAATGAAAAGGAAAAAACTAAAGAACGAAAAGATATAACAGAAAGGGGTCGAGCGCGTAGTATTTCGCGAGCTGATAGTAGTGTATCATGGAGGCCAGGAAACAAAACGTCAATTACTGAAGAGACTAATAATGATTCAAGTGATAAACCCGAAGAAGCCGTTCAGAATGGATCAAAGGAAAAAAATACAACAGATTTAGATGGTAATTATCTAGATTTCTACATTCAATTCTCGTGTGTAAAATTAACGTGCATTGTTGTGTTGTAACGTTATTGCCATTATTTATGGATTAACTTATAATAACTACAACATTTGAGGACGTCATCGTTTGATATTTAGATTCTTCAAATTCATTAAATTTGGCCGACGTGGACCAACTATTCGGCCCTGGTGGGATGGACCTGAATGCTCCTTTACATCCAGGCTCATCGGCTTTTAATAAATTCCTTTCTCAGCATAAACTTGCCATGGCTGAAGATAATGGACCTAAAACTGAAAGTGGATCACATATAGAGACAATTCCCCGAGAGCAAGGGACATCCCGTTTCGCCAGATTTTTCTCTCATAATAATGAGGAAAATTTCCAAGAAAATGGTCATATAGAAAAATCTTCAACGTTTCAAGTGTCTCAAAACATTTCATCAACAAGCGAATTATTAAAACCTGGTCCGATAAGTCTTGATACTTTATTTCAAAGCCAAGTTGCTACGCCATCCACTACAGCATCCATTTCTCCCTGCATTGTACCAAGCGAAGAAACACGAGTTCTTCCTGGAATGCTCACTGAAGAAGAAGTTTTGGAGACTTTGGGGGCTAAGCCACCTTCCAAACCTGAACCAAAAGAGCGAAGTTCTGAAGATGAAGCTGCCATGTTTAAAATATATGCAGCTTTAAAGAAGGGTCCTGTACGTCTATATTGTCGCGTATTATTATCGAGTATAAATTTAATTGTTTGTATTACTAATTCTATAATTATAACATTTTAGTCATCTTCAGATTTACCAAGTCAGCTATCACATAATGTGTCTGTTTCATCATCAAATCAATCTGTTAATCCAGTGGTTACAAGTTCAGGATTACCTTTTAATGACCCTTCTATAATTAGTGCTCAAAAACCAACTCCAATAAACAAAACTAATCAATCATCACAAAAGATTGATACTTCTAATCGGCATATTGGTATTTCTGAATTAGCTCCGAATGATTCAATTAAGAAGATAAATATGCTTTTTGGAGGAAATGTGCCGACTTCTGTATACCGTCAGTTGAGTTCGAGGTCAGATAATGGTTCCAGAGAATCATCAACTGCATCTTCTCCGGCATTGAAATTCAATCCTAAACCAAATATTTCCAGTTTTCCACATTCGCCTCAATCATCGTCAAATATTCCTGATCTTCATTCATCGGTTTATAAATCTCCCCCTTCTCGTTCTCCTATTCTCCCTCAACAAAGTCACAACTCTTCACAATATCATAGTGTAGTTCCACCTTTTTCCAATGGTCCAAACGTTCCTCAACATACTCATCTTCGACAAGAATTTCCTCCACCCGTTGGCCGTAACATACCTGTGGAACAGTTGTTTGGTATGATACCACCACCACCACCACGTAATGTCACTCAGCAAATTCACCCTCAATTCCAACAAACTCCAATGACATCATCAATGCCACCTCAAATACCATTTGGTTATCAACATCAACACGATCGTTATTCACAATTTTCTGGGCCTCCACCAATACCCCCACATCTTTCTGTAACACATCATCCTGGGTTGTTACCTCCTGGCACAGAGGCTCTTTTTGCAAATATGCACGGTTACGCACAATTTATTCCGAACCTTGTTAACAATGCAATGGCACCGAACACTATACCTGGTATTATATTATTTATACATAAAATTTTCCAAAAAAAAAAAAAAAAAATTAATTTTCCCTTTTTTTAGGCATGCCTAATAACACAAATATACAACAACGTGGGATGATGACTTTGGAGGAAATTGAAAGGAGAAGTCTTGGTGGCCGTTAGATTTCAAACTACATTTAAGGACATGTATTACTTTATTATTTTTTTTTTTCGTTTTTTTTCCTAAGCGTCCAATATTATATTTTCATCACACCATCCTTCTTTTTATATCTTTGAGAAATACACTGTAATTACCACAAAGCCTATACATATATAATTCAATATTGTTTTCAGCTGTCATAAATACTAGTGTAATGTTTTTTTTTTAGAAAAAAAACGGGTAATATACAATTCGATTATCGGATATTCCCTATTATACCATACGCCGATCATTTGTTAAGTTCTAGAATACCTAGGACAGGTACTTCCCGTCCTTGTGGGATGAGCTTATTATCATTATCGAACATCAGTTAGCGTGGCCCTGTTAATCGTTTAGGTAATCTAGGTTGAAGAGTGAAAATACCTAGTACGAATTGAATGTTTTCAGTAAAATCCAAAGATGTTATTTTGAAAGTATTATGATTTATAGCGCCAAATTATATCATAATATAAATAATTTATATCAAGCAAATGGAATTTTCATTTGCAATTGTACAATATAATTTAATGAAATCCCAAATTACCAACCTGGTAGTTTTGTAAGGAATCATTATTACATTAATATTTAGTCATTCATTTATCGATATTATTTACTAAATGACAAATTAGGTTATTTATTTAAGAACTATCATTAGAAACTTTCTTAATCATTTAATATATAAATAATTTTTTTTTTTAACTTATACATGCTAGATTTAAAATGTGTTTTATTATAATAATGATTAATTGCGTGAATTTAATATTATTAATGAATAATAAAATACTTATAATTACTGTTTGTAATATCTGTTAACTGATAAATATGATACTTTCTCATATTGGTTCTAAGTTTAGGATCTGTTTGTATATAATTGATTCTGGTTAAAGTATTTTTACTTTTCTATGTAAAGTTTCTATTTTGGGATTTAATTTTGTATATATCTGTAAAAAAAATATTATTAAATCATGTTATATTAAATATATATAATTTTTTTCAGTTTGGATAGACTACTATGATATAGTATTTTATTTATATATAAACTAAAATATTTTTTTTTACTATGATTAATGAATTCATTTTTACTTTATTTCTGTTTTATGTTTTATGTTTTATGTTTTATTGACAAAATGGATTTGAATACATGAGACAAAGCCAAATACCTTGAAAGGTAAGTCTGGGATAAAAGTACATAGAATAAAGCTATAACTAAAAGTATAACCGACATCAAATACTATGATATCCACAACCCAACGTAACCCAACTACATATCTTCACGTCCTTAATTCTTCACCAATTCACACCTTTTAAGATAATCAACTACGGTACAATCCCACCTCCTGCCAGGTAGACCCTGCTGGACCGAAGTCCCAAGTTTCTATTAAGGGAGAAACATTGTAATAACCTATCCCCCGCTAGCCCTCTGGGAAGAAAAAAAAATTTTTAATTTCAAAAGGAAAGTAATATTATCTATGTCCTAAAAAAAGGGTAGTGTATTATTTCGGTTAAAAGGACATAAACAAAAAGAAAGTATTATACTTCGCTAAAAAAAAAAAATAAACTTCTGCAAGAAAGTCTAATTAAAAAAGGAAGGTAGTAGTTAACTAAAACTGCCGAAGACCAACTAGCTTTGACTATTAGGACTAGCCGTTGCTGTACGAGACTACTTTTTATAGGAGACTAAACCCTTATCGTTAACGGTAGTGCGGGCCAATCCATCTGTCTGCACCACTCGAAATGGAAACACGTGATCGATAGCAAGTAATAATCCACTTTTAGTAATATTCTGATAAAGACCAATCAACAAGGATGCATTGTTTAGTCATGTGATAGCCGATCATTTACCAGGGGTAAACTGAAAAGTATTTTTCGAGCAAAAAAGAAAAATACAAAAGAGCAGGAAGACTGTGAGCATGGAAACGGAAGTCAGAAAGTAAACGGTTTATATCCAGCCAGCCCCGTGTATTATAGGTGAGACTCAGGCGTCATAATCACCGTAAATCAACTGAGATGCTGTCCAAGTTTTCTTTCGACAACTTCTTGCCACAAGCTGCCACTTTAGAAGGAATAGTAAAAACTCTCGAAGTCCTTGATAATCCAAAGTAACAAGTAAAACCCAAAGACTTGTCACTTTTAAAAGTGTATTTTTAAGTAAAGGAGGGGGGTGTAGGAACCGTTGAACATATCTAACAGTCAACCTACAGAAAAAAAAAATTTTATTTTTTTACAAAATGTACGAACTGCAAGGTTTAGAGGAGAGTTTTTTTGTTTTTATCATTTTTACTTTATTTCTATATTATATTTACAATAAATATGTGATTTTTAAAATTCCAATATATTTTTCCTATTTTTTATTAATTACTATACATATTTCTGATTCTTTATCTTATTATTTATATTTATCTAAAATAAAATGTATTTTAAATTATTTTATTCTAATATTCTTTTTGTTTTTATTTTATTGATTTATATATGCTTATAATATTAGTTTTTTTATTTAAATACAATTAGACTTTTATACAATCACTTTTTATATAATAATACCTCTTTATAAGAATTCAATATTATAGAACTAATTTAAATATTATTAAATTACTTTTCTATAATAACAATTTAATTATAATCACTATCATAATAAATCTTTTAACCTATATATTATTTTTATTAGTAATTAAATCTTCCTATAATTACTGAATTTTAGTTATAAGTAATAACTTTGATCAAATATTATAATTTTAATCAGTATTACCAAATTGTATAATTTCAATATAAAATTTTTGGTGTATTTAATAATTAATTAATAGATAAAGTCTTGCTGATTTGCCCCTTTCCCCTCTTAGTTAAATCACCCAAGTTAAATCACCCTTTCACTCTATAAAAAAATTTATAAATTTAATATTTTATATTAATTAGCTAATTTTATTGGCTAATTTTTATTTTTCATAAAAATAAAAAAAAAACAAAAATAAATTTTATTTATAAGTTAAACTAATACTAAAAGTTATACATTTATAATGTTTAATAATTATTTATTCAAATGTAGTTTTCAAATTTAATATTAAATTTGATAGATATATAATAATTAATAGACCAAATTTCTAAGTAAAAGATGATATAGTATTAACTAGGGTTCCAATTTGGTTCAGTTCAGCTTTTGACTAAAACTAATACCAATTCCTAAAAAAAAAAATAAAAAGAGGAACATCATTAATATTTCCAATTAAAAAAAAAATATTTTCTCCTCCCTTCCATTCAACTTACTTTTATCTTATTATTCAATAAATTATATTTCTGAAGAAAAAAGAAGAATGAAAATATCAGTAAAGTTCCTGATTCAAAAAAATTTTTTTCTTCTCTCCCATTTTACTTACTATTTATATTCATCTTAAAATCTAATATATAAATGCCATCCAAATTATTTTAAGTAAATCCCAAATTAATTTGTATATTTTAATAGCCATAATCCTTAAATCCTAAATGTACAAATTGCAAAATTTATATATGTAATTTGTAAATTAATTTGGATTTGTACATTTAAACTACTATAATCCCAATTCCCAAATTATTTTGGATTTGAATGGCATCTATAGTCTGTTTTTCAAGAGCTGCAATTAAGAATCCTTAAAGAAAAGAAAAAAAAATGTCAGTAATGTTTCTAATTAAACAAGAATCTCCTTCTCTCCACTTCTATTCAACTTATTGCTTATTTATTACTCAAAAAACCACATCCTTAAAGAAAAAAAAAAAAAAGGGATTGTTGTTAACATAAAATTTTAATTTAAAAAAACAAATTCTTCTCCTCTCTTTTTTCATTCAACTTACTATTCACCACATTCCAAAGTCTGATATCCAAAAGCCGCAATCAAAAATCTCTAAAAATAAAAAAGGGAATATCAGTAAAGTTTCTAATCAAAAAAAAATTTTTTCATTCACTTCTATTCAATTTACTGCTACCCTAATTATTCAAAAAGCTATGACTCTAAAGAAGAAAAAATAAAGGATTATTTCCAATTCAAAAAATCTCCTTCCCTTCCCATTCAACTTAATATTCATCTTATTACTCAAGAAATCATATCCTTAAAGAAAAAAAAGAAATAGAATATTAGTAACGTTTCTAATTCAAAAAAAAAAATTCTCACATATTTCCATCCTATTTATATTTTCATGTCAGGTATTCAAGAAGTTAAATTCCAAGTATTTTCAAGTTAAAAAAACATTTCTAAACATAAAAAAGTTTTTAAAAAAAAGTAGTTAGTTTGTTTAGTTTTATTAAACATTAAAAAAAAAATTAATTTTGGTACCTTTATAAAATTATAAAATTATATGTATTTATAAAAAATAGAATTAAAATATTAGTGAAATGTTTTGCTATAATTGAAAATATTAGCTACTTTTATAAAAGTTTCATAAAGATTAGTTTTAAAAAAGCACATTTAAATATTTATTAAAATAAAAAATTTTAATAAAAATGGTTTAAACAACCATTTAAAAAGAGTTTTTATGTATGAAAAAAAATTATTTTAATGGTTTATAGAAGTATTAAAGGTGAAGGAGTAGTGATTGGGTTTGTAATATTTAATCACATAATAGAGTGAAATCACCTAGTAAATTATAAATTTTCTTGTATAAAAATAATTAGATTAAATCACCCTGATTAAATCATCATAGGTAAAAATTAGTCTTATACTAATTAATATTATATAAAGTCTTTTATTAAAAAAATTTATAATTTTAACTGATATTATAATTATAGTTATAATTTAATATTTATAATTTCAACTAGAATTTAATTTTAATCAAAATTATATAAATTTTATATAATCATATTTCTATATAATCACTAATTTTAGCAGAACTGAAAAGGTAATTATAATGAGATTTAATTATAATAATAATAATTTATTAAAATATTAAGTTTAAAATTTATATCAAAATCAAGTATTGTATTTTATAAATATTAGATTAGATATTACTTTTATAATTTTATATATTTATATTTTATTACAAATAATTAGCAAATATTAAACTTAAATATTAAATATTTTATTTATATACTAAAATTTAAATTTCTTTTAAAAAATTTCTATTTGTATATGATGTGTCTGAATACTGTATTAAATTTTCAATTTTATTTTAAATTTTATTGGCTAATTTTATAATAAAAAATAAGTCGCATCTCAAAAAATTGCATAATTTTAATTATATTGTTAATATTATAATACTGTAATGTAAATACAATATATAAAAAATACAGTAAGAAAAAATAATGAAAAATTAAAAGAAAGATAAATAAAAAAGAATGAAGATAATTAAATAGGAAGTAAAAAAAAAAAAAAAATGAAGGATAGTGAAAAACAAAAAAAAAAATAATGAAATAATGAAATAAATGAAAAAATAAAAGAAAAATGAAAAGAAAAATAAAAGAAGTTAAAGGAAATGAAAGATACAAAAGGGTAATGAAAAGAAATAAAAGAAATGAATATTTAATAAGAAAGAACAAAACAAAATAAAAGAAAATAAAGGGAAGCAAAAGGGAATAAAAAACAATGAAAAAAATAAAAAAGCAATAAAAAATCCTAAAAATCAATGAAATAAAACAACAAAAAATTATAAAAGAAATCACAAAAGAAATAAAAAAAGAAATGAAGGAAACAAAAGAAGAAGTGAAAAAAATAAAAAAAAATAAAAGAAAAAAAAAAAAAATAAAAGAAAAAATAAAAAAAAATAAAAGAAAAAATAAAAAAAAATAAAAGAAAAAATAAAAGAAAATAAAGGGAAGCAAAAGGGAATAAAAAACAATGAAAAAAATAAAAAAGCAATAAAAAATCCTAAAAATCAATGAAATAAAACAACAAAAAATTATAAAAGAAATCACAAAAGAAATAAAAAAAGAAATGAAGGAAACAAAAGAAGAAGTGAAAAAAATAAAAAAAAATAAAAGAAAAAATAAAAAAAAATAAAAGAAAAAATAAAAAAAATAAAAGAAAAAATAAAAAAAAATAAAAGAAAAAATAAAAAAAAATAAAAGAAAAAATAAAAAAAAATAAAAGAAAAAATAAAAAAAATAAAAAAAAAAAAAA
The DNA here is from genome assembly GCA_015698045.1 of Rhizophagus clarus. Classification (NCBI taxonomy): domain Eukaryota; kingdom Fungi; phylum Glomeromycota; class Glomeromycetes; order Glomerales; family Glomeraceae; genus Rhizophagus; species Rhizophagus clarus. Next base: position 1,685,891 of record BLAL01000215.1, read on the forward strand.
AAAAAAAAAAAAAAAAAAAAAAAAAATAAAAGAAAAAATAAAAAAAAATAAAAGAAAAAAAAAAAAAAATAAAAGAAAAAATAAAAAAAAATAAAAGAAAAAAAAAAAAAAATAAAAGAAAAAATAAAAAAAATAAAAGAAAAAATAAAAAAAAATAAAAGAAAAAATAAAAAAAAATAAAAGAAACAATGAAATAGATAAAAGAAAGTAAGAGAAATAAAGAAGAAATAATACAAGAAAAGCCAGAATACTTACCTATAGAAAGAAGTAAAAGAAAGTCGATTAATATCATTTTAAAGAAAATAAATAATGAAAAAGAAATATAGAAAACTAACTTAAATGTTAACTGAGATGGTATATATCTAAAAAGAGATAAAAAGATTAATAAAAAATAAAGAAAAGAACAAAAAGAAAATAAAAAAAATAAAATTCACCTTAATTTCTGCTAAAATAGAACTAAAAATATTCATATCTAAAAAAAATGAATAAGTTAATAAAAATCAAAAGAAAGAAGAATAAAAGCAAAAAAATTATCTATCACTTTTCTAAAGTTAAAAGAGAGCTAAAGGTTATATTTAAAAAATCTAAAAAGAAATGAAAAAAAAATAAATAAAATTACATTATTAAATCATGTATATCATTTTCAAATACATTGTTCTTTTAATATATAATAATTTTAAAAAATTTTATTTTAAACTATTGCTAAAATTTTAAATTACTGATTAATTAATATATATTTTATATTATTATATAATTTTTTAAAAAAAAAATTTTTTTTAAAGAAAATTTCTAAGTTTACATAAGGTGTTCAAACACGGTACTACATGATTAAACTTACTGATTGATTGATTAGTCTTACAATTACATCAAATTGATCAATTAGTTATTTGTTTACATATTCTTTTTCTTTTCAGGTGGTTCTTTACGAAGTCTGCAAAGGTATTGTATATTTCTTATTTTTTCTTTATTTGTTTTCAATTTTTTTTTTTCTTTCTAACCTTCTTCTCTTCTTTTTAAGTCTTTTATTATTAAGTTATTTTAGTTTTGCATAAAGGTATATCATTTCTATCCTTTTTTCCTTTTTTTTTGTTTTGTTTTTAATTTCTTTTTTTTCTTTTAGGTCTTTGGGCTCTTTCAGTTTTGTGAACAAAGGTACAGTATATTTACTTTTCATTCTTACCTTTGTTGTTTTTTATGTTTCATTTTTACTAATTGAGCTATTTTATTTTTTTCTTTATGGGTTAGCTTTTCATTTTCATTTCTTTTCGTATTCTCCTTTCTATTTCATTTTTATTTACCTTCTTTTCATTTCATTTCTTTTTTGTTTTTTTCTTTTTCATTTCATTTTGTATTCCCTTTTCTATTTTGTTTTTGTATTCCCCCCTTTTCATTTCATTTTTGTATTCCTCTTTTCATTTTGTTTTCATTTTTCTACCTTTTCATTTCATTTCCTTTTCATTTAACATTTCCATTTCATTTTTCTTCTTGTTATTCCTTTTCATTTTCATTTTGTTTTCTTTTCATATTTAATCTTCTTATTTCTATTTTGTTTCTTCCCATTTAACCCTTCCATATTCTTTAACTCTTTCTATTTCTCTTTTCTTTTTTTCTGATTCATTTTCTTCTCGTCTAACCAATTCCTTTTCATTTTCCTTCTTTTACTCTTTTTCCTTATTATTCTCATTTTCTTTCATTTTTATTTTAATTTTTCTCATATTTTTTGTTGTTTATATAATCTTTTTTCAAATCCTTTTGCCTACTATTATTTTTTTTATCCACACATATCTTTTCAACCTTTTCAACTTCCTTTTCATTTTTCTTGATTTCTTTTTTATCTAATTAATTTAACATTGTAACTTGTAAGTTTAACCTTGCATTATAAATAAAAATAAAAGATTTTTAAAGTTCTTTAAAACTGATCAATAATATTTTGCAAAAAAATAAATCTAATACAATCAATCACATGATCTGTGTTTGAGCACACTGTGTACAAATAGAAATTTTCTTATTTAAAAATTAAATTATATAATTTTTTTTAGAAAAAAAATTATTTTTATGATTTAATATTACTCATTCCTATCACATGATATATACTTTCAATTAACTAATTTTTAATTGGCTTATTTTTTTAACTTAAAAATTTATTCTTGTATAAAAATAAAAAAAATTAAAAGTCCTGCATTACAAAATATTTATAAATTTATTCCTTCAAAGTTTATTGAATAGAAGAGTAAAATAGCAATTATTAGTGTCAATTTAACAAAAAAACTGTTTCGCAACAGTTTTTCAAGTATTTAATAAAAAACATTATGAGACGTTTTTTATTTTTTAATTTTTAAGTAAAAAAACTGTTTTGTAATGGTTTTTTAAGCATTTAATAAAAAATGGTGTGAAACGTTTTTTATTTTTTAATTTTTAAACAAAAAAAACCATTTTGCAATAGTTTTTCAATTATTTAATAAAAAATGTTGTGAAATGTTTTTTATTTTTTTAACTTAAAAAAAAATTGTTTTGCAACGATTTTTCAAGTATTTAATAAAAAATGTTGTGAAATGTTTTTATTTTTGAATTTTTAAGCAAAAAAAAACCATTTCACAACAGTTTTTCAAGCATTTAATAAAAAACGTTGTGAAATGTTTTTTATTTTTTAATTTTTAAGCAAAAAAAAACCATTTTGCAACAGGTTTCAATTATTTAATAAAAAATGTTGTGAAATGTTTTTTATTTTTAAATTTTTAAGCGAAAAAAACTATTTCACAATGGTTTTCAAGCATTTAATAAAAACGTTGTGAAATGTTTTTTATTTTTTAATTTTTAAACAAAAAAAACTGTTTTGCAACAGTTTTTCAATTATTTAATAAAAAATGTTGCAAAACATTTTTTATTTTTTAACTTAGAAAAAAAATCATTTCACAATGGTTTTTTAAGTATTTAATAAAAAACATTGCAAAACATTTTTTATTTTTGAATTTTTAAGCAAAAAAACCATTTTGCAACAGGTTTTTAAGCTTTTTTAACTTAAAAAAAAAACTGTTTTACAACGGGTTTTCAATTATTTAATAAAAAATGTTGCAAACCATTTTTTATTTTTGAATTTTTAAGCAAAAAAAACCATTTTGCAACAGTTTTTCAAGTTTTTTAACTTAGAAAAAAAACTGTTTTGCAACAGTTTTTCAATTATTTAATAAAAAATGTTGCAAAATATTTCTTATTTTTTAATTTTTATTATAATAAATGAAATCTGTTGTGAAATATTGTGATGTTTAGTTTCAGCATTTCAGCATTTAACATATTTTAGGTTTGACATTTTGACATTGGTTAATTGAGTTTCAGCAGGCAACTTTAATAAAAAAATGAGAGAAAATTTATTAATAATAAAGATAAAAGAATACAATAAAAAAAAAGAAATAAAACAGAACACCCATCTTATTTTTGAAAAAATCCAAAAAACCTAAAAAAATAACATATTATAAAAGAAAAAACAAAAGGTAAAGAAGACAAAAACAGAAAATAAAAGAAAAATAGAAGGAAATCAGATGAAAGAATGAAAGAAAAAGTGAAAAAAAAAGAAAACAAAAAAGAAAAAACAAAAGAAATAAATGAAAAGAAAAATAAAAATAAAAAATAAGGGAAAGAAATGAAAATAAAAATAAGATGAAAGAAAAAGAAAGGGGAATAAAAAAGGAAAAATGAAAGAGAAATAAAAGGATGAAGGGAATAAAATCAAAAATGAGATAAAAACAAAAATGAAAAAATGAAAGAAAAAAATTTGTTAGTAATAAAAATAAAGTGATACAGTAATAAAAGGAATAAAATAGAACACTCATTTCATTTTTGAAAAGATTCAGAAAGTCTAAAAAAATATATCGTAAAGAAAAAGATGAAAGAAAAAAAGGATAAAAACAGAAGACTAAAGGAAAAGAGATGAAAAACAGATGAAAAATGGAAGAGAAAATGAAGAAAAAGGAAAAATAAAAGGAGAAGTGAAGAAGAAGAAAAGAAAAAGAAAAAAATAAAAAAATAGATGAAAGGGAAAATAAAAATAAAAATGAGAGGAAAAAATAAAAAAAAAAGGGAATAAAAAAAAGGAAATAAAAGGAAAAAGGAATAAAAATGAAAAAAGTATTAAAATCAAAAATATAATGAAGATCAAAAAAAAAGAAAATGAAAAATTATTATTAGTATGAAGGTAAGAATAAGAGAATACAACAAAAAAAGTAAAGCTGACCATCTGCTTTTTATTTTCAAGAGTTTTAACAAACTTAAAAAAAAGAGAAAATCAAAAGTAGATGAAATCTAAAAAAAAGAAGCCAAAACCTATAAAAATAAAAGAAATGAAAGAATGAAATAAAGTTAGAAAATAAAATAAAAAAAATTATAAACAAAAAAAATAATGTACATTTGATGTAAAACTGGAAGAACTTAATAAAAACCAGTCGCTGGTGATTCTTTAATATAATTATATTAAAAAATCACCAGTGACTTATATTAGGTTGTTACAGTAATAACATAATCTAATGGTAATGACAAAGTCTAATAGTTATGTCATAGTCTAGTGGTGATATCATATTCTAATGGTGGTGTCATAACCTAATAGTGATGTCATAATCTAATGCCATAATCTAATGTCATAATCTAATAGCGATGTCATATCCTAACAATGGTAAAAAAACCTAGTATCATAATCTAACAATGGTTTTGTCTCCTATTTTTAGATTCCTTTATCACTTTCTAACTATTGTTTTACTTAATATTTGTTATATAATTTTGATGTCATAATCTAATGGTGATGGAGATAACATAATCTATTAGTTTTTTATAATCTATTAGTGATAATTTTCTTGGTTGTCTATGGTTCTTCCATCATTAAGAAATTATCTTTGCGTTAGTTTGATTCTGTGTTTTTTTTACTATCAAAGAGCTATCCATATGTTTATATTACTCTGTAGTATTTTTATTATTAAGAAGCTATGCATATGCTTATCTGGTTTTGTAACCTTTTTATTGTTAAGGGATTAGGTTGATATTAGCGCCATTCTAATTGTTTTTGATTACTGTAATGGTGCAAAAAAAATATTATATCAGGTGGCACAGTAATTCAATTTAAATTTGCGATTAATTTTAATTGATCTTTTAGACACATGATTTGAGGTTTCAACTCGCTATGATAATGATCTGGTAGTGATCTGATAGTTATCATGGAACTGTTATGGAACTGTCATAGAACTGTCATAGAACTGGTAGGAAGTCAGAAATATTCTATTAGTTCACCAGTTTTAAGCTAGTTTTGATGTTAACTTGAATACTGAAATATTATGTCCAAAGTTCTAGCCAAATTTATGGGATAGTGCTGGCTGAAATTAAGCAAAAATTTTCTGTGCCTCTTTTTTTTCAAAATGGGTGTTGCAAGTTGAATGCCAAATTAAAAATCTGGCTGAAATTATTGTTAACTTACTGTGCTTAAATTTTTAATATCATATGACCAGGCTCTAGTTTTCTCTAGTCTTCCCTTCCTGCAATTTTTAAGAAATATTTGAGTAGCATTTGGGGTTTAGGCTAGTGGATCAGTTGGTTAGAGAATTGAAGGTGTTAACTTCGTATCTTTTTTTGATATACCTCTATATTACGCAGAGGCTATACCATACCCAGACATATATCTAGAAAGATATAGGCTTCTCCCAATATTTATATAATAATTACGAAGAAGCCTACACTTTTATTGTATATTTGGTTGCCTTTCTTTTGTGATTTATCATTCAAGTTTGCTATTGCCTCTTTTTGCATCATCGAAAAAAATTAATTAAACATTTCCAAATTTTATAAAGTTAGTATAACTTTTCAAACTAACATCATGCATACACCAACTATTTTTGACCAAACTGATTATGCTTATGATAGCGTTAGCTTTGATGAATATTTAAGTGATTTGAGTAGTTATACTGATAATACATCTGACTTAAGGTCAGATAATTATAATGACTATAAGTCTAATTATGAGTCAAATAATGAAGAAGCTACCTGCGCCTCAACCAATATTACTGCAACCTCATCATTTCTGTATTCTTTAAGGCAGGAAAAGTTCAGTAATGATTTCACCCTCAAGGATTTGCTAAATGTTATTCAAAAGATTCTCTCATCACTGCCTAGAGATATGTTAGATGATAAAGGGTCATTGAGTTGCCTTCCAATCTATTCATTTCTCTTTCTAAATGAAAAAGGGTCTAGTTTATATAATGCTTATGATCAGGATGAAGTGGAAAATAAATTGGTTATAAAAATCAATCAAGATGATCAGGCTCCCAAGTTTTCTGTTGCAGATGATATTTCTGAAGTATATGGTTTACCTGGGATTCATAAATGCATTAATGGTCAAATGTCTTTAAGATCTGTGATTAATATTGATATGTTAAAAAAAGATATGAAAACAGCTGATGTTAAGAATCAAGAAGTGTTCATTTGAATCTGTTGTTCTTTCTAGTGTTCCGCACAAATCAAATTAGACCAAATCAGGTTAGATTTGAAATTTGATTTGATCAAATCAAATCTGAAAAGTTTGAATTTGGATTTGAATCAAACCATTCAAATCTGATTTGAAATTTGATTTGAATTTGATTTGATTTGATTTAAATTTGATTCGATTCAAATCAAATTCAAATTCAAATCAAATCAAATTCATTCAAATAGATTTGTGATTTGGTTTGATTTGTTGAATTTTAAATAAAAAAATGCGTTTTGCAACGCAATATTAATAAAAAAATGTTGCGAAACGTATTTCTTTAGTGTGTTTAAGGAGGGTTGGACATCATGTGGTTGCAGTAACTACCAATAATATTTACGGTAATTACAGGACCCCGAATAATACCAATATAACTCACATACGGGTTTGCGTAGAGTTTATATGAAATTACTTTTTAAACCTACAAATTGAGTTTGCGTAGATCGGTCAATTTGGGATATTATGTTTGTGTAGAGTTTATAATAGATATACGTGGATTTATTTTTAAAAAATACTAATTTCGGTAAATTAAATTACTCGGTATTTACCAAAATTTATTTTATTTTATTTATTTTTTCACTTTTTTTCGGTATTTTATACCAAATTTATTTATTTTTATTATTCTTTTTCGGGTTTTAATACCCTAATTCCAAAAGTCCGGTCGTGTTTTTCGCCCGGCAACACTACAAAAAATAAAAAAAAAATAATTAATTTGTTAAAAAAAATACCGAAAAACACTTCACCCACCCTCCCTTACCTTAATTCCAAAAGTCCGGTCGTGCTTTTCGTCCGGCAACACTACAAAAAATAAAAAAAAAATCAATACTTAATAAATTAAAAAAAAAACAACGAAACACCTCCCCCAACCCTCCCTTACCTTAATTCCAAAAGTCCGGTCGTGCTTTTCGTCTGGCAACACTACAAAAAAATAAAAAAAAAAACAATTAATTAGTTAAAAAAAATACCGAAAAACACTTCCCCCACCCTCCCTTACCTTAATTCCAAAAGTCCGGTCATGCTTTTCGTCCGGCAACACTACAAAAAAATAAAAAAAAAGGTTAATACTTAATTAATTAAAAAAAAACAACGAAACACCTCCCCCAACCCTCCCTTACCTTAATTCCAAAAGTCTGGTCGTGCTTTTCGTCTGGCAACACTACAAAAAGTAAAAAAAAAAGTTAATACTTAATTAATTAAAAAAAAAAAAAACAACGAAACACCTCCCCCAACCCCTCCCTTACCTTAATTACAAAAGTCCGGTCGTGCATTTCGTCCGGCAACACTACAAAAAAATAAAAAAAAATAATTAATTAAATAGTTAAAAAAAACACCGAAAAACACTTCCCCACCCTCCCTTACCTTAATTCCAAAAGTCCGGTCGTGCTTTTCGTCCGGCAACACTACAAAAAAATAAAAAAAAAAACAATTAGTTAAAAAAAATACCGAAAAACACTTCCCCCACCCTCCCTTACCTTAATTCCAAAAGTCCGGTCATGCTTTTCGTCCGGAAACACTACAAAAAAATAAAAAAAAAGGTTAATACTTAATTAATTAAGAAAAACAACGAAACACCTCCCCCAACCCTCCCTTACCTTAATTCCAAAAGACCAGTCGTGCTTTTCGTCTGGCAACACTACAAAAAGTAAAAAAAAAAGTTAATACTTAATTAATTAAAGAAAAAAACAACGAAACACCTCCCCCAACCCCTCCCTTACCTTAATTCCAAAAGTCCGGTCGTGCTTTTCGTCCGGCAACACTACAAAAAAATAAAAAAAAAATAATTAATTAAATAGTTAAAAAAACCACCGAAAAACACTTCCCCACCCTCCCTTACCTTAATTCCAAAAGTCCGGTCGTGCTTTTCGTCCGGCAACACTACAAAAAAATAAAAAAAAAACAATTAATTAGTTAAAAAAAATACCGAAAAACACTTCCCCCACCCTCCCTTACCTTAATTCCAAAAGTCCGGTCGTGCCTTTCGTCCGGCAACACTACAAAAAAATAAAAAAAAAGGTTAATACTTAATTAATTAAAAAAAAACAACGAAACACCTCCCCCAACCCTCCCTTACCTTAATTCCAAAAGTCCAGTCGTGCTTTTCGTCTGGCAACACTACAAAAAGTAAAAAAAAAAGTTAATACTTAATTAATTAAAAAAAAACAACGAAACACCTCCCCCAACCCCTCCCTTACCTTAATTCCAAAAGTCCGGTCGTGCATTTCGTCCGGCAACACTACAAAAAAATAAAAAAAAAATAATTAATTAAATAGTTAAAAAAAACACCGAAAAACACTTCACCACCCTCCCTTACCTTAATTCCAAAAGTCCGGTCGTGCATTTCGTCCGGCAACACTACAAAAAAATAAAAAAAAAATAATTAATTAAATAGTTAAAAAAAACACCGAAAAACACTTCCCCACCCTCCCTTACCTTAATTCCAAAAGTCCGGTCGTGCTTTTCGTCCGGCAACACTACAAAAAGTAAAAAAAAAGTTAATACTTAAATTAATTAAAAAAAAAACAACGAAACACCTCCCCCAACCCCTCCCTTACCTTAATTCCAAAAGTCCGGTCGTGCCTTTCGTCCGGCAACACTACAAAAAATAAAAATAAAAAATAATTAATTAATTAGTTAAAAAAAACACCGAAAAACATTTCTCACCCTCCCTTACCTTAATTCCAAAAGTCCGGTCGTGCTTTTCGTCCGGCAACACTACAAAAAGTAAAAAAAAAAGTTAATACTTAATTAATTAAAAAAAAAATAACGAAACACCTTCCCCAACCCCTCCCTTACCTTAATTCCAAAAGTCCGGTCGTGCCTTTCGTCCGGCAACACTACAAAAATAAACTGATAAATGATTAAAAAAAATGATCGGATATTCGGATTATCTGATTAGATCGGCAAGTCACATGACCCTGCCTTTATACATTAGTATTGTTCGGGGTCCTGTAATTACGTTTAACCAGGTCATGTATATTTAATTCGATTTGATTTGGATTTGATTTGGATTTGTCAGATTTGATTCGGATTTGATTGAATTAGTTTAAGCTAATTTGAATTTGATTTGAAATCGAATCAAATCTTTTTTTTTAATTTGGATTTGAACTCAAATCTTGTTTTGAAGTTTGGATTTGATTTGCAAATCAAAATTATCAAATCGAATCAAATCAAACTTCAAATCAAATCCGAATTGATTTGATTTGACCAAATCGTTTGCGGAACACTAGTTCTTTCATAAGAGCTTTGTACCGAATTCTTTACTGTGACTGGAAAGATATTTTCAAAGGGTTAATAGTTACTACATCATCAAATTCTAGCAAATGCAGTTATCACATTTTATATGCATTGGTTCTCCTTATCAATCATCATGAGCTCAAGGCTTTCACCAAATTAGTATATACCTTAACTGGAAAAAAATTTGACAAGTATATTGATAGAGAATTGCCTGGTTAAAACTTTAACCTTTGCTTTATTGGTTCAGCAAAAACAGGTCATGTAAAGTGTATTCTTCAATTCTCACTAGATAATGAGTGGAATGAGCTTGATCACGTTAGAGTTCAACCACCTACTAGCTTAGATCTCGAAGTAAAACCTCGTATGCTTAATGTAGAAAAAAATAATAATTCACTAAGCATATCTGTGGGTTAGGATATATTACAAAAATATGCGAACTTAGTATTCTAACTATCTTAGTGATTGGAATATCAAAGAAAATGTTTCACAAAACTTTGTATATTTTAACTGGAAAGCTCCACTAGAATGTTCATTATGTAAACGTATACATAACAAGAATCAGCAGTAGTTTAGTCATGTATATTCCAGCAATAGAATATTCATTGTAAAATGCTTCTGGTAAAGTAGTAATGAACCCGAGAAAGTATTTGAATGCGACCCATTTATTGCAGAAAAAATTTGGCAAGAAAATAAAAATTCTTCACAACCCTCTCACAAGGCAAAAAGCCTGGGTTTTCCTAAAACCTTCATAAATTTTCCATCTTAGGCCAAGTATAATGAAGCCCTTACATCTATGGAAACATATAAAGAGAGATATGTAAGGCCATTACCAAATAAAGGCAATATTTATATAGGATCACCTTGGGAAACAGGAAAAACATATACTCTTGAAAATTTGGATATTCCTGATAATGTAAATTTGCTTGTATTATCTACGTAACATTCTTATTCTAATGCTATCACTATAAGACTTAACCTCAAATAATATTGCGATATCGATGGCAACATAAATCTCTTTGATCATAAGACAGTAGTTTGACAAATAGAGAGTTTACACTGTATTGTTAATAAGTGCAAATGTAATAAAAAATGTAAATGTCATCTGAGCCAATATGATTTATGACTTGATGAAATAGTGTCTATAATTGCTCAGGCGCAGAGTCATTTGACCAGACAATTGATAGAAAAATTATATAAATTAGTCCAAGACGTAAGACGCATTATCATTATGGATAATGATCTTACTGATCTTAATATTGAATGGATTAAGGCCCTACGCAAGGGTAAAGTTTTCTCTATTATCCATAATACTTACTAGCCTCAGAAAGATAAGACATTCTGTCTGACCCCTAATAAGAAAACAGTATTAGCCAAACTTTGGAATTGGACTATGAGAGCGATTTCACTACCTTTTAAGAAATGAATAAGTGCATTGCTCATTTGCCACTTTAGAAAGGATGTACAAGGGATTGTTCATGCTCTTAAAGCTAATTTTTCAGAATTAAGGATCAAGGAATATTATGGTAAATCTAATCCAATGGAAAAGGCTCATAACTTTAGCAATGTAGAAGAATCATGAAAACATGTAGACCTAATTATATATACCAGTACTTTAAAAATAGGAGTTTCATGTTCCAATCCTAAGTTTGAGCATACATTCTGTCTCTTTAATAGTTATATAGAAATAAATGCTAAGATAAATCAGATGTGATTCTGCATGCGATGCATTAAAGATTATATATGTTATATCAAGCAAAGATCATTTAATATTCCTATTACAAATAGGGATGCCAAAAGTTCAGTTATAACCGGTCATAACCAGTTTTTGCCAGTTCAGTTTTGGTTCAGTTTTAGTCCAAGACCGACCAGTTAACCGTCAGTTTTATATATAAAAAAACTGATGAAAAAACTGATCGGTTAATTGTAAATATTTTACAATATATTCCGAAAAAATATCTTTATTTCAATTGAGAATAACTAAAATACATGAATTTTAATGTTAAATTTATAGTATTTTCCTTTTTAAAATTATAGGGAGAATTTTAATTTGGTGCGATGATCACGTGATTTTTGTATCGCCAAAAAATCACAAAACCGGCACTATTTTTGTAAGAAAAAATTATGTAAATTTAAATGTTATTATTAAACAAAGTCATAATTAGCACTTTCTAATAATAATTTATTCGGTTTTGCAATCAGTTTTGCGGTTTGGTTTCATCGGTCAGTTTTGCGGTCAGTTCAGTTTTGGCTGAAAACTGTGGTTTTAAAACTGAAACTAAACCGAACCGACCGTTGGCATCCTTAATTACAAAAGAAGGGGTATTTCAATGGTTGTTGAATGCCAAACGTGAATGTCTTTCCCGAGAACTTCAGAATAGAGGAATATTTTCAGACATAGACTCTATCATTCAGAATAAGGATGTACCATCTGTTCGATTATGGGTAGCTTATATGTTAGAAAAATATTGCTCCCAACACTTATTTGATTGGAGAATGGTTGATTTCCTTAGAAAAGCTGGCATGGAAGTTTTGATCATAAAAACTGCTCCTAAATCTAAAGAAAATACATTATTGCAAGTGGTAAAAGTGAAATGTTTTATGGTCAAAGCAGAGGAAATATCAGAAATATCGTGAAACTGCTGAATTTTTGGAGAATAAATCAAGTAAGACTTTGGAAGAGATGTATTCTTTGGACTGATATTATATTGCAGATTGTTATGAGATTTTATCTGAAAGATTAACAAAAGATTTTATCTTGAAGTATGAAAATTATAATCATATGAAATGGTTCAGAACTTATAGGCAAATTACCACAAATACGTGATGCAGGTACAAATAATGAAACTGCCATTGAAGCTATTTGCTGTAAAGATTATAGAGAAAATAGACTTATAATTATTACTCACGCTGAGAAACATTAAATTTGTCTAGAATTACTAAAAATTTGTACACCTGCTAAGGATATTGATGATAAGGTGAAATATAAAACTGATGATATCAAAAGGTGCTTGAATACTTCTGAGTTGATATCTTATCTTCAGGATTTAGTTTTCAAAATGGCTCAAATATTTGATAACACAGAGGCATCATGCAGTATAATATTACAATCTGCAGATAATCTGTCATCTGTTATCTGAATCTATCAGATCCATTTTATAAGGATATCTAAAGAACAGATATCTGTATTAGCTAGATATCCTTACGAATCTATCTGGATGATCTAAGCAGATAATTAATGATATCTGATGGATAATTCAAGTGGATATCTGATAAATATCTGATGGATATCAGATATCTGTTATTTTTTTAATAAATATTTTTTTTTTAATAAATTTCTTTATTTTTTATTTTTAATTTTTTTTTTGACATTTATTTTAATTATATATATCAAAAGATGATTTTATAAATATTTTTCTATTAAAATTATTTATTGAATTTTGTCAATAAAAAGTAAATATAAATCTTATAAGTCTTTATTTAATGTAATCATATGGGCTGATTTGTTCACTCTGCATTAAAAAGAGTTATTAAATTGATTTTCACAGTTTTCATTACTCAAAATTGTTTTGTAATACCAAAAAATCATCTGATTGATGATCACTTGATTAAATAATAAGTTGAACAAAAATTTACATTTGCAAAACTTAAATTATTAAATGTAAAAGAGACGTGAAAAAACCCATTTCACTAATAAAAAACCCATTTCTCATATATATGGAATTTTTAACATATATTATTAAAAAGTAAGTATAATTTAATAAAATATAAAGTAAAATAAAAATTTATATAGTCTTAGTAGCTATAAATATTTATGAAAGTGTAATAAAAACATCATATAAAAGATGGTATTATAATAGATATTTTTAAACAATAAAATAATTATTTTATGTCAGAGTTTGTATTACTATCTTTAAACGTAAATATATCAAGTTTCACTGATCCGTTTTCTATAATTTTAGGCTTGTTGGAAAGCCCTTGATCTGGACTATATGAGCGAAAAGAGCTTGCCAATTGGATCATTAGATCTGGAGATATTTACGTTTAAAGTTGAGATACGAATTTTTAACATATATAGTAAATGCTAAGATTTATATTAATTTAAAAGAAATATTTACCAAATTATAGTATAATAACATTAAATAAAATTTTTTAATACTCACCCTCAATTTACTGTATATTGTATAGTATTTTGTATAATAAAAATGTAACAAAATCAATATTTTAATTAAAGGTGGTCAAATCAGCCCATATGTATAGTAAAATAAGTACATAATTGATAAATAAAAAAGAAAATCATGTAATTTATAAAATTGTATAACATAAATGTTTAATTAGAATTGTTTGGTTTATAAATACTATTTAAATGTTTAGCATTTCTTTTAAGGAATATTAATTTTTTAAATAAACTAGGATTAATTCTTGTTCTTTTTGCAGTTAATAAATTTCCAACATCTGAAAATAATCGTTGACTTGCTGTTGAACAAGTAGGGCTCTAATTGGTTCAGTTCAGTTCAGTTTTTGCAAAAACCGATACTGAACTGAATTAATCAGTATTGGTATTAATGATTACTAAAACCGATTAGTAATTACTGAAAACTGAACCGATTTACCGAACGTTTTTAGTAAAAAATGTTTTGCAACGTTTAGCAAAAAAAAAGTTGCGAAATGATTTTTTCTTATCAAATTATCCATAAAAAAATGTTTTGCAACGTTTTTTTATTAAAGTGACAAAAAAAAATGTTGCGAAATGTTTTTTTATATTAAATCGTTTTATAAAAACGTTTTGCAACGTTTTTAAATAAAAAGGAAAATAATGTTGCGAAATGTTATTTTCTATATTAAATTTCTGATGTAAAAAACAGTTTGCAACATTTTTTATAATGTTCGCAAAAATAACATTGCAAAACGTTATTTTTCATATTAAATTATTTATGTAAAAAACGTTTCACAACATTTTTTACAAGTTCTGCAAAAATAACGTTGTAAAACATTATTTTTTTTATCAAATCGTTTATGTAAAAAACGTTTTGATAAGTTTCACAAAAATAACGTTGCGAAATGTTATTTTTTATCAAATCGTTTATGTAAAAAATGTTTCGCAACATTTTTTACAATGTTCGCAAAAATAATACTGCGAAACGTTATTTTTTATCAAATCGTTTATGTAAAAAATGTTTCGCAACATTTTTTACAAGTTCCGCAAAAATAACATTGTGAAATGTTATTTTTTATATCAAACATTTATGTAAAAAATATTTCGCAACATTTTTTTTTTAACTACATTATTTAATAAAAAGACGTTTTTCTTATAAAAAAAAATGTTTTTATTATTGGTAAATTGGTTCGATAAATCGCAAAACCGATACTAAAACTGAAAGTTTCAGTTTGATAAATCATAAAACTGAAACCACTCTGATACCAAAACTGGTCGGTACGGTTTGGTAATTACTGAAACCGATCAGAGCCCTATGAACAAGCATAAGCTAATAAGTACTTTTTGGCAAGAAAACTCAAAATGGGAAATTTTTCCTCTCGTTCATGCCACCAAGTAAAAGGATTGCTTTTAAGATCAATTTTTTCTAACTAAAAATACTCATTTACTTCATCATAAGATCGTATAGAAGGTTTTCTTAAACTAGTTAATAAAGCATTTTTTTTCTTTTTTGCTTGACTTCTTGTTGGTTGAATAGGTTGAGATGTTGGGTTAGTATGCATTTCATTATACTTTTCACGCAATAAGTTTTTAATTTCATTCCCTTTTTCAGATAAAACAAATGATAAATTTTTCATTCTTGGATTCAAAAGCCTTACAAGCAAGACATCTGGCTTAGTAAGGTTTTTCCAATAATGATTTATTGATATATAAAGAGCTGATTTAATTTTATTCAACATGCCTCGTGTATTTATAGGATTTTTTAGTTTGAGCTTTTATGAATTAGCTGTAAATTGTTGGTCATTATCATCTATAATATCATCAAAAGCTGTTTCTTCATCTTGAAAATTAATATCTAAATTGGAAAATAAATATATTAAATATTAGAATTATTGTAAAAACAAAATTATTAAATATTTATTTTAATTACTATAATCATGATTAATATTATGTGAAGCAGGAGGTGCAAATTGTTTTTTAATTTGAGTTAAAATTGGATTTATTATAAAAAATGTACAATAATTACTGCCTTCTAAAAGATCTGTAGCTTTTACAAAAGATCGTAAAATTAGTCTTAAGTTTCTTAACAAATCCTATTCATCTGAACTTAACATTATACTTTGTAGTGTTTTGTAATCTTTTTTTGAATCTTGATCAAACTGACTGTGATCCCAACGTATTTAATATTACATTAATATGATTTTTAAGTAATAGTAACCTATTCCAAGCCATATAAGAGAAATTTCAGCAGATAAGTATATCAGCAATAGTATGCAAATATGTTGATGTATTGCTTGGATCCTATTTAAAAATTATATAAATTAATAATTAATTAATTAAAATTAAAAGATTTAAGATATATTTAATTAAATTTACAATTATATCTTGTTCATCTTGTTCATTATCTTCTTCTTCATTTTGGAGTGCTATTTCTCTTTTTAATTCATTTAGCAAACCTGGAAATTTTTTTTGAGCATCTTCAAGACTAGAGTTCTGAATAGGTAAGGGCCAATTTGGATTACCTGTCAGATTGACCCAAAATATTCAGGTCAGGTCATCAAATTCAATACCTGGTATCAGGTCAGGTTACAGGTTTGACCTGATCTGATTAACCCATTAACCTGAAATCAATTTAATAAAAAAAAGTTCTGCGATATTTTTAATTAATTTAATAAAAAAATGTTGTGAAATGTTTTTTCAGTGTATATTTATTAATAAAAAAAAATTTCGCAACATTTTTTTAATTAATTTTATGAAAAAATATTGTAAAACATTTTTTCAGTGTATTTAATTAATAAAAAAATGTTTTGCAATATTTTTTTTAATTAGCTTTATGAAAAAACATTGTGAAATGTTTTTTCAGTATATTTTTACTAATAAAAAAATGTTTCACAACATTTTTTTAATTAATTTTGTAAAAAAACGTTACGAAATATTTTTCAGTGTATTTTATTAATAAAAAAACATTTTGCAATATTTTTTTAATTAATTTTGTGAAAAAATGTTGCGAAACATTTTTTCAGTGTATTTTATTAATAAAAAAATGTTTTGCAACATTTTTTTTAAATAGCTTTATGAAAAAATGGTGCGAAATGTTTTTTCAGTATATTTTTACTAATAAAAAAACATTTCACAACATTTTTTTAATTAATTTTGTAAAAAAATGTTGCAAAACATTTTTCAGTTTATTTTATTAATAAAAAAATGTTTCACAACATTTTTTTTAATTAATTTTGTGAAAAAACATTGCAAAATATTTTTTCAGTGTATTTTATTAATAAAAAAACATTTTGCAACATTTTTTTTAATTAACTTTATGAAAAAATGTTGCGAAACATTTTTTCAGTATATTTTTACTAATAAAAAAATGTTTTGCAACATTTTTTAATTAATTTTGTGAAAAAACATTGCGAAACATTTTTTCATGTATATTTATTAATAAAGAAACATTTCACAATGTTTTTTAATAGAAAATTTAATAAAAAAAATGTTTTTGGGACATTTTTTTATTTAAAATATTCATAATAAAACTTCAGGTAATCAGGTTTACCTAATTACCTAAAGTGACCTGAATACTTTTGGATCAAACAGGTCAGGTCAAGTCAGAACAAGTTACCTAATCTGACCTGATCCAAAAAAATTATTCAGTTCAGGTTAACAATAAAACCCAACCTGATCGTATCCATTCAGAATTCTAATCATATCTATATTTATTAGATTAGATAAGATTATATAATAATTACTTCTATATTACATATAATACTTCTAACTGAGGCTGGTTCATTCATCCACCAAAAATAAACTATATGTAATAAAAAATTAAAATTAACTAATAAAAAATATTATAAATAAAACTAAAAATACTAATACCAAAATTAAATAAAAATAAAAATAAAAATAATAATCAAAATTATAAATAAATAAACACTGGTCAAAATCAATACTATCGGGTACATATCAGGTACTTGATATGTGTGAGATATGTGTAAGATATATGTGAGATATGTGTATGATATTTAATAATCTCACATATATCAGGTACCTGATATGTACCTGTCAGATGCAGAAAAATGGTGACACATAGTATACACATCTCATACATATCTCATATATATCAGGTAGTTAGATATTGGTCATATATCTCATACATATCAGATAGTTAAATATTGGTTATATATCCCATACATATTAGGTAGTTAAATATCAGTCATATATTGGTCATATATCATAGATTTATTGGGTAGCTGATATTACTATAATAAATATTAAACACTTATCAGATACCGCTAATAAGTATCCTATATATACCCAATATGTATCCTATATATAACTGAAATATATCAGATATTTATAATTTATTAATCAAACCTAAATATTAATAGGCACATATCAGACATAATTTTTGTACATATTAGATAACAATTATAATATTAATATTAATAAATTTATAATTTAAATACGTGTAATTTAAAGTAATTTAATTCATTTAATTATATGAAAGTTTTATTTATTTTAATTAATAATAAAAAAAATTATACAAAAAATATTATAAAAAAAAATTCACTAAGTATTAGCAAAAGAAAAGGAACGTCAATAAAAATTTTTTTTACGTTATAGTATTAATATTAATATTAGTATAAAGATTAGTAAAAGTAGAAAAGAAATGTCAATAAAAAGATATAAAATATAAGTATTAATGTTAGTGTTAATATTACCGTTTAGCACTGCATATAGTATCCCCCTTTTTCCATATCCCTACTTCATAAGATCCAGGTATTTTATTAGAGGTAAAAAAATTTACTTGTCTTAAGACCCAGGTATAATTCAATTTTTATCAAGAGAGTTTTGTATAAGACCCAGGTATTTTATAAAACTTTGATGAAATACAGTGTCTCATTAATGATAATAAAATAGAAAATGAAGCTTAAAAAGGGACTCCGTCCTTTCAGAAAAAATTTTTTATTTATTTGCTAATACAAAATTATCAAATATATCACATTTTTGGAAATACCAATTCACTTTTACCACGTTTTTCAAATATGATCGTCATTTTAATTCCAGTTTTGAATCACATTTTAATCTTCATTTTCTTTATAATAATTGTCTTTGCCTTCACTATCTTCACCTTCACTATCTTCACTTTCATTACTTTCATCTTCTGATTCACTTCCATTATCACTTGATTCACTTTCACTATCACTTTCATTTTCTTCTTCAATACCTTTTCTTCTATTATTTATTTCTTTTACTTTATTGAAATCAAAAATTAGGTTATCTTCTGATCCATCCAAAGAATTTGAAATACCACAACATTTGAATGAACGCTTGATCATATTAATATTCATAGAGTCCCAGCTTTCCTTTATCCAATTTGCTACAAGTGAATAAGTTGGCCTTTTAATCTTTTCAGACGGTGTGTAATCTTTAATAGCATCATTTATCCAATTATTATAAAGACGTTGCACCTATTATTTAAAAATTAATATAATTTATTAAAATAATAAACAAAAAAAAATAATTACCTTAGATTTAAAAAATTTATTCAATGAAACATCAAGTGGTTGTAAACGAGATGTTAAACTGCCTGGAATGATGGCTATATCAGTATATTTTTCATGAAATTGATTTTTTACAGTAGTTATTTTATGAGCAGTGAAAGAATCCAGTACTAAAAGAGATCTTGGATTTACTCCGCGTTTTGCACGTCATGTCCAAACATTTTCTATCCACCAAATCATCTCACTTTCATTCATCCATCCATCTTTATTAGCCCGAATAATTACTCCATCAAAAAACTCCTCATACAGAACATTTACAAGTTTGAAAATAATTACAGGTGGTAATTTTGTTCCATCTGCTGTGCAGGCCAAAACAACTGTAAAATTAAACCGCTCGTGTCTAGTTGATAAAATTAAAATAGTTCTAGTACCACGTTGTTCAACTGTTGTATTATTTGATAAGTTAAAAGACATTGGGGTTTCGTCCATATTTGCAATTAAAGATAATGGATATTGGTATTCTCTTTGACGAAACAGAACATAGGATAAAAATTCACTTTGCAAACTGATATAATTCTCAGGAAGTTTCTGGGATATAGTTGTTTTTCTCCTATTAACTAAATTATGTTAACTCATAAAACTATCAACCCATTTCTGTGAGAGTTTCACGTTCTTTATATCTGGATATATTTCTTAATACACTTGTTTTTTAGACAAAGAACACGTCTTCGCCTGAATCATATATTATGTAATAACTTTTAATTGACGCCGAGACTCTCTAAACCATTCCATAAGTTCAACTTCCAGTTAGGGATATTTTGGTTGTGCACCTGTAGTGAGTTTTTGAATATAAGGAGCTGCTTTTAAAAGTTGGTCTTTATTACTAATCCATTCCCTAAGCTGTTTAGGTTCAATACTAAATTTATCTGTGGTTGATCATTTGCTGTGACCTTGTTCACAATATGTAATTATCATCAGTTTCTCCTGTGTTGATCACTAACATCTTTTTTTGGTTGTAATATTAGCATGACATTTGTGAAAATTTCCATAAACCATATTTCTGAAAACTGAAAAATATAAATTTTATAAAAAATATTTTAATGTCTTTGTTTTAAAAATAATAAAATGCAAAATTTATAGAAAGAAAATTGGTTTTCTAATTTAGGGCAGTGACATATATTAGCTAATATTTTAGGGGGTGGGGGGGTAAGCGAAAATCTTAGGTTACACAATTTTTAAAAAATATGATTGGTTGCACGTGACCAAGATATCTTACCTGGGGGTGGGGGGGTAAGCGCCTATAGTAAAAAAATATTAGCTAATATATGTCACTGCCCTTACTTAAAACACGATTAAACAGCTATCATGATTCATATATCTGAATAAATAAATCCTTCTGGTTATAACAATTTCTATAATGGTATTTAATATATATGGTTATTTTCCTTGAACATCAAAAATGTAAAAATTGTAAGTGGTATTACCTCATAATCAGATGTTTAGCATACTTATTTCCCCTTTAATGATTATTGAATACAGAATACCAAGTTATTCTGAATTTTTCCAAAATAAAAATTTCTCCCAGCTATATTAAAAATAAAATCCATTTATTTGATGTGTTACAATACATTATATTTTCAGGATCAGCTGTATTATACGCTTATCTAATGCTTATTTATATAATAAAAACTTCCTTTTTTACAATTATCAAGTACAAATACCTTAGTTATTCTGCATCTCTTTAACATGAAGAATTCCTTTAAGTATGAAAAATCTGTAAAAATTATAAACGAATAACATTCATTTGTTTTTATATATATTTTAAAATTGGCTGTGTAGTATAATTAAAGTTGCCTGCCGAAACTCAATTGGTCAATGTCAAAATGTCGAAACCTAAAATATGTCGAAATGCCGAAATGCCAAAATAGTTTCGACACGTCGAAATTGTCAAAACTAGTTTCAATATGTCAAAACTGCTAAAAGTAAAATCACAATGTTTCGTAACGGGTTTCATTCATTATAATAAAAATTCGAAAATAAGAAACATTTCGCAACGTTTTTTATTAAATAATTGAAAAACCATTGCGCAACAGTTTTTTTTCTTTAAGTTAAAAAATAAAAAACGTTTCGCACCGTTTTTTATTAAATGCTTGAAAAACCGTTGTGAAATGGTTTTTTTTTAAGTTAAAAAAGCTTGAAAAACCGTTGCGAAATGGTTTTTTTCGCTTAAAAATTCAAAATAAAAAATGTTTCGCAACGTTTTTATTAAATAATCGAAAAACTGTTGCGAAATGGTTTTTTTTTCTAAGTTAAAAAAAACTTGAAAAACTGTTGCGAAACGGTTCTTTTCGCTTAAAAATTCAAAAATAAAAAACATTTCGCAATGTTTTTTATTAAATAATTGAAAAACCGTTGCGAAACAGTTTTTTTTGTTTAAAAAATCAAAAATAAAAAACGTTTCGCAACGTTTTTTATTAAATACTTGAAAAACCATTGCGAAATGGTTTTTTTTTAAGTTAAAAAAATAAAAAACGTTTCACAACATTTTTTATTAAATAATTGAAAACTGTTGTGAAACGGTTTTTTTTTAAGTTAAAAAAAAAGCTTGAAAAACGTTGCGTTTTTCGCTTAAAAATCAAAAATAAAAAATGGTTTGCAACATTTTTTATTAAATAATTGAAAAACTGTTGCGAAACGGTTTTTTTTGTTTAAAAAATCAAAAATAAAAAACGTTTTGCAACATTTTTTTTTAAATACTTGAAAAACTGTTGCGAAACGGTTTTTTTTGTTTAAAAAATCAAAAATAAAAAATGTTTCACAACGTTTTTTATTAAATACTTGAAAAACTGTTGCGAAACGGTTTTTTTTTAAGTTAAAAAAATAAAAAATGTTTCGCAACGTTTTTTATTAAATAATTGAAAAACTGTTGCAAAACGGTTTTTTTTCTAAGTTAAAAAAAAAAGCTTGAAAAACGTTGCGTTTTTCGCTTAAAAAATCAAAATAAAAAACATTTCGCAACGTTTTTTATTAAATACCGTTGCGAAATGGTTTTTTTTTGTTTAAAAAATCAAAAATAAAAAACGTTTCGCAACGTTTTTTATTAAATACTTGAAAAACCGTTGCGTAATGGTTTTTTTTTCTAAGTTAAAAAAAAAAAGCTTGAAAAACGTTGCATTTTTCGCTTAAAAAATCAAAAATAAAAAACGTTTCACAACGTTTTTTATTAAATGCTTGAAAAACTGTTGCGAAATGGTTTTTTTTTGTTTAAAAATTAAAAAATAAAAAACGTCTCGCAACGTTTTTTATTAAATACTTGAAAAACTGTTGCGAAACAGTTTTTTTCGTTAAATTGACAATATGTATATATTATATATATCACGTGACGAAATAGTTTCGACAATTTCGATATGTCAAAACTATTTCGGCATTCGACAAATCGGAAGGCCAATGTCGAAATGTCAAAATAGTTTCGACAATTTCGACATGTCGAAACTCTTTAGTTTCAGCAGGCAACTTTAAGTATAATAAGTGTTACAAAATACTCCCGTAGTATAATACCTCTCCACTTATAGTATCCTACCATCCATAGTACTCAGTATCTAATGAAGTACCTCTGGGTCTTATTCAATTTTTAAAACAGGTTTTTTGTATAAGACCCTGGGTATTATATGCAGTGCTAGACGGTAGTAGAAGTATTAGTAGAAGTATTAGTAAAAGAAAAGGAATAAAATGTTTAATAGTAGAATATAGAAGTATTAGTAAAATAAAAGGAATAAAATGTTTAATAGTAGAATATTGTTAGTAGAAATGTTAGTAAAAGGAAACATGTTAGAAAAATATATTAATAAGAGTGATAAGAATAATATGATGGGAAAAAAAACTCCATACCTTTGTATTTATTTTTAGATAAACAATATATTTTCTATTTGTTTACACAGGCAAGTAAAAAAAATCAATAGTAGAATGTTATTAGTTAAAAAGAAGAAATACATTAGAAAAATATATTAATAAGAGTATTAAGAATAACATGATAATAGAAAAAAAATTTCAATAAAAAATACCTTTATAAAATATTTAAAGAGAAAAAGTTTTTTGGTAAAAAAAAAAAAAAAAAAAAAAAAAAAAATACGGAGATTTTTATCTTTTTTTTTGCAAAATCAAAATCATCTTTCATATTATAACATTTTATGATCAATTATTTATTGATAAAGCAATACAATATAACATGCTTTTAAGTTCTACTAACAGTCACAAATCGGTCACCTATTGGTTACCTATTGGTTATCTGAATATTATTGATAAATAGGCCAAATAAAAGTAGTTTTATTAACATTTTTATTTATAGTAATGTACATATTATAATATTATATAAAATTTAATCTAATATCTATCTATCTATATATTATTATCATTTGTTATTATTCACATTAATCTATCCGCTATTTATCCACAACCATCATCTACACAATCATGTATCTTAAAAAAATCCTAAATTCGCATCATATGAGAGTCAAAGGGCAACCTAAAAAAAAATAAAAAACGAATTCATAAAATTAATAATTCATGAAAATAAAAAATTAAATCAATAAAAAAATACATCATAAATCCATATCCAAAAATCTTAAAGAACAAACTGCTAAAAAAAGAAAAAATAGAGAAATATTAGAACGTTTCTAATTAACTAAAAGTAAAAATAATCAGTTTCACAATAAGTAAAACTTATCATTTTCATTTTCATGTTCGCTTGAAACCTATAATATATTTTTAATTAGAAATGTTTAAAAAAATATATTAAGTTTTGCAACACAACTTTTGCAAAACTCACTATTTAAATTTCAAAAATCCAGTTATTAAGAAAAGTTTGAGTGAACTTTTCTTGGATCATATAAATTGTATGTAATATTATTTTAAGAAAAATTCGAGCAAACTTTTCTTGAATCACATGAATTGTATATTATATTATTTTAAGAAAAGTTTGAGCGAGCTTTTCTTAGATCACATGAATTGTATTAAAGTGAACTAAAAGACCTGCCTAAAAAAGACAACAAATGAACTATTAGAAACAGTTCTTTAAAAAAATAAGTATTTTTAAAAAAAGTCAGGTTTATACCTATTACGTATCAAGAACTTCCTTAAATAAAACAACCTGTTATTGTTCTGAAGTCTGAAAACAAATAGAAATACCTAAAAAGAAGAGAAAATGAATGTTAAAAATTATTTGTTAAGTAAATAAATTTAAAAAAAAAAAAAAATATTACAACAACTTACCTAAAGGTCACATAAAGGACTGAAGTTGTCTGCATATAAAAAAAAGAAGTGAAAGTGAATGTTAGAAATCGTTCGTTAAGTAAAAAAAAATATATATACAATATTAACTTTGACTACTGAAGTTCATCATCAAAGAGCTGAAAGGCCGCATAAAAAAAGAAGGGAGGGAAAAGAAAATGAAAGAAGGAGGAAGCCAGGAAGGGAATGAAAGGAAGTAGTAGAAGGAGTGAGAGGAGAAGAAAGATGAAAGGAAAGGAAAAAATGAAGGTTAAAAGGTTAAAAAGAAATTGTAATTTAATTCAATGATCATTGATTATCATGATCAATCTATTTTTACAGTTTTCTAAACTGTAATTTTTTTTTTATTTTTTTTTTTAGGTTGCCAGACTTTCAGACTTAGAATATAAGTTAGAAGAGGTGAGAGAATTTTTTTTTTAATATTAAAGAAACGTTATTAATGTTTCTTTCTTTATTTTTTTTAGGTTGCCAGTCTTCTTAGATGAACTGAATTTGGGAATATAAATTAAAAAGGGCAGGAGATTTTCTTTTTAATATTAAAGAAACATTACTAATATTTCTTTATTTTTTTAAGTTGCTGGTCTTCTTGAATGAACCAGACTTGGAAATGTAAGTTAGAAAGGCAGGAGATTTTCTTTTTAATATTAAAGAAACATTACTAACATTTCTTTTTTTATTTTTTTTTAGGTTGGCAGACTTCTTGGATGAACTGGACTTGGGAATGTAAGTTAGAAAGGGTGGGGGATTTTTTTTTAATATTAAAAAAATGTTACTAATATTTCTTTCTTTATTTTTTTCAGATTGCTAGACTCCTTGGACAAACTGGACTTGAAATGTAAGAAGGAAGGGAGGGATATTTTTTGAATATTAAAAAAACAGGTTTAACGTTTCATTTTTTATTTTAGGTTGCAGTTTCTCTTATTCCTTTTGATCCTAATGTGATACGATTAAGAAAAGTTCAAGCAAACTTTTCTTAAACTTGTATTATAAATGACTAGCTTTTTTATTAATTTATTGTAATAAAATATAAAATACGTAATAAAATAAAAATATTAACAATAATAATTATACTTTTAAACACTTTACAAAAAATTTATAACTTGATAATGCATTCAACAAATAAAACAATAAAATTTTTATAACTTGATAATGCATTTAACAAATAAAACAATAAAATTTTTTAACTACATTAAATGAATTAAAAATTTCTAAAAAGAAAAATCTATAAAAAAAATAAACTAAAAAATTTCTTAATACATTATATAATATGAAATCTAACATATTAAAATTTGTATCACATATCAGGTACTCGATATGTGTAAGATAGAATTGTGCCCAATATGTATTAAATAACATATCTGTGACCAATAGTTTAGATATCAGGGTCTTGATAATTAGACATATTTGAAGTGTAATAAATTAGGTACCCAATATATAAAAATACCTGATATTTATCTGATTAGCTGCTGATATATAAGTCCCTGATATGTACCTGATAGAATTAATTTTGACCAGTGAAATAAATAACTCTAAAATAAATATAAATCTTAAAATCATTACACGTTATTAACTATAACTCCATCATCCAATGATCTCTTTTAAAAACAACTTTATCTGAGATAATAATCATAAAGAAAGAGTCCATGCTTTTAATGTCAAGTTTCTGATCCATCCTCTCATAATCTTCCATATATAAGAAATTGCTACTATTTTTCTTTCTTTGCTAGAATATCAACTGAAGGGAGGCGAAGTAGAAACTGAATAGAAGGGATCATCATAAATTTTAGTCTCAAATGTGTCTTTATAGTTATTATTATTACTAATCTGATTTCTCAGAGCTATTTAGGTATTAAAGCTCTGCATGAGCTGAGCCAGCTTACGAGTTAGCTCAAGCTTTTCAAGCTGAGCTGAGTCAAGCCATGATTAAATTGGCTTGGTAGCTCACGAGCTAGCTTGAAAAAGCTCAAGCTGATATTAGACTTAGCTCAATAGAGCTGAGCTGGTAATGAGCTTGAATCAAAAAGCTCAAGCTAGCTCGTAAGCCAGATAAACCATTATCATACAAAATTGTTTTTAATATTTGATAAAAAGATAAAAAAACATTTGTTTTTAAAATTATTTTTAATAATTAAATTTATTTATTTATTTATTTGTTTATTAGAAACAAGCAGTTACGAATTTAATAATATCAGATAGTAACTACCATTTGGATGCATCAGTAACAATCCCAATAATCTATTTAAATTTATCTATCAACAATTTCATCAATTTTTATTGCACGTCAGGGTTGAATCCATTTGTACAGATACCTACTACCTGTATTTTTGTCCAGCAATCCTATAGAAAGAAAAGTAGAAACATTAGCAACGTTTCTTAAAGAAAAACCTTTACTCCAGTCTTCCTTTACTTCAATTCCAAAGTTAAGTCGTATTTTTCATCTAGCAATACTACAAAAGAGAGAAAAAAAAATAGTAAAATTTTTTAAAATAAAAAACTGAAAAATAATTGCCTTAGCATTTCCTTACCTCAATTCTAAAGTCCGGTCATGTTTTTCATTTGGCAACACTACAAAAGAGAAAAAAAAAAAATTAGTAAAATTTATTAAAGTAAAAAACTAAAAAACAATTCCCCTAGTACTTCCTTACTTCAATTTTAAAGTTTGGTTGTATTTTTTGTCTGGCAACACTACGAAAGAGAAAAAAAAATTAATAAAATTTATTAAAGTAAAAAACTGAAAAACAATTCTCCTAGCACTTCCTTATCTCAATTCCAAAGTCTGATCATGTTTTTCGTCTGGCAATATTACAAAAGAGAAAAAAAAAATTAGTAAAATTTATTAAAATAAAAAATTGAAAAACAATCCCCCTGGCACTTCCTTACCTCAATTCTAAAGTTCAGTCATATTTTTCATTTGACAACACTATAAAAGAGAAAAAAATTAGTAAAATTTATTAAAGTAAAAAACTGAAAAACAATTCCCTTAGCACTTCCTTACCTCAATTCCAAAGTCCGGTCATATTTTTCGTCTGGCAACATTACAAAAGAGAAAAAAAAAAATTAATAAAATTTATTAAAGTAAAAAACTGAAAAACAATTCCTTTAGCACTTTCTTACCTCAATTCCAAAGTTCAGTCGTGTTTTTCATCTGGCAACACTACAAAAGAAAAAAAAAATTAGTAAAATTTATCAAAGTAAAAAACTGAAAAACAATTCTCCTAGCACTTCCTTACCTCAATTCTAAAGTCCGGTCATACTTTTTATTTAGCAACCTTAAAAAAATAAAAAAAAAAGTAGTTATATTGTTAAAGAAAAAAAAAAATCATCATCTGATAATCTAATTTTTATTACCGAATTGTGGAATTACAGATATTTAGATTTAAAATCTGCATCCTTATAGTACTCTTGTGGTTTAATAAAATTGTATGATAAAGCTCAAGCCAGCTCGAGCCAGCTCAGCTCAAGCTAGAATTTTCATGACTTGGCATGGCTTGAATGAGCTGAGCCAAGATTTTTTGTGGCTCAGCTCATTTTAGATTCGCTTGGCGCAGATTTTTTAAGCCAAGCTAAGCCAAACTGTAGCTCAGCTCAAGCCGGCTTATGCGGAGCACTATTAGGTATTACTGTTAAATCGTTCTGTAGATAGATTCATATAATGAGATGAATCAAGTAAATTGTGATCAGTATGTGACAGAAATCTATTAATAATGCATATATCTTTATCATTATTATTTTCAGCCTACTTTGTAGATTTAGTGATCTTGTGTGCAGTTTTCCAATTTGCATTATTTTTGCAGTATAATATCTATATTAATTTTTTAAATGCCAGTATAGCATGAATAATAAAATTTGCAATGATATTGTATGATACTAATTCTGAAATACGAAAGAAATCCTTAATAATTGCTATTTACTCTAAATTAAGTTTAAGGCTGATTATTACTTATCAGAATTATCTAAATATAACTGATGCTGTTAAATAACCAGTGATGCAAATAAAGCAGTCTTGTATGATATAACTGTCAGAAGCATTTTTATCAATTATTATTGTAGAGAGCTAACAGAATTTATTTTGTAGTATGCCATAGAAGATTACCTATTGATCATTATAACTAAAACATGAAATAAAGTATGACCATGATTCCTCTTCTAGTTTGCATCCCATATATCAGTATTCTTTGTATAAGTGAAAAAAAATCATTTTGCAACAGTTTTTCAATTATTTAATAAAAAATATTGCAAAATATTTTTATTTTTGAATTTTTAAATAAAAAAAACTATTTTACAACAGGTTTTTAAGTATTTAATAAAAGATGTTACAAAATATTTTTTATTTTTTAACTTAAAGAAAAAAAACTGTTTTGCAATAGTTTTTCAATTATTTAATAAAAAATGTTGCAAAACGTTTCTTATTTTTTAATTTTTATTATAATGAATAAAACCTGTTATGAAATATTGTGATGTTTAGTTTCAGTAGTTTTGATATTTTGACAATTTTGATGTGTCAAAACTATTTCAGGATTTCAACATTTTGACATATTTTAAGTTTCAACATTTCAACATCATTGACCAATTGAGTTTTGGTAGACAACTTTACATATGTCTAAAGAGTTGTCAATTGATAATGGATTCTAACAGTAGCATTAGCTGCTCCATAAAAAATAGCAAATAGCTTGACAATTGGTGAAATAATTTAAATTCTTTAAATCTGCAGTGAATTTTAAATAATTTTATAATAGGCATAAATCCATCTTTAATAGCTTACTCATGATTATTAATATTATTTTGTATAAAAGATATTTGTATACTTCATCTAATAATTAGTGCACATAAGTTTAAATTATTAGAGTAAGGTGATTATTTATTATAATAGTATCAAGATTGTATATAAATATATTGGTAGGTAATACTGAACAGTCCTTAATCTGATTATAGACATGATTGCTGTAATCATAGGACCATTGATGAATTTAGTTAGATTAGTCATTTGAGTATAACAGAGGATTTTCCAAAGATTGTCAAGCCCAATAATGATCTCATAAAATAACGCTGAAGTATAGAGAATGATCAATATTATACAGATATTTAAAGATATTTTAGTATTTAGTGATTAAAATTCTATGATTTTATATTCATTAGATACGTCTTATTTAGAGGATTTGAATGATAATAAAATTATCTTTATATAATCAATATCCAGTATATAGATGTCACCCAAATCCAAAATAATTTGGAATTATGATAGCCCAAATGTACAAATCCAAATTAATTTATAAATTACATATATAAATTTTGCAATTTATACATTTGAGATTTGGAAATTATGGCTGTCAAAATGTACAAATTAATTTGGAATTTACTTAAAATAATTTGGGTGGCATCTATAATCCAGTATACAGTTAAGCTTTGAAATTTAGATGTTCTCTCAGGACCCCAAACAATATATATATAGGTCACATTAAAATCCAAATTTTTTACTATGATCAATAAGTAAATTATTTTAAACTCTACTAAGCAAAATTTTATTATAACATCAAAAATTTTATATTACCAAGCAACTCATTTTATGATATATATAAAAACTTTTATAAATAACTTGTAAATTTATATTTATAATATAATTATTATAAAAATTAAAATACAAATAAATTTTAATATGATAAATAACTTAATTAGTGATCTGTAATAGAAGTAGAGAAATAATCAGTATATGAAGAATCTCATGTTATATCTGATAAAAGTTTTTAAGAAATGATTTTGAGAAAAAGATTCTTTATGAATAAAAAGTTACAGTAATTGGCTATCTATTAATGTGATTTTCCTTTTATATTCCCTATATAAATGATTGCGTAATCCTCTTATGAATAATTATGATCTACATAAATATTATCAAATTTGGTAAACCTAGCCCCAAATTTTATTATTGCTGATCTCTACTTCTGTTGCAGATTACGAATTAATTTAAATACCCAAAATATTAAAAATTAAAAATTAATACTGTTATAGAGATACTAATTTTTCAATAAATATTATACTTAGAGTTATAAAAAATAAAGCACAATTATTTTCAACCATTCTGAACAACTTACTTAAGCACAAAAAGTTGATTTTATTTAACCAAAAATAGTAAAATTACATTTTAAAATTAAAAATCAAATAAATGATAAATAATTAACAGTACAAAACTTGGTCGCATTTCACAAATATTAATTCAATCATCCTAAAATTTTTATTGTAAATAGTTTTGATACTGCTGAACAATCTTACTTAAGTGGAAAAAGTAATTTCATTTGACCAAAGTAATGTAATTACATCCTGAAGTTAAAAGAGAGTAAAAAAAATTTTGGAATTAATACTATTTGTAAAATACAAATTTCTTCATAAATATTATACTTAACCTTAAGAAAATTAAGATCTGAGTACTTTTGACATTGCTAAACAGCTTTACTTAAATATAAAAAGTGATTTCATTAAACTAAAATTTATTTTACATATAGTTAAATTTAATAAACAAAAAACAAAAATAAGAGAATATTATTATAAAAAATGTATTTTTTTATAAATATAATATTTAATTTTATGAAAACTAAAGTGTATAAAATCAATAATATATTGAAAAAAGAAAATATCTTTTTAAAAAAATTTTTAAAAGTACAAGTGAAATTAAAATTTTTTCTTATATAATATATATGTAATATAAAAATCACTTCTTGTTACGCAAAATTTATATATAACTTTAACAATTTTAATTTCTTATTACGTATCTATAATATAGATGCCACCCAAATTATTTTAAGTAAATCCCAAATTAATTTGTACATTTTGACAGCCATAATTTCCAAATTCCAAATGTACAAATTGCAAAATTTATATATGTAATTTATAAATTAATTTGGATTTATACATTTGGGCTATCATAATTCCAAATTATTTTGGATTTAGGTGATATCTATAATCTATAATTATGACTTTTTTTATATTTTGTTTTCTAATAAGTAAAATTCTATATGACTTAAAAAAAATTTTATATAATAAATAAGCAAATTTTTTTATTACCTATATATAGTCAACTCTCTTTATAGTCACTTCCATTATAATAACATTACCCTATATAGTCACCTTGGTTGAATGTCCCAAATTTTCATATATAAAAACTATCATTTATAGTTACAAACTACCTATAGTCACTATTATATCTTTTCTTAAAAATTTTATATATATGTGATTTAAAAAGTTATTTATTAAAATATAATTGTTCTATGATTTAATAATCAGATTTCAATAATCTTTAGCTCATTATATTCATCTCATTTGAAAGGAATCAGATGGTAGTAATTTTATAATGATTGAATTAATATTGACTGAGTAATCCAATTTTAAATATCAAATCAGCATTCTAAATATGTAAAATCTGCATAACATTTAATATTTTGACTTTATTTTAATTACAACAGATTTTAGTGATCAGATTTTAATAATCTTAGACTCATTAGACTCGTCTTGTCAAGAGGAAGCTAATGGTAATAATTTTATAATGATTGGATTAATATTGATTGAGCAATTCAATTTTAAAGACCAGATTGGCATTTTTTATATATAAAATTCACACAATATTAAATATTTTGACTGTATTTTAATTATTACGGGTTCTAGTGATCAGATTTTAGTGATCTTAGGCTCGTTAAAATCGTCTCATCAAGAGGAATCTAATGGTTATAAATCTGTAATAATTGGAATAATATTGACAAAATTATTGTGATATGAATATTTAATCAAAATTATTACAATTTATAATTCTTGCCAAAATTACTGATTTAATTATGATTTTATTGCTTATAGTCACATCTCATCATAGTCACCAAATATAGACTGTCCCAAATGTGTGACTATAGAGAGAGTTGACTGTATACTATATTGTTTGGGATCCTGTTCTCTCTATGATATCTTTTGATCTAATGATTGGATTTTTATGATCTTTAACTCATTATACTCGTCTTATTAAGATGATTTGAAAGATGGTAAATACATATCAATTGGATTAATAATGATTGAACTATGATATTTTTTTGAATTTTTAGCTATTTATTATACTAGTTAGGGTAGTGATATATATTAGCCAATATTTTAGGGGATGGGGGGTAAATGAAAATCTTAGGTTACACAATTTTTAAAAAATATGATTAGTTGCATGTGACCAAGATATTTTACCTGGGGGTGGGGGGTAAGCGCCTATAGTAAAAAAATATTAGCAAATATATGTCACTATTCTTATATAAATCATAGAATTTTTGCAATGAGCATTCTGATATTTGCAAAAATTCTGAAAAAGTTTATTATAACTGTAAGCACAGAATAATATGTTAATTTATATTATATTAATATATAATGATTAATATAATTTGATAAAATAAAATGTCTGTATACTTTTGATCATCCTTTGTAGAGAAAAAGCAAGCAAATCCATATTTCTGTTTAACCAGTCATAATATAGGTATGAAAATATGATTTCAAATATTTTCAAAAAGTATAGCAATCTGTCCTACATACATCAGGAAAAATTTTGGTTCACAGATCTGTGCAATTCTGCGGAATCCATTTCTGCGCAGATCTGAGAATATGCCGATGTGCAGCATTTAAAAATTTCATGGATTTCTGCGCAGTTCTGCAAACACAAAAAAAAATCTGCGAAAATTTTCAAAAACAAATCTGCGAAATTTTTAAAATTTTTGACAATTTACAATTACTTTTATTGTTAATTAACATCAATTAATTTATTTAATTTATTTAATTAAAGCATTACAAATAAATCAATTTACTACACTATTAACTACACTATTTTGGGTATTAAATGCACTAAATTTCCTGGTCTTTCTTTCTTTATTTTCACTGTTTCGTTAAAAATGTAAAAAATGGGTTTTTCGAGGTTTTTTACCTTTATATTAGGATTGGAACCTTTTTTTCAGTTTTCTGCGCCTGCAAAAAAAAACTAATGAAACTGTCAGTAAACATTTTGTTAAATAAAAAAAACAAAAAAAAAATTAAATTTCATTTACTTTGAAATTCTATCCAGAGACAGGTCAGAAAACCGCAGACCTAAACTAATATTTTTCAAAATTTTAATCTTTGAAATTCGTCTGGTAAACGTCTGAAAAGCCGATGACTTATAAAATAAAAAATGAAACAGTTAGTTGACGTTTCATCTAAAAAAAATAATAAATTTAAATTTTCAATGGTAAATACCTTCAAATTCCTCTAGAAGCCTTCAGAAAGATGCAAATCTAAAAAAAAGAATTTGAAACGTTAATTAACATTTCATTAATAAAAATTTTTTTTTATCTTTGGAATGATACTTGATCTGCCACGAGATGGGGTTCATCTAAAAAAAATGAGAACAAACGTTATTTAATGTTTGTTGAAATAAAAATAAGATAAAAAATAATTTTTTTTTACCTTCGATCCACTTCGAGTTCTGGACCTAAAAAAAAGAAAAATAAAACAAAATATTAGTTTCATTTCGTTTCGTAAAATAAAATATTATTTTGAGGTTTTTTTACCTTCAAAATACCATGGTCTGCTTCTTCTGGACCTAAAAAAGAAAGAAAATGAACAGTAGTTAACATTTGTTGAAATAATAAAAAAAAAGATATTTCGAAGTTTCTTTATCTTCGAAATACCACGGTCTGCTTCAAATTAGAGTTCTGGACCTAAAAAATGAAACAAAACATTAGTAACGTTTCATAAAATAAAAATATAAAAAAAAAATTTGTTTTGAAGTTTTTTTACTTTAGAAATAATTCAGTCCACTTCTTCCAGACTAAAAAAGTAAGAAAATGAATATTAGTTAACGTTCGTTGAAATAAAAGTAAAAAAAAAATTATTTTTATTTTTACCTATAGTAGTCCACCTCTAAAGGAGTTCTGGACTTAACAAATAAAAAAACAAACATTAGTAACATTTGTTTAAATAAAACATAAAAAAAAATAATAATTTTTGAAGATATTATATCTTCGAAATATCATAGTCTGCCTCTAAAGGATTTCTGGACCTAAAAAGAAAGAAAACGAACATTAGTTAACATTCGTTAAAATTAAAGTAAAAAAAATTTTTTTTTTTTACTTAATGGTCTACTCGAAATAGAGTTCTGAACCTAAAGAAAGGGAGAAAAGCGAAACATTACTAACATTTCACTAAAATACAAAAAAAAATCATTTTTTTTTTTTAATAGTCTGCCTCGAATGGAGTTCCAGACCTAAAGAAAGGAAGAAAAGTGAAACATTATTAACGTTTTGCTAAAATACCAAAAAAAAACCTATTTTTTTTTACTTGAATTAGTCCGTCTCGAAATGGAGTTCTGGACCTAAAAAAAAGGAGAAAAGTAAAATGTTTACTAACATTTCGCTAAAATACAAAGAAAAAAAAATCATTTTTTTTTTACTTGAATTGATCTGCCTTGAAATGGAGTTTTGGACCTAAAAAAAAGGAGAAAAGCAAAATGTTACTAACGTTTCGCTAAAATACAAAGAAAAAAAAATCATTTTTTTTTACTTGAATTGATTCGCCTCGAAATGGAGTTTCAGACCTAAAAAAAAGGAGAAAAGCAAAACGTTTACTAACATTTTGCTAAAATACAAAAAAAAAATCATATTTTTTCTTTACTTAATAGTCTGTCTCAAAATGGAGTTTCAGACCTAAAAAAAAGAAGAAAAGTGAAACATTACTAACGTTTCGCTAAAATACAAAGAAAAAAAATCATTTTTTTTTACTTACAGTGGTCCGCCTCAAAATGGAGTTCTGGAACTAAAAAAAGGAGAAAAGCAAAATGTTTACTAACGTTTCGCTAAAATACTAAAACAAAAAAACTTATTTTTTTTTTTACTTGAATTAGTCTGTCTCGAAATGGAGTTTCAGACCTAAAAAAAGAAGAAAAGTGAAACGTTACTAACGTTTTGCTAAATACAAAAAAAAGAGCTTTTTTTTTTATTTAGTGGTCCACCTTGGAATAGAGTTTCAGACCTAAAAAAAAGAAGAAAAGCAAAACATTACTAATGTTTCGCTAAAATACAAAAAAAAGAACTTTTTTTTTTTACTTACAGTGGTCCGCCTCAAAATGAAGTTCAGGACCTAAAAAAAAGAAATATGAAATGAAATATTAACATTTTATAAAATATATAAAAAAAATCATTTCCATCTTCGAATATTTCAGTCTACTTCGAATTGAAGTTCCAGACCTAAGAAAAATGAAACGAATGTTAATTAACGTTTGTTGAAAATAAAAATAAAAAAAAGTATTTTTTTTTCGAAGTTACCTTCAAAATAGAATCTGAGCTCATATGTTTGGTATTCTGGACCTAAAAGAAAAGATAAATGAATGTTAATCAATGTTCGTTAAGTTAATTTAATAAAAAAAAAATTATTTCGAAGGCCATACCTTCAAAATGTGAAGTCTGGCTAAGATTTTCAGCAAAAATTCAGCTTGAAATGCTGAAACAAATAAATTTTATTTATTCATTCTTCGACAATTCCAAAGTCCAGAAGAGCCCTAGTAAAGAAAAAGCGATCTCTAGGTCATATGACACCGCAGAAGCTGATTGGCTACAAAGTAACCTTAGTTAGTGACGTTTGTCAAAATAAAAGTAAATTAAACATTTCAAAGTTTACCTTCGAAATGGAGGTCAGAACTTGTTTTTCAGTATTCCAGACCTACAAAAAAGGAAATTGAATGTTAATGGATGTTTGTTAAATAAAATTAATAAAAAAAATTTTTTTTGAAGGTTACCTTCAAAAACTAGCGTTAGCTAACGTTCGTTTATGATTTATATGCTCAGAACACTGTCAAAAGTACATTTAGTCCTTGTAGAGGGTCTATAAAATAATTCTTTTAGGGAAATAGAAAAGATAGCAAGTCTATTTAATAATTTCGAAGCTTAAAAAACTACAAAAAAAAGTTTTTTCTTAGGGTATTTTTAGACTTTAAATTGAAAGACGTTGAAAAAAATTTATTTCTTTGAAAGGTGTTAAAAAAAAATTATATTTATGAAAAATGTTAAAAAAAATTGTTTCCTTAAAAATATTGCGAATAAAAAGTTTAAGTGTCTTAAAGGAAATTAAGTGTAGAAAATAAACTGGAAGCTTATCAAAGTTTATCATGCAAAGTTTATCAAATTAAAGAAGAAAATTGTGAAAATCTTTAAAGATTTTTGTACGAAGTATTTTTAAAAATCTGCAATTTTGGAGATTATCACAAATTTTTCATAAAAAAATCTTTGAAAAAAATAAAAAAATAATTTCTGCAGTATTGCGCAGATTCTTAACAAAATTGCATTAAAAAAATGCGGCAATCTGCTAAAATTGCAGATCACTACAGATCTGAACTGATATAACTTTCCCAATGTATACTAATTTAGGTATGAGAACTCTGTTAATAAGATATACAATATGCGTTACTAATAATTTTTTACTTGAAAGTGAAGTAAGAAAATCATTAATCATAACTTGCAACTGTTTAATTAATAATTTATGGGTATTATTTATAAAAAAGTAACAGTTTAAGTATCAGATTTTTTTCAATGTTAGTATGATGCATGTTCTGTCTAATCCTATTTGGATAGCAATCTTCTTTCAGAGGATGTTAGTATTAATAACTATGAAATCTGATTTTTTGCTGTTAATCAAGATGTCATTAATTTTATAAAATTCGTCTACTAGATCAATTGATTTTTGAAGGGTTAATATATTGCTATCAATAAAAATAGTGTCATTTATAAAAGTAGTGTTAATTAATATTCAATACTCTATAAATATATATATATTTTAATATAAATTGTATAAACTGAAACAAAAAAAACCAGTATTTTATTTTGCAAACTATTTAAATTAATATACTAGTATAATATGGTAAATAATAAAAGTAAATATTTTTCATATTAAATTGAAAAAAATATAATTATACTAGTATTTTTTTGCATTCAATTGAAAAAAGTATAATTATACTAGTTTTTTATATATTAGTACTAATCAATAATTTTTTATGTTAAAAATACATATTAAGTTTATTTATTATATTATATAAAAACATATAAATGAGGGTCTATTTTCAACTGAATATTAAAATTTTTTTTATACATTAATTATATACAAATATTTTTACATTTATGCAAACTAAAATTTTTTCTCATATACATTTTTTGTTAATATACACCAATATGTAAGTATTTTTCATGTCAATATTATGGATTTTTTTTTCTTAATTATTTTTATAAACATTTTTATCAATATACATTAATTATATTAAGGTACATATATGTACAGTGGACAGCATAAATTAAGCACTATTTTTGAAGTTAATTTACGATATAAATTATAAATACCAGCATAATAAATTTATATTTATTTTAAAGATAAGACTTAAAACAACATTTTAAAAGTATTTTTTTATTTAATTAATAATACAGTTTTGTAAAAATCACTTGGTTTATAAAAAAGTGAATTTTCAACTTTTTAACTAAGATAGATACAATAAAATAAATACCAGAATCTGATTCTTTGAGTTATAAATAGGTTAGATTCCAAAAATCTTAAAGATTGAATCATTAGTTATTAAGAAAATAAACTTTAAAAATTATGTAAATCATTAAAAAATCAGAAATTTATTATCCCTTAAACGGTTTTGCAGGCAAATTTGCCTGCAATTTATTGAAAAAAAAATATCCGTCATATAAAACTTTTTCAATAAAAGCCAGATCATCATAAAATTTTTACAGCAATATTGAACAATAGTTAAACTATCAAAATGTATAGTTTGATCATTGGCAGATTATAAAAATTAAACCAGTATTTAACCTATAAAAATGCTTACCAATACCTCGGAATTTTCTAATTTCGGCGTTCGAAGTTGTTTTCTTTTTCTCATGTTATTTTCCTTATTTTTGCTTAAATTTTTTTATTTTCACTATGGATACTAATGAGTATGATGAACAGAATTTGTTTGTTGTTGATTTTTCACGGAATATTTATGATATTACTGGTGAACAAGATGATAATAGCGATAATGATGATAATTTTGAAGAAATTCGAAATGAAGAGATTTGGTGGAAATAGAGGTAGAGGTAGAGGTCAAAGACGAGGACAAGGTTGGGGTAGTGCAAGAAATAACAGTAGTGGAAGGGATAATAGAGAACAAACTGCACAACTCCCACCTCCACCTTTTTTTAACGCTTTTCAACATACAAAGCCTTTACACAAATTTACAGTAAACTTACCTAATGACTTTCTTTCACCATCACCTTATTTAATTTTTTCTCTTTTCTTCTCTCTTGCACAAATAGAGATAATTGTTAAAAATACAAATAAGTATGCATATGTAAAGGATGCAGGAGAAGGACGTCAATGGAAAGAATTAACAATAAAAGAGTTTAGAATTTGGTTGGCAATTCTAATATATGCAGGTGTATTTAAATTGCCCAGTATCCGAGATTATTGGAATAGAGATAATAAATTTCCTGAACATAAAATTTCAACTTTTATGTCTTTAATTCGTTTTGAGCAGGTATTTTAATTTTTATGTTAATATTTTATTAAATTAATTAAAAGCTAATTAAACTGTTCATTAAATATGTTTAGATTAAGCGTTTTATACATATTTCAGATTGCACTACTCCACTACCATTTTGGTATTCTAAAGTAAACCCTTTGGCAACTCATATCCAAACAGTTTCTAAATCAATTTGTGTACCATCATCAAACATCTCAGTTGATGAGATGATAGTTAGATTTTCTGGAAGAAGCATTCATACTGTAAGAATTAAAAATAAACCCACCCCAGAGGGTTACAAAATTCTCTCTCTCTGTGATGCTGGTTACACATATTCTTTCATTTTTACATCCAGAGTTCAAAATCAACCTGAGGTTCAACAAGTAACAGAATTAAGTAAAGTGGGTAATGAAGTGTATCACCTTGCTTCTCAATTGCCAATTGAAAATAAATCATTTAACATTTACATGGACAATTATTTTTCTAGTATTAAGCTTTTTAAATATCTACGTGAAAAAAAAATTGGAGCATGTGGAACTGTTCGCAAAAATAGTGCTAACTTTCCACAAATTCTTAAAGTAGACAAAAAACTGGACTGGGATACACTTTCTGGGGTGGTTGTTGATAATGTGTTGGCTATTTTGTGGATGGATAATGGTCCAGTAACGATGCTTTCAACTATTCACCAAATTGATAATGGAAATGAAAATCTGATTGAGAGAATTCGGCGAAGACCACGAGAAACAAGTACTAATGCAGTTAAGGTTCGAGCAGTTTTTGGAACTGCAAGCAAAAAATCTCTACCCATTCCTGTTGTAATTGATGACTATAACCACTTTATGGGTGGAGTTGATATTGCTGATCAGTTACGAGGATATTATGGTACTCAATTACCAGTACGAAGGACATGGATGCCATTGTTTTTCTGGTTGTTAGATACGGCACTAATTAACTCATACTTGATATTAAAAAAAATTAATGCAAATGTTAATCATCAAAAAGATTTTAGAATGCAATTAGCATGGGATTTAATTAAAGAAGATTTAGAAGGAAATGAAAAAAAGCCACACACACGAAGTCAAGTTCATGAATTAGAAAAACAATTTAAGTTAATTCATGTTGATCCTAACAAAGAGCATCAATATGTTACGGCGAAATTTGAACTCCCTATAGAAAGGTTATCATCAGAGGGTCATTTTCCAGAATGGAGAGAAACAAGAAGTAGTTGTGTATGGTATAAATATTTAGTAAAAAAAAACCAGGAAAAAGCATCAAAAAATCCTTCTCAATCACAGCTATATTGCATAAAATGCAATTTAGCTTTATGCTGTAATAAGGAAAGAAGAAATTGTTTTAGGGATTATCATACTTATAGAGAAGATAGCAATTAAAATGAAGTTTTAGTTTTTTTAATTTAAAATTGTAATATGCACTTCGCACTTTTTTTATGAATTTTACGAAAATTGTTCTTTCTTTTAGTGTATATGTAGTTTCAAAATCTTATTTCTAAATCGTAAAAATTAACATAATAAAAGTTGTTACTCATAACTTAATTTACATTTTATTATTAAGGTTTGATATAGCTATAACCAAATCCCAATGAGTTCGCTAAGATTAAATACAAAATTTTTTTAAAAATCAGATTATCATTAAAATGCAACGTTTTAATTAGCGGTTAATTTTAATTTTTCAGTACATAATCAGAAAATGATGGTCATTGCTATGTAATGTAATATTTAAACTATCTGGAAAAAAATTTTTATGAGAGTAGCTTTATTCTTTGAAAAATTAGATGAGAGCCATAATTTCAGTAAAATTGCAGGCAAATTTGCCTGCAATGTCTTACCGTTTAAGGGATAAAATTCATATTTTTTTAGTGATCTACATGATTTTTAAAGTTTATTTTCTTAATAACTAATGATTCAATCTTTAAGATTTTT
Source organism: Rhizophagus clarus (assembly GCA_015698045.1). Taxonomy (NCBI): domain Eukaryota; kingdom Fungi; phylum Glomeromycota; class Glomeromycetes; order Glomerales; family Glomeraceae; genus Rhizophagus; species Rhizophagus clarus. Next base: position 1,727,025 of record BLAL01000215.1, read on the forward strand.
GGAATTTAACCTATTTATGACTCAAAGAATCAGATTCTGGCATTTATTTTGTTGTATCCATCTTAGTTAAAAAGTTGAAAATTCACTTTTTTATAAATCAAGTGATTTTTACAAAACTGTATTATTTATTAATTAAATAAAAAAATGCTTTTAAAACGTTGTTTTAAGTCTCATCTTTAAAATAAATATAAATTTATTATGCTGGTATTTATAATTTATATTGTAAATTAACTTTGAAAATGGTGCTTAATTTATACTGTTCACTGTATATATATATATATACTTACTATACATTATACAATGTGTATATGTTTAACTTTATGAAAAGTCCCTTCTTTATAAATAAATAAAGGTCCATTAATGTTTATAAGTAGAAAGCTATTGCTATTCTCTTCATTTATTTATAGTAACAAAAAGAAAGAGTTTTTAGAGGACTTTGAATAATATATAAATAGGTAACAAATTTTAGCAAAAATTTATTATTAGCTCTATGCATTTTTTCAGAGCCAGAATTATGATAATGTTAGTCAGTTACTAAATAAAGTAATATATTTCTGATTAATATTATCAAAACTTATCTAAATAAGGAAAGATTTTCATGATTATTTTGGCCTATTCTACGCATTATTTTCTGTTACCTATTTCAGTATTGCTCGGGATTCTGTTTTTAGTAATAAGGATTTAATATAATTATAACAAAATTTAGTATTGCATAATGTGTTGATATATGGTATTACTTATAGTATATATAAATGTATTAAACAATATATTAGAGTTAAATAACATATATTAATATATTAGAGTTGAATAATATGTATATTAATATTATATGTTGATTTACTCTTATATATGATATTGCATATCAATTGATTAATACATATTTGGTATGAATCAACACTTTTTAAACTTTCTGATATCTTATAATTTAAAGTAAAATTCTAAATAATATATAGTATATAGGTCAGATAAAAATTTCAAAATTTACTAGATCAATAAGCAAATTATCTTAAGTTGTGCTAAACAAATTTTTATTATAACCTTTAAATTATTTATTCTGCTAAGGTTAAACCAATTTAATTATCTGTTTTACATTACTTCTCTTTCCAATTTTTTGAAAAAATCAGAAAATAATAAAATCATGTGATCAAAATAATTGACCAATAAAAATGTAGTATTATATCGATCTTCATATTACTTTCAAATTGTAACAATATTCAAACCTTAATTTTTTTTATATTGGTATAAAAATTCACATCGCGTTATCAAGATATGTACTTGCAGCTTTATTTTACATGACACGACATTACTTAAAAAAGAATATAAAAATGATTTTTGTAGTCATTCAAGTTAATGAAGGCGCTAAAATTTTAACTAGACCTTTGGCCAAAGAAGTGGACGAGAATGATTTATTTTTAACTTTATTTGATTCATTAACTTCCAGAAAATATTCTCATTATAATATACAAGTTGAAGTTAAATCAAGTACTGGACCTTGGGTATTAGTAGACGAAGGATTGGAAGGCAAAATTATATTAATGAAAATGCTAAATTTTACACATCTTAAATACGGTCTTATTCAAAATGATATTAATGCACATCTTTATCTCCACCAAAAATTTTTCCTAATGCTTTCACAAGACTAATGAATTCTAGACTTCAATTTCTATTGCAAAAACGTGAAGATACATGCGACATTTTATTATACAATCATATTATTCAACTTTTCCAGAGTAAAGGTGTTGGTTGGCATAATGGTGATCATGCTATTTATGGAAAATGATTTATTGAGCATTTAACAAAGGCTATTTGGTATATAGACCCACATTTAGAGAAATTACACTCAAGAGGATGTCACCTTCCATTATTATTTAGTTCACTTCTGGTATATCAACAAAATGGAGTTTATAATGAATATTATTAAAGAATGAAAAAGAAAAAAACACAATTAATGCGCCTAGAAATTTTTCAATTAGTTAATTCTATAGAACTTTCGTTAACTAAACCTTGGGCATCAAAGGGTTATTGGCAAGAAATTGTATCAAATGTCTTTGATTTCACATCTATAATGAAAAAATACTCTAATTATTTCGAATATACTAATACTAATATAAGTCTTCATGATAGTAAAAATCCAGCACGCAAACCATCTACCAACTGTAATATCATTCTTATTCCTAAATGCAATGAAAATATTGATTCAAAATATTTTCAATTAAATTTTGATCTTATAAATAAAGAATTATTTGATTTCGTTGACCTTAATCAATATGTACCAAATGAACCTACAAATAAACATCAATTTATTTGTAATCTTTAATTATCTGTACTCGCAGGAATATATAGGTAAAATAAACTTTTAAATCTACATGTAATATTATTGAATTTTATAAAATTATTTGTATTTATTTTAAATATCCTCATAATAATTATCTTGGAACGCTTAATTTTATATGAAGGGCACCTGATACTGAAGAAACAAATGAAAGTTATGAAACTCTTAAAGCATAAATGATTACCCGTATAAATGATGCTATACCAATATATTGTACTAGACAAATGAGAAAAAATGTAATTAAAAAGGCAAGTTATAAATATTATTTGTATCATAGCATATATTAAATTATAAAAAATTGATCTAATATTCTTGTGTAGTATTCCCTAATTCGTCATCTTTCAAAACCAGTTTTAAGAATGCTGTATCATGATTTGACTGGTGATGCTTCACTAGCAAATGATCCAATAAGTAAAGAAATAGAAAAAAGATTATGACTTATGATGCTATTAGAAGATCCTTCAATAATAGTTGATCTAAGAACTAATAATGGATTTTGTGGTTCAAAATTTGATATTTTTTGGAATGAACTTGATGGATACTTCAATGAGGTTTATATTTATTATTACATAATTGCATATTTATGTAATTTACAATTTATTTATATTTAATAATTTTTTTATTTTAGCATAATAATACAGTCGTTAATAAACATCAGACAGATACTGTTCTATATATTCCATATGCTATATCTATTCGAGAGCTTCAGGATAGAATTATTACTCGTTTAAATACAAAATATTAAGGATCACCTTTACCAGATGATATTGCAATCCTATCAGAAGAATAGATAAGATTAAATTTTGCATCATCTAATGCATATACTACCAAAGCCATGCAATATACTGGACGTTTTAATGTAAAATATAAGGTGCAATCCTGATTATTACAAAAATCAAATGAAGATGAACATTATTATCATACTCTATTTAAGTATGAGCGTGAATTTAACATTAAATATCAAGATTATTCATGTTTTATTTCAGCAGATGACAAACACAAAGTGCTAATTGGTGAGGACGTACCAGTTTCTACAGGTGTTCGCAATAAAAAAACTTTAGCTTCAGCTGAAGGAGAAATTACAGCATCTAATCATGACTTTACCAAATTGTTATTAACACCGTCTGTTACTTTATTTATTGATATTCCATATAATATTTCTGAATCTTTTTATGATGGAAAAGTATATGTATACTACAAAAATACTGTTTTCCAACCAAGTAGTGCATTAAGATATTCAACAGAATATTTTAATCTTATGAATCATCAATATCGAAGTCAACCTTTACCTCCAATTTTGTCACTTTATACTGATGGAGGTCCTGATCACAGATGTACCTTTGGATCAGTTTAAATAGCTTTAATATGCTTGTTTTTGGCAGGTGATTTTGATATGTTAATTGCGGTTAGGACAGCTCCAAATCATAGTTGGTGTAATCCTGCAGAGAGAATTATGAGTGTAATTAATTATGGACTTCAAGGTGTTGCTATAGAAAGAGAAAAGACGCCAAATGAATTTGAAGATGAATTTGAGATTTTAAAGACATTAGAGGAGATACGCGAAAAAGCAACTGAAAATCTATACCTAAAAACAGAATTACAATTTTATTTAAATTAAAAAGTACAATCAACCTACTTGTGACATTTGTTATCCTATTAGAATGCCTATTGATATCTTTCAAAATCTATATTTTCTATCTAATCCAGTACCATCACAAGGTATTTTTTTAATTTCTAAACTAAACACTAAATTGTTTTTAATTTTTAATATTACATTTAAATAGATAATCTGGATCACTATGAACAATTTGTAAATTTATATGGTAAACTCACAACAGAACAATTCTGCCCTTCTCTAATTAATGAAAAATCTAAAACTGAGCCAGTATCAAGTAATATTCTTATTTCTGCCAAAATTAAAGATTATATTAGATGGAAAAATACAATGTCTCTATAGCAATTCCCAGTTAACAGAACAACAAAAACAAGATTTAAATTCTGTAATACAAGTTTTTACTTATTCATGTAGATCACCTATATTTCCAGATAATCATAGTTTGGCTCAAAAGATTTTTGTCTGAATTCAAATTTCTTGCAATTCTTCTATTGAATTACTTTATTATTCCTCAAAAAAAATTGGAAATGTTCAAATCTGTTATTGGTGTAGAATAGATAGAGATTTTATAACTCCACCTCAATCTTTACAAGAAATGTTTAAATTAGTATATCCTTTATGTAGTGTTTATTATGAAAGTGGAAAAACATTTTATAAACGGTTGGAAAATAAGGTTAATAGAAAAGTTACAAAAAAAACAAAAAACAAATTATAACTGATAATAATTAATTGTAATTTTTATAATAATAATAAATAATATAATAAAATTTTGATAATTTCATATGATTTACATAAGTAAAAGTCACATGTTTTTAAAAAAATTTTTTTTATTTGACCTCCCCCCCTCACTTATACTTTATGGGTGATGTAATATAAAACAGATAATTAAATTGGTTCAGCCTAAGCAATATGTTTTATAAAAAATATATAATAATACTCAAATAATATATAGTATAAAACTAATTTTAATCTAAGATGATTTAACTAGGGTGATTTAACCTGGTAATTTTATTTTAAAAAATTTACGTAACATTTCACAAATTATTTATTTGTTTATCACGGCATTTCTGGTCTTCCACTCTTTCTTCTACTCTTCCTTCACCTTTAACATTTTGAACTTTGGCCTTTAACATAATATGTTCTTGGATTTATTTATTGTTTTTTTATTTCTTGCTGATTAATTATTTTCTCTTTTTTTTTGTAGGTTCTTTGATGCTTTAATAAACGGTAAGTTTCAGATTTTTCAGAATTTTGGAAATCTATTTCCTTTACAACAACTAATCAATCCTTTTTTTTTCCTTTGATTAGATTTTATCCTGTGGTTCTTCTTGGATTTCTTCTTGGTCTCCTGGGCTTCTTTTCAAATTTATGTTTGTATTTCTTTTTGGACTTTTTGAGTTTCTTTCTGGTGGGATTTTCTTGCACTTTTTTTTTTCTGTTTTTGGTTTATTTTTTACATTTTCTTGGCTTTTTTCCCTTGCATTTTTTTTTTGGAGTTCTATTTACTTGGAATTTTTGTATTTTAGTCAGTTTTTTTTTGAGTTTCTTCCTGGATTATAGTTGGTTTCTCTTTTTTTTTTGGTTGGGTTTATTTTGGTTAAATTTTCTTAATCTTGTTTTTATACTTTGTGATTAGAATTCTGAATGGGTCAGGTCAGGTCAGATTACATTGTTAACCCAAACTAAATAATTTTTTTCAGGTCAGATCAGGTTGGGTAACTTGTTCTGACCCAACCTGACCCATTTGACCTGAAAGTATTCAGGTTACTTCAAGTAACCAGATAAATCCGATTACCCAAAATTTTATTACAAATATTTTAAATAAAAAAATATTCCAAAAACATTTTTTTTATTAAATTTTCTATTAAAAAATATCGTGAAATGTTTTTTATTAATAAAATATACTGGAAAACCGTTTCGCAATATTTTTCTATAAAGTTAATTAAAAAACATTTTGCAACATTTTTTCATAAAGCTAATTGAAAAAAATGTTGCAAAATGTTTCTTTATTAATAAATATACATAAAAAATGTTTCACAACATTCTTCACAAAATTAATTAAAAAACATTGTGAAATATTTTTTTATTAGTAAAAATATACTGAAAAAACATTTTGCAACATTTTTTCATAAAGCTAATTAAAAAAAATGTTGTGAAACATTTTTTTATTAATAAAATACACTGAAAAAATGTTTTGCAACATTTTTTCACAAAATTAATTAAAAAAACATTGCAAAATATTTTTTTATTAATAAAAATATACTGAAAAAACATTTCGCAACATTTTTTCATAAAGCTATTTAAAAAAAAATGTTGCGAAATGTTTTTTTATTAATAAAATACACTGAAAAAATATTTCGCAATATTTTTTCACAAAATTAATTAAAAAAATGTTGCAAAATATTTTTTTATTAATAAAATACACTGAAAAAATGTTTTGCAACATTTTTTCATAAAATTAATTAAAAAAATGTTGTGAAATATTTTTTTATTAGTAAAAATATACTGAAAAAACATTTTGTAATATTTTTTTATAAAGCTAATTAAAAAAACGTTGCAAAATATTTTTTTATTAATCAAATACACTGAAAAAATATTTTGTAACATTTTTTCATAAAATTAATTAAAAAACGTTGCAAAATATTTTTTATTAATAAATATACACTGAAAAAATGTTTCGCAACATTTTTTCATTAGATTAATTAAAAACATCGCAGAACTTTTTTTTATTAAATTGATTTTGGGTTAACAGGTCAATCAGGTCAAGTCAAACTTGTAACCTGACCCAATACTGGGTATTGAATTTAATGACTTGACCTGAATATTTCAGGTCAACCTGACAAGTAATCTAAATTGACCCTTACCCATTCAGAATTCTAGATATAATTTTAACGCTCAAAAAAAAAATCAATATTACTAAATAAACTGTATAATAGTGATCTTTTTTTAAACTAATAATTTAATTGGATTGTAGCTGCGACTAGTATTGCAATTATTTTTAACAAAAATTTTCATATTTCTATTTAAACATTTTTTTCTTTTTTTCTCCTTTTGTTGATTTCTGTTTCTCCTTTGTTTTTTTATATTTTTTTTTATCTTTCTTTTTTTCTTTTTTCTTCTTTTAAATAATTTGAATATAACATATTTGTTTCACACTATGCTATATTACTCTTACAAAAAAGTAATAAAATGTTAAGCAAAAAAAATATCAAAATTGCAATAAGAAAATTTGAAAAGACCTAATATCATGATTAAAATCCCAATATTCTTTATATAATAACTCTTTTTCTTGAGATATTTTTACATATAAAATTTAGTGAAAGATTAAGTTTTAAAGTAATTTTATTTAATAAAATGCTTACTAATGATTTGTTCTTTTATTTTATTTTCAAATAGATTTGAATGCATTGAATCAAATATTTAAACAAATTTAGAATATTGATTTTGATAAGAGATTTTTAGTTGGATTCAGAAATCAACAAAAAATCATATACAAATTATGTTTTAAAAACTTTATCATTAAACAAAATTGTTGAATTAGTTTGCAAATTTATAGAGAATAATTTAATAGATGAATCAGAATCTGAATAAATTAAAGAGTATAAATTAAGAAAAATAGTCAATTTCTTATAAAAATTATGTGTTTAAAGACTTGAAATTTTTTTAATTATTTAAATAAGTACTTTTAAGCATCTAAATGAGTTTCTGTTAAAAAAGAAATAAAATATTAATAAATGCTTTATTAAAAAGTAATTTTAAAATTCTTTAGATCCTAATACTTTTATTGTTCATACTTGCTGTTTTTTTACTTGTATTTATTATTACTTTATTATTGATATATATGTCTACTGGTATTACTATACTTTTCAAAGTATCTGGCCTACTGGTATTTCCATTAGATTTCCATTTTGATTTTGATGTATTTAAATACTAAAATTAAAAGTTAAATAATTTTATATATTCTTTCATCTGTCAACATCACATATATATATAGAATAGTTCATTTATTTATTTTTATTTATTTTATTTTATTTAGAAAGAAAGTAAGTAATCATAGGTTTATAAAGTATATAAATATATAATGAAAACTATGTTGATTCAGTATATCACATGATATTATTAATAGTTTGATTAAATTTAAATTTAAAAAAAGTTTAACCTTTTCTTTCAGTAAACTTTTCTTTTTCTTTTTTTCTTTTACTTTTGCTTATTCTATATTTTTTCCTTTTCTTTCTTTTTTCATTTTTGTCTTATTCTTTTTTTTTTTTTTTTTTTTTTTTTAAATAACTATTTCAAATCTCTTTAAACACAGAATTTGTAAATATATTACTTTTTACTTGTTAATTTGATGAAACATTTTACTAACATTTTATTATTTTTCTTTTTTTTTAAATAGTTAGATTTTTTTTTCTCTCTTTTCTCTTGCATCAGAAAGTTTGGAACATAATATTAATATACATGTTATTTAACTCTAATGTGTTAATATACATATTGTTCAACTTTAATGTATTATTTAATACATTTATATATATTATAAGCAATAGTATATATCAACATATTGTACAATAGCATATTTTATTATAATTATATTAAATCCTTACTATTGAAGACTTCTTCTTTTTATCATTATAAATAGGTGAAAGGAATAGAAATAACTTTTTCCTTATAGGCATTAATAGACCTCTACCTATTTATAAAAGAGAAGTAGATTTACAAAATTAAACATATGCATATTGTATGTATAGTAAATATATACATATATGCATATATACCTTAATAGTCAGTAAAAATATCATAAAAATTAAAAAAAAATTTTTTGTAATATAATATTATAATATAAATTATTAGTATAGACATATAGTATGATCTTATGGTTTATAGAGGACCCCAGACATTACTAAAATAACTCACATTTTTTTTTTACCCATTTTTCTCAAAATTAAGCCAATTTGCTCTTTTAGTGTTTTAAGGATATCTCGCCATCTATTTAACCAATTTTGATAAACTTTTTTTATTTTGTAGATCTCATTGAGAGCTACATTTTAAAAAAACGATCATCCAATTTGGATCACTGGTTGATGAGTAAATTGCAAAAAACATATTTTTTAGCTTTTAAATTTCAAATCAATTTGCTCTTTTTTATGATTATGAGTTGTATCAGTAATGTCTGAGGTCCTGTTTATAGTATATATATAAACTTAAAGTTGGTCAAAGTTGGTATTAATGATTAAAATCAATGATCTTTAAATCTTAATTTTGGTCAAAATTTTTTTAATTCTGGCTGAATTCATAATGCTGACTCAAATTACATTAAAATTGAAATTTTTAGGTTATATGTAATATTGAATTATTACAATATAACATTATTTTAACAAATAAGAATATTTTTTTTTTTTTTTTTTTTTTTTTTTTAGTCAAATCAAATGCATAAGTTTATTAAAGTTGATCCAAGAATCAAAATACAAATAAAATAATATACCGTCTCATCTACAGGAGCCGTAGCTACAAGTGACAAGTACCTGACATGACTAACTATCCTAGCCTATTCTCATAAAATATAATAGGAAGTCTAGAAATAGATTTAAGGAATAAGGGAATCAAAAAATAAAAAGAAATATTCTAAAAAAAAAACAAAATAAAACCAAATATATAACTAAATTAAAATGATTCCTAAGTTAAAAAGCCGATAAACCTAATTAACAAAATTATATAAATTGTTCCAAAAGGGCCTTCAGTCCTGCTACTAAATGTTTCACATCCGGCCTATTGGACTGGTTGGACTTGGAGCGAGAATTCTTCTTATAAGTCAAACCAGATTTTGAGGAAGTGTTTTCTTTTTTGTTCTGGTTATGACACCTATGGTTGTCTGAAAATTGTTGATTAGTATTTGGATGAGGAGGCTCAAAACGCCTAGAAGTATTGCCAGTATTGCCAATTCTAACTGGAGGATGTTTTTTGAATCTAAGTCTAGGAGAGGAATAACGACATCATGACAAATTAATATCATTCTACAGTTGAGGAGTACTTATACATTTTGAAACCTGATCCCATGTCGCAAAGTATCCAATCATCTTTCTTTGTCCTGAGGATTCTTTAATAATCTTAAACAATTTTATACCACTCTCAACTAAAAATCGGCTGGGAGTGCAGTTGGGAAATAGGAAGGATTCAGTCATATCCGCTGGGATATCAGTAATGACTGCTTGGAATTTTTCTCTTTGTTTTCATTCTGAAAGATTCCACGATGCTGAAAACCATCTAACTGGGATACCTCCTAGTCCGACAGACCATTCACCTCCATTATAAGCTTTAAGGCACGCGTGATTAGGTATCAATCTTACCCTTGCTGAAAGATATTTCTTGTGCACCCTAGTGCTGATTGATACAATCTTCCCCCAGAAACTTAAGTTTCCAAGGAGAGTATAACTATCCCACTTGGCCGGTATATCATATACAATTAAGTCCAAAAGCTGTGCTGTTCTTCTTGCTGAGGACAGTAACCGGTAAGGATAAGGTTTGAGTTTTTAAAGTTATCTGCTAAATGTTCTTGCTTTCTCTTTTTATCCTGAGGATTCTGTGGCTGCTCCAAAGGTTTTTTACTATCACTACTCTTCGAAGGAGTCACTGGCTGAGGAGGAACATTGTTGAAAGTAACCACCTTTGAACTGGAGGGTGTGTGCTCAGGTGACTGGTTGCTAGGAACAATAAAGGGATTGTTATCCGGTATTTGCTGTTGTTATTGTTGGAGCTTCTTCAACTTCTTCCTAGCAGACTTTTTCTGAGCCCTAGACAAAGGCGTAGCAGGTAGTGTAATTGGGGTGGGATGACGAGAGGTGCCAAGACCCAGATCAGTTGTGTTCCCATTTGTGTCATCAAGATTCATAAAATCTGATTGGTGTTGTATAGGTTGAGAAATTTCTATATCGGGAGTAGTAAATTATTGTTGCACAGGGGGCTGAGTTTCCAAATTGGCTGTGTAGATCTCCCAGTCATGATATTTGCAATCTTTGACAAAACGACCAAGAAGAGTCGCGATAAAAGAAGATAATAGAGGAGCCCTTGGACGATATTTTAAACTTTCTGGGAACTCCACTAGTTGTATAATATCTTGATTTCGGGCAAGAAAGTTCCTCATGAGTTGTTCATCCAGTTCTAACTCACTAAAAATATCCTTATTCTGTAGTATTATGCCTATTGTTTCTATACATATTGATTTAAAAACATCATCTTTATGATGTCTGAAAAACCACTCTGGTTCGCTGTAAAGCGTTTCTTGGGTCGAGAAGTCTATTTTTGTAATTTATTTGCAGTGTTTCTTAATAAAATAAACGTCCTAGAGATAAAATAAAAAATTTTTCTTCTGTGAAAATTTGGTTCACAGATCTACAGGAAAGAGTTTTTCACAAATAAGAATACATATTTGTCTAGTTTTCAAAAATACTTTTATAAAACTTTAAAAATTAAAAATTTCACTTTATTCAGTTACATTTTACTAATGAAGATTATCAATTATATGGTTATTTTAATAATAAAGTATTAAGAAAACTTTTTCAATTTTTTTTTTTGCTTGTTTTTTTTAAATATTTTATAAATATCTTTTATTTTAACATTACTTTAAATATAAAAAAAAATATTTTACTTATTTATATTATTACTATTTGTATTTATGGCTTAATAAAATAAGTAGATATAATAGACAATAAGAAATTTTCTATGAATAAATAATTTTTGTTTTATTTTTATATTAAATAAACAATTTTTAAAAGTTTTTTTTTTTTAATATTATAAAAATTTATATGATTATTATAATATCAAGATTTAAATTTTAAAGATCTAATTTTAATAGACAAAAAAATATTATATTAATTAATTTTTCAATTAAAAATTATTTATAATGCCCAAATAAACCCAATAATATTATTATTTTAATAAAAAAAAAATTTTTATTAGCATTCTAATTAAAAAATTATAATAAAATTTATAGATAACAAAAAATTCAGCTTAATAATCATTATTTTAAACTTAATAAAAGTTGTTCATTTTATCAAGTTATATTTAAAAATGAAATAATTATTAGTTAAAAAAAATTTTTGTCAAAAGTTTTATTGAAATCAAAAAAAAATTTTTTATTATAAAAATTATTTTTTTGTGAGTTACACAAAAACTTTTTAAATAACTGGCTTTTTTAATTTAATAAACCTTCTTTTTCTTGTAAAATTACATATATTTTTATTATTCAAATTGTATTTCATATTTGCTTTTAAATAGCATTTTTAAGAAAACTTTATTTTTGAGATAAATTTTTTTGTATATGTAAAAAAAAAATATTACAAAAGAGGAAATGATGATAAAAATTTATAATACACATAATAAACTATTAATTTACTTAATTTATATAAGCATTATATTAAAAATTTCTTTTTTTAGGGATGTTTAAAGCAGAATAGGTTTGACCAGAATTACGACATTAAAAAATTACGTATGTGACAAATAATAGCGTGATAAACAAGTTTTTACTAACCAAAAATATTCTAAGTTTCCAGAATACTTAATAAAAATGAAAAAGTAAAGATGTAACACTAGAAGACAAATATTTTACTATAATCACATGATTCTGCTTCACTTTAAATGTTCTCTTTTTTTAACTATATGGTAAAATATTCAACTATAGTTATACAAAATAATTTTAATTAATGATTGATATGAGAAATAATATTTTTACTAATTGTTAATATAATTAATATATATTAACAAAAAAATTTTAATATTCAGTTGGAAATAGACCCTTATTTATATATTTTTATATATTATAATAAATAAATTTAATATGTGTTTTTTTAACATAAAAAATTTTTGATGGATAATTAGACTGGTCTTAGAATTGGGAGTACTCATAGCAAGTTAGAGGCAATTATAGTTGTAATCCTATCTTACTTAATAAATGATAGTACAGCTTCAACACCAAAAAAAAAAAAAAAAATTTAACATAAAAAATTATTGACCAGTAATATAATAATTAGTATAATTATACTTTTTTCAATTGAACATGAGAAAATACTAATATTATTATACTTTTTTTTAATTGAATGCAGAAAAATACTAGTATAATTATACTTTTTTCAATTGAATGCAAATTTACTTTTATTATTTACTATATCATATTAATATATTAATTTAAATAGTTTTTGTAAAATAAAATACTTGTTTTTTATTAATACAATTTATATTAAAATATATATATTTAAGAATATTAAGTATTGATCAACACTACTAAATAAACTGATTCTTTTTTAAACTAATAGTTTAATTGAACTGCAGTTGCAACTAGGATTGCAGTTACTTTTAATGAAAATTTTTTACATTTCTATTTAGCTATTTTTTTTCTTTTTTCCTTTTTCTTTTTATTGATTTCTGTTTTTCTCTTCACTAGTCGAAAAAAGAATATTTAGTCTAGATATGATTCAATCTATATTTGACTAAAATTAAAAAATTTACTTTGATTAATAATAATTTACAATTAGATATATATTTAATGTTATTAAATCATGATTAAATATTAATTAAGCATCATATCATATGTCATATAACTAATTAGAAGTTTAAAAAAATAAACTTTAACAAAATATCTGTAACTTCCTTCACTATTCTCTTTTTCTCATCCTTTCTTTCTTCACTTTTCATTTTCTTTTATCCTTTATCTTTTCTTTTCTTTCCTTTCTCTTTCCCTTTGTCTTTTTTTTTACTTTTCTTTCTTAATTTCTCTTTTTCCAATTCTCTTGTACCTTCTATTAAAAAACCCTCAAAACGTCTCCTTTTAAATATTTTGGTCTTCTTTAGACATGAGATTTCACAGTAAGTTTCTTTTTTTTCTTTAATTATTTTATTTTAACAAACAGTTTCTAACAGTTCATTCACTTCTTTTTATTAAATACTTTCTCAGATTTTTTTTTTTTTTGGATCTCAATAAATAAAATTTGTTTTTTTCTTTTAACTTCAATATTTTAACAAAACTTATTAACAGTTTATTTTTTTTTCTTTTACAAACAACCAGTTTTTTGGGTTAACTCACTTATTTGAATGATAAAAGCCTTTTTTTGCAGCTTTTTGGATGTGGTATTTTGGTAAGAGTTGTAAAGTTTAATTTTTATTTTATGCCTTCTAAAAGTAAAGTTAATAATAATTTTTTTCATTTTTTAGACGGTTAGCTCTTCAGTAGGATTTTAGTGAGTATCTTTTCATTTTATTTTATTATTTTACAATGTTTACTAATGCCTCATTTTTATCTTTTTTTGCTCTTTGGATAGGATTTTGATGAGTATTTTTAATATTTTCGTTTATTTTATAATTTTTATAATGTTTATTAATAACTTGTTTTACTCCTTTTAGATGGTTAATACTCGTATTGCTTAGGTTGGGAGTATTACATGTAGTATAGAAGTGATTATTATTTAATCCTATCTAAACTAATAAATGTAGATACGATTTCAACGCCTTAAAAAAAAAAATATATATATATATATAATAAGTTATTAAATATTGTATCCTTTAATAGTTTTGTTAATAGATATAATGATAAATATTATTTTATAATAAAAATCACATTTACCAATAATTTTAAACATTAAAACAGAAAATCCATCTATTATTTTTATTTCTCTAACAAGACATGCGATGTGTAGTTTTGTATACCATAATTAAAACGATTAACATTTTTACAGAACAGTGCAAGAAAGGAATTTTTCTTTTAATTAATTAATTTATTTATTACAGTACAATACATAAGTTTATTATCTTTAATGATAAATAAGATTAATAAAGATTCGAATCATCAATAAAATTGCTAAATGTTACTATGTTACAGTATCATTAATTAGACGTAATACATATGTTTTTTATTATGTATGATTTGATTATTAATATCATTTTACAACAATAATATCATTTTACAACATGAATAACTGATAAACTTAATCAGCTTTTTTCTATATTAATAATCAAATATTAGATAGATATATTTGTAAATTATAATCAAATATACGTTTTTTATCATATAATATATTAGATAGATATATTTGTAGATTATAATCAAATATACGCTTTTCTAGTGAATTCTTATACAATTACATAATTACCAAGCATTACCAAGCATAATATATTTTTTCCAATATCATCATTATTAACAATTTATTAAATTGTAACGAAAAGAGGGAACGTTTAAAAGAAAAAAAAAATCATATGAATAATTATTTGAACAAAGAATTAATATTAATGTATACAATAGAAAAATAAATTTCACATGCATTATTCATAATTTCCAAAAATAGTTTATAAACTTTTTGCGCGCTAAAAAATCGGCCGAACCAAAAAGAAAATTAGATACCTTTTTTTTTTTATATAATCCTTTATTTGTGTTGTTTATTACCTTATTTCGATTTAAAAGAAATAAGACACAACGAGGGAATATTAAGTGATAATTTGAATTGTCTCCTTTGTTTCTTTCTTTGATGATTTTAAACAATGCACAAAAAACTTTGTTTGATACACCACGATAACTTTATTTTATTTATTTTTTTTTTTCTCTCCTTTCCCCTTTCTCCCCCTCAAAATATTTCTTTGTGTCACCCATCTTTGATGCCTAAATACGTCAAACAAGTAACAATTATTATATTTATTTTTTTTTTTTTTAAAAAAAAAAAATATAATAATAATGATCCTTTTCAGTTTGAGAAACAACAATGGTCAAAGAAAATTATGTGGGGAAATTGCATTTGTTTGAAAAATAAAAAAAAAAAAAATTCACTATTTTTTTATCCTAATATGGTCAAAACTTTTAAGGAAAAGAATGTGTCAATGTGAGGTTGTATTTCCAAAAAAAAGGGAGGTTTTAAAAATTTTTTGATTAATAATATCAAAAAAAAAAATTTTAATTGTTTATGATGGGTTAGTCCGTCAATATTCATCATCTAACGGTAAATCCCATAATCATGTTTTATTAAAGACATTGTATTTTTTTTTTTTTAATATACATTGATCCCCTTTTTGAAGAGGAAAAAAACGGATATGAAAACAAAGCATATGTTTCCTATTCTTCCCGAATATTCCGAATTTAATTTGAATTCACATGATTTTTTTTTTATGATCTCACTTTCGTATTTTTTTTTTTTTTTTTTTTTTTTTTTTTTTTTTCTGGAATTTCTCTATGGAATGGCGGGAAAAAAAATACTGCGCCAATGAACATTTAAAAAAAAAATGTGGGAAAAATGTCAAAGCAATAACATGAGGTTTTTGCAGAAAAATTCTCATTATAATAATGGATTTCTTTCAAAGGTAAATATTTTGTGTGCAGATGTATTTTTTTTTTACTTGAAGATCTCATAACCTAAATTAAGAAAAGCTTTTTAACTAAAACCACGCGAAACATTATTAATTTTATTTACTAGAATTTACTAGAGCTGTTTAATCAACCGTTTGTTAATCAGAACTTTATAACGACAAATGATAATTCGCATTAAACTTGAATTTTTCGATTATTTTTAATAAATTATATAGACAGTATTATTAACTTTAGCGACAAAATAAAAATTTCACTTTAAAAAAATCACACCTTTTTTTTTTAATGCATTTCCGAAAACTCGCAAAATTTTTTTGCTTTTTTCCTCAATTTTTTATTTATTATTAATATTAAATCGAAAAAGATAAAAAAAATTTTAATACTATAATTTTGATTTTTAATAAAGTTTTTTTTTTTTTTTTTTTTTTTTTATATTATATATGTATATTTTTTTTTTTTTTACAATTAACGTAAGTAAAAAAGCAAAAAAATTTGATCGTAATTTTCTTATCACCATATAATCTTGAAAAATAAAAGTCTAATTGTATATACAAAAGAAATTGTGAAGGATGATGGATAGAAAAAAAAATGAATCGCGGATTGTGAATGAAAAGAAAAGAAAAAAAAGAAATTGTAATCGTAAAATTCTTATTGTTCATATATATAAAAGTGTTAAAAATGATGTTTTTTGGTTTATGCACGAAAAAGAATATACTAAAATAAAAAAAAAATACTTTGCACTAATGTTCATGATTATCTTTCGTTTTTAAAATATTATCCAAAAATGACTTAATTTTTGGAATTTTTGTACAAGTTAAAAATAAAAATAAAAAAAATAAAATAAAATAAAAAAATCGAAATAAACGAAAAAAAATGTAAGTTCTCTTTATAAAGAGAAAATATGATTAAATGTCCGTTTTGGTTATTTTTGTGTTTTTTAAAAAAAAAATTTTTTGATTCTAAAATATACCACTCGTTATTTTTTACCACTATTATAATATCCCGATTAACCGATGATTTTTTGTGTGTGTATTTGAATGTATGTATGTATATATATAAAATATTTTGTTTTTTTTTTCTAAAGAAAAAAAAAAAATATAATAAAAAAAAAACCAATTCCCAAGCCCGAATACCCAATTATATAAAAAGATTCATTACAATTAATTAGTGCATTTCTGAATATCTCCTTCTTGTTTTCATGTTTTGAACTTCAGGTGAGGTCCTACAAGTCTCTTCCATTTTGAAATGACGACGAAGTGCATCTGTACGAGCAAAAGCTTTTCTACAACATGGGCATTGATAAGGTTTTACACCCGTATGGACTCTAATATGTCTTTGTAAATCATGCTTTCTTGAAAAAGATCTTGGGCACATAGGGCATTGATATGGTCTAGCAGGAGAATGAGATCTTAAATGAGCTTTTAAATTATATAACCTACTAAAGGTTTTTGGACAATCATCATGTGGACATTTAATGAGTTGTTGTTGTTGTTGTGCCTGTTGACCTTGTTGAGTTTGGGATTGTTGAGTAGTAGTTTGTGATTGAGGAGCTGTTGAAACAGGTGGAAGAGGATTTATTTGAGCGGGATTTACCAAAACTTGATTTTGAGAATAATCAAATGGTAAATTTAAAGAACCTTGAGTTGAAGCAACTGTTGTTATTGGTCTATTATCAATACTTGGAGCTGATACAGGTAAAGGCCACATTGGTACAGAAGAAAAATTTTGACCATTAATATTTGGAAGAAGTGGAACATTATCATTTTGTCGGGGTTCATAAATGATGAATCTCATTTGATCAGTGAAAGAAGGTTGAACACCAGAATTTTGATCAAGTGGCGTACTTTGAATGATACTATAATATTGAGAAAGGGAATCAGGAGATAAAGCGAATGAAAGATCACCACCAGTTGTTACTGTAGGAGAAGTAGCAGTAGAAATCGGTTCGCTTGAAGAATCATCACAAAGAGGAGGAGGATAATTATAAGTGAATTGGGAAGGTTGTTCAAATTCATTAACAGGAACATTATGTGGAGAAGATTCTACGCTTGAAGAAACGGATCCTTCAAATTGGTAATCAAATTCAGTTTTAACTTGAACATTTTTAGTATTATCGTTATTATTATCGTATTGTTCAAGTTGATGAGAATATAATATATTAGGATGTTGAGGAGAAGTTGAACCCGACATTGGATAATATGAGAATTGTTCTTGAGGTTGTTGAGGTTGTTGAGGTTGTTGAGGTGGTGGTTGTTGTTGATGTTGTAGTTGTTGTTTTTGAGTTGGGAAAAATTCGGTCTTTACAAATTGAGGAGGATATTCATAACCGTTTCCACCCAAGTTAATGTCGTATTGTTGTGCAATGTAAGGCATGGTAATTAAATAGTTGTTACCAGCGATAGCGGTCATAAGTTTTTCAATGAGGTTAAAAGAAGAACGTTAAGTCGTCGAAGAAGAATAATAATAATATATAACAAAAAATTTTTTTTACTGCGTATTACACAAAAAAAAAATTATCCAAACGAAAAATATATATATTTACGATTATATATATATGTTTTTTTTTTTCGAAATATTATTCAATATATAAGGACCTTGTTCAACAAAGCGAAAAAAAAAAAGCTCGTTGAAAAGTTTTTTTTTTTAAAAAGAAAAAAAAAGTTGTTGGAACAAAAAACGGTTTGTTGTTTTTGTTAAGGAAAAAAAATGTAAGAGGGGTAAAATTACTGCGTTTATATACTAGTCAAGTTTTAGATGAAAAATAGTATACGGATTATCTTATACAATAGTCAAATAAATAGTAGATTATTGTATTTTGATTGTATAAATAAATTTTTATACAATACTATAATTTTTTTTTTTATATGTATATATATATATTATTATTATATATATATAAAATACGTAATAATAAATAAGTTTTTTTTTTTTTTTTTAATAGAAAAATTTTTATAATAATAATAATAAAATAGATGGAAATTTTTTTTAGCTGCAAAGATTATTATTGCTTTTGTGTTGTTGTTTGTTTAAAAAAAAAATTTTTTTTTTTTTTTTTTGAGTCGAGAAGGAAAGTTGTTCGGCATTATATATACTTTAGAAAAAATTATCTATGATGTGAGTTTAACATAACACTAAACATTTTTGTACATGTGTGATTGGAATAATCGTGTAGAATAGAAATAAATATATACATCAATCAATACATTACCAAATAATAATAATATATTTATTATTATAAGATATACTTTTTTGTAATCGTTGTAATCGGTGATATAATGATATTATAAAAAATACGTGTTATCGACAATATATTAGACTATTTCTTTTTATAAATAAATAAATAAATAAATATATATATATTTGTATATGTATATATATATATATATACATATATATATACATTATTTTTTTTTTTTTTTTTCAATTGTTAAATTTTCTATTGTGAACATAATATATTTTTATTATTGTAAACCAAATGACTTCATACTTTCATTAAATGAAAAAAAAAAAAAATGGGGGTATATGACAGGAATAGTGACTACTTTTTTTTTTTTTTTAGGGTCATTCTCATTTCGGTTGAGAAAAAAAAAAAAAAAAAAAGTCCAAAAAAAATTCCAAAAAAATATATTTTTAGAAATCAATTTTCATAGAAAAACCCGAAAGTGTTACGTACCTATAAAAGACTGAGAAGAACACTTAAAATGTTTTCCCAAAGGCCGAGATGCCGTCTATCAAATTTGATTTGATATGATGGAAAAAAAAAAGAGTAAAAATCGTTAAAATTAGATCTTATTAAGCACAGATTGGAAGAATCTATCAAACATCAGAAAAAAGATGATAAAATGTAAATAATCTTTTTTACGCAACTTACCATTACGCAAAAAATATCAAACGTTCACACAAATTTCTTTGCTTCACAATCTAACTTTTATTATGAGTGGATATGCTTGGTACATCGTATTAGAATAAATTATGCACCATATTTCTTTCTTACGTTTGACACTATTTTAAAAAAAAAAAAAAAAATTTTTTTTTTTTTTTTTTTTTTTTTTTTTTTTTTTTTTTCTTTCTTTTAATTAGACAAATAAATAAAATGAATATGCATAATGCAGCATTCAAAACTTAAAAGGGGAATAATAAATCATAAAAAAAAAAAATAATAATAATAATAAAATAAAAAAAAAAAAAAAAAAAAAAAAAAAGATTGGGGAAATAAATTAATTAAAACGAACGTCAAACGTATCTTTCCAAATTTCAACAAAGTGTACAGTAACAAAACGTGATCGTCAGGCGAAAATTTATTGACACGGTATGCACCGAACATGACTTTTTTTTCGTTAAAAGAATGATTGAAGAAAAAAAAAAAAAAAAAAAAAAAAATTTTTTTCTGTCCAACGTCAAAAAAAAATATTATTTTTTTTTTAAGACGAATTTGGGAAAAAAACCGCAGCATTCTTATTACTATACGTTATACGGTATGAAGGATTTACCTCAACTAAACAAGTTTCAAGTCTTGATTTATTTTAATTCAATGAAAATTTTTTTTCAGGGAAAAAGGGCCCCTGCGATTCTGCATGACTCATAAAAGAAAAAAAAAAAAGATATCAAATAAAAATGATAAACTTAAAAAAAAAAAAAAAAAATTTCTTTTTTTAAACTAGCGTTCATAATATTACTGCTCCTTTGTTTATTGTTTTTCTTTTCTTTTTTTTTAAGAAAAAAAAAAAAAAAAAAAAAGTTTAAAAAAAAAAAAAAAATTACATGTATGGATAACGACATATGTAAGCGCATACAAAAAAAATAATAATAAAGAATCTTTACCTTTCAGACTAATTTCAAATATAGTTGGGTAAATATTTATTTTAGAAATGACCCATTCAAATTCTCTCAAAAGGATTTTTTGAAATTTTTGTTGATCGTTTTAAGTTACGTCAATTTTCTCAATTCATCTGACGGTGTTTAGAAAAACTAATAAATGCTAACGTAATTAGTCATTCTTAGTTGAATTTACTATATAACGCGATATTTTTAATTCAATTAATTTTTTTTTTTTTTTTTAAAAAAAAAAAAAATTTTCTTTTATTGATTATTTCTCGTTTATCAAAAAAAAAAACGAGTCATTCCAAAATCGGATTCGTGCATTTTTTTTTTTTTTTTTTTTTTTTTTTCGTGATAAAACCGGATTTCAAAAAAGTACCAAAATATCATACTATCCTGGGAATTTTCCGCAGTTTGAAGAAAAAACGAGCATCTTTTTGTTTGCAAAATGTTTATTTTTTCGTTGCATTGTCATCTGTTATTGAAAATATACCGTTGACTAAACACCCCACTTCAAATGTGACACTTATTGTAATCACTCGATTTCAGATCTGAATTCAGATAAAAAGATTGGTCCGTGTTCGTGTTCCGTGTTTTATGGCGGGTAAAGGAAAATAAGAAAAAAAAAAAAAAGAGGTTTCTCAATTACATCATCAGATTTGTTGTAGATCATCTCTAACATCACATAATAAAAAAAAAAAAACATTTCAGTAATTTAAATAAAAGTATAAAAATGGTAAAACAAACGTGACTTTTGTGTGTGCGTGTGTAAATTTCTTTCTACGGGTAAATTGAGTTATATAATTTCTTTGTTTTTCCAACAGTTTTTAAACTGTTGTCATACGATATTCATACGATATCTGTTTTCCTCTTATCAACATCTTTTTTAAAAAAGATTAACGAATAATAATCTAATTTCTCCTCCTTTTTCTTTTAAATTTCTTTTATCTGCATCTTGATATTTTCCCGCTTAATTTTTATGATTTAGTTTCTTTTAAAATAAGGTAAATAAGGTACAAATGTTTATTTATTATAATAATAAAGAAAAGGGTGAAACGATCGTGAAACGTTTATTGAGTCAGCGTTATGTCACGAATGAAACAATACACAGGGTTACTGCGGCATAAATTGGATGATGATGATGTAATTTCCTCAACTCTCCTGATTACTTATGACATCATATAAAAAACTTTAAATTATTAACAATGTAATTTATAATTATGATATAAAAAATAATATTTGGTAAGTAAAAACTAATTTGGAAATTATGACCTCTTTATACGTGAAGTATGTAAAATGTCGTATCACTCAATATTCCTAAACTAATATGCAAATTAAATTTTATCTGATCAAAATATTACTACACTTATATTAATCTCTATTGTAAAAATTTATTATAACCTTTTTTAAGTAAGTTATTACTTGATATCTTCATAGAGTTGCAGCGAATGATAAAAAAATGAGGGGGTTCGAAAAAAAAAAAAAAATTTTTTTTTTTTTTTTTTTTTTTACAATATCTTGATACGGTTTTTTTTTTTATTATACGCATTCATTATCTTATTAAAGAAATTCTTTTAAAAAGAAAAAAAGAAAAAAAAAAAATTTTTTTTTTTTTTTTTTCAATCACAAACTAAAACATATTGTATGCCTCAAGGGTAACACGGATATCATTTAGAAATTTGTTATCTATTCTACCATATATATAAGAATGCATGAAGAAAAAAAAAATAATATGAGAAAAAAAAAAAAAAAAAATTTTGTCGATCCTTTCATGTACCATGAGCTGACTAAAAAAAATCATATTTAGAGGCGGGAAGATTGTTTGACATGAGAAAAGAAAGGTAACAACAAATTCAAAAAATTCAATAAAACCAATCTTATGGTACAAAACAATGTATTTATTGTTTATTTTTTTTTCGAAAAACCCACAACATTTAAAAAAAGAATCGAGCTTTTCTTAATTCGGCGGGATAAACTTGTGGGGAAAAAGAATTTGGGACACAAAGATAACTGAAATCTTCCCAAACTTTTAATGATACATCATGCCTATGCTTTATCACAATAGTATAAATTATTATTATTGGTCCGAATCGAAACCTTTTTTTTTATTCATTCCCAGATATACCATGCATGTCTGTCATGCCGTCTGGTGAGTATTAAATCATGTATTGTTGATCAAATTTCTCTAGTATGGGTAGTTTAATGATTAGGGGGAACTCTCTCTCTACATTTTAGAATAAAGGACAATCGTTTAAGAATAATATTTTTTTTTTTTTTCATGATATATTCTATTTTATTATTATTCGTAAATAATTATTAAGAACATCATCCCACATTTTTTTTTTTTTTTTTTTTTTCATGGTCGCATGGTTTATTCGAGAAATATTTTATGATCGTGGGAATATTTTTAAGGATTTTTTTTTTTTTTTTTATTATTTAATAAATTCGGTACATTCTTCTTCGAAATTATCACTCACATTAAACTTATAAAATAAAGTTCCGCAGTAAAATTGTAACAATATTTAGAATTTCACCATTGTAACCTAATTATCACAAATCTGTGCTGTAAGTTGTTGATAATAATTTCCTTTTCTGTATTTATTAAAAAATAATATTTGGAAAAAAATGATTCTAAATCAAGGGATTGTACTTCAATAATTTGGTTATATTGGTTGTATTGCCGATTATATATTGAAATTAACGGTATTGGCCGATTCATGAAGCAAACTTTTCGTAATTTTAATTATTAAATTATCATGTAATTTAATAATTTATAATAATAATTATAATAATAATAATATAATAATAATAAATAATAATGATAATTATCATTATTATTATTATTATTATTATATTATTGTTTACTTCCTTTCTTTTTTTTTTAAAAAAAAAAAGAGATTTAATAATAAGATCGCAATATCGTAATATCGCAATAATAAAAAACATGTCAAGAAAAAAAAGTATACTAGGTCATATTTCGTAATATCAAAATATTAGTTAATCACCTGATCAATAAAAAATTTATCCTAGAATATTTAATTCAAACTTGTTTTAGTATGGATGAAATCTTGGCGATTGGTAAATTGATAGTTCCCTTATCCTTGTACATCTTATTTATAATAATGTATCATTATGATACCCACTTTACTCAATTCAAGTCAAATTACGGGAATTTTATAAAATTAAATTTGATTAATTAAGTTTAGTTCATTTCATAAAGATCATCCCAAAATCTGTGGCTATATTAAATTTATTTTCCTTTTTTGTGAAATGTAAAAAAAATTTTTATTTTATTTTATTTTTTTAAAGAAAAAAAAATTTTTTTTTATTTTTTTTTTATAAAAAAAAAAAAATGTTTGTTTGTAGAGGTTGAAAGCATGTTGTCGATATGAGTAAGGTAAGTACGGTACATGCCAATCATCACAGATTTTATCAGTTTTATTGTAAAAATCTTGCCAAACTCTTTTGACCACCCCCCTAAAAATTGGGGATTCATAAATTTTGGGGTATGATAATTTAACCCTTCAAACAAATTTTTTAAACCCCTTATCCTGTCGTCCAACCGACTGATCAAAATATAATTTAAATTTATTTGATATCCACAATGGTATAAGGGCAGTTCTAAAAATTTCTGAAACATTTCTCAGTCCCTCCCCTTACAAATTTTTTTTAACTAAAAAAATTTCATCATTTTAAATCCTTAACGGGGTGATGTATATAATATTTGACATGAAGAATTTATGACGCAAAAATAAGAACAATTACAAAACCTTTTTTAATTCGGCCGCATTGTATGTTTGTTTTCTTAAATCGGTAAAAAAGTTTTAATATCGGAGAAATTTTTTTTTTTTTTTTTTTTTAAAAAGAATGTACATTTTATCAAAGCAAACAAAAAATTTCAAAAATAATGGAAATAATAATGTAATTAATAAGAACCCTTTTCCTACGTCATTATTCGCATTCAAAAACATTGATGTCATCAAAGTTACCAAAAGTTAACACCAAAAGTATTCGGGAAAACAATGATTGATAATTCCCATAAAAGTAGAATTTCTAGAATGATTTTTATTAGTTTAAAATATATATATAAAAAAAAAACTTGTTTCTCACTTTATCATTATAACCAAAAATAACCTTGGGTGTTACCAAAAAAGAGAATAATCCAGATAGAATGTTCTTTCAAGAAATAACCGACCCTCTTGTAGAGAAAGAAGTAAACATTTTATTGGCTCATTAAAAACAACAAAGATAATTTTTTTTGGGGGGGGGAACATTGGGGACATTCCACAAAGAATTTCTTGCAGAGTCTCGAATTTTCCAATAGAGAAATTCGAAGGGGTGATACAAAAATTAGTACGTTACACGACATTACACCAACCATTGTTTCCAGACTTAAAATATGGCATCATTGTAATACAATTATTTCGGTTCAAACCTCTTTATATATTAATTGATGTAATAAAAATATCCTTTGATGGAAAAAAAGTTCTTTATAAGGCATTAATAAATAGTTATATTAAAAATTTTGATGGGATGATCCTAGGGGTCAGTGTGTGAGATCTTCAAGTTAAATTCATAATCATCACATTTACACGAATACGTATCACGACATATATATATAAAAAAAAAAATCAATATCTAATCATTTCAATCTAAATCTATGATTATGTCATGTAAAACAAGATATTTTTGTTGACGCTCCTATGATATCATTGAATTTCCATTTATAAAAATGATATATGAGAACCAATTATATTTCAATTAAATGTCATAAAGAAATTTTTTCACAATGAAATAATTTTTTGCTTAACATTTAACAATGATGTTATTAAAACCGTTGTTTGAGATGTCTCTTTTAACGTTTCTTATATTAATTGAAAAAAATAAAATAAAAAAAAAAAATAAAAAAATAAAAATATTTTTATTAAAAGTATTATAAGTGTTGATGAAGTAATCAAAAAAAATATTTTTAAAAAAAAAAAAAAATTTATTTTTTTTTTTTTCTTATTTTCATAACCAAAAGAAGGACTGTAAAAGGGACTGGTTATATTAATATTAAATAATCAAAAATGTAGTGTTTAAAAAATTTGTATCAATATTTGACAGGTTACACTCATGTAAGGGTAACCTTACGATCCCTGCATTTGTGACCCATTGATTGATTTAATCTCGATTTTTATATCACAATCGGAGCACAAATAGGATGTCGGAAAAAGGTTTCTCAAAGTTTCAATGATGATGTATTTTTGATGAATGATGTCATCATAAAATAATTGTGATACTATTTAAGTTGATTAAAAACTTGTTTTTTTATCACCTAACTTAAAAACATCACATTTATTAATTATTATTATGAACGGGTCCAGTCTGGGCCATATGAATTTGTAATTTTCTATATGACTACCCTGACTAACCGGACGACCCTGAGCGAAAAATTTTACTAAATGCTAAATTCAGAAATATTAATTTCTAATCGGTAATGTCCGTTATCTAAAGTACCGTTTATGATAATAATAAGGTAACTCTTAAATATCTTTTTAACCTGCTTTTTTTATTTTAAATGCTAAATGAAATAATTTTTATAATCAAATAAGTGCACGCGACCTAGAGAAACAAAACAAAAATGCAATAAATTTTTTTTTGGGGGGGGGAATAAAAAAAAAAAGAAGGTACATACCCACTGGTATAAGAAAAATCCGGAAAATTATCGAAGGGAATATTAGGTCGTGTGACTTAAATAACAATAGGGTTGTTAAGTAAATAAACATAATTAATATTACGTAATACAATACTTGTATTAAACGGGTCGTATTTTTTTTTTAAGGGAGAAAATTTCCCAATATTATATAATCTCACTCACTCCTTATTACAAATATTTAACTCAGGGTAGTATAATGAACCCAATTTATGATTTATGCCAAAATTTTTGTTTCGTATCGTAAACACATCCTTGAACAAAGAAATTTTGTTTTTACCTTAAAAAGGTAAGAAAGGCGTTCAAATAATTGAAATCGTGAGGTCAGGTGAGTAAAAAAAAAAAAAAAAGGTATTTCATCGTATAATGCGAAAGCTCATGATTAAAAAATAAACCTTTTCTCATTCTTTATACCGGAAAAAATTTTTGTGATCCTCCTTTTGGGAATAATTTTTAATTATGTTCTTAAATAGGAAAGGGGTTTTTTATAATGGTTGATCAACCATTCGGATAACCTTTCATTCCTATCCCGAATTTCAAATTATAAATATTGGCATATGATTACGTGATGGTTGACCAGCATTTTTAATATTTTTCTTGAAATAAAAAAAAAAACTTTGTAATTAAAGTTTACACAATAACTCTTTTGTCGAATAAAATTTGGCGTTACTAATCAACTACCAATAAATTTCTTGATTTTCCCAAATTTAGAAGGTCACTTGGGGTCATATGTGCATAAATGTTTATTTTGATTTTCAAAATTAGTAAAAATTTAGTTTAGTTTTCTAATTTGGCAACTTTAAAATATCCGTTACCCTTTTGTTTCAAATTATGAATTTTTTGAATTTTAATTCCGTGATCTACATTTGTTGCATATGAAAAAAAAATGAAAAATGTTTTTTTTCCCTCACCAAAATATTATTATTATTTATTATATGGATCAACATTGCCAATTTTTTACCTTTCATTATTCTTTTTATTATAGAATTTATGAAATTTGCACTACCATTCACAACATTTTTCTTCTTCGAAGGAAAAAGGTTTTTTTTTTAGTATGTATTCCACCGCAGTACCCTTTTTTTTTTCTCGTCACATGGTGGTCCCTTCGTTCACATGATGATCATCATGGTATTAAAAATAAAAAGAAAATCCGAAAATCCGTAAAAAAATTTGGTTTAAAAAAAATGTAAAAATAAATAATTTTTTAAAATGTGAAGCATTCGGATCATCGCATTTGATCACGGGATTGATTCATGGATTATTATGAAAGTAAGTAGATTTTTGTAAGACTATTAGGGAAGTAAATTTTTATATATGAAAATTTAACTATTATGATTAAATAATATAACCAATTAAATAATCTTTTTTGTAATTTTTACAATGTGACCTAGTTATTTTATTCTCATGTAGTAATATTAAAATTAGTAATATTTAAAATTAATAATTCTTATTATATTAATATATTGTACCAATTTAATTATCTGTTTCATATTTTAATTTTTCAAATAATTGAAAAAGAAAATATTTATATAATCAAAAATCAACCAATTAAAATCTATAAATATTAATAATTTTATACCTATTTTTTAAATTTTATAAAATAATTTTTAGTTGATATATTCATTATATAATAATATTTGTATATAAATAATTAAAAAATAAAATTAACAATTAACTTTTTTTTATTAAAATTGCTTAATTTCAAATTATATATTTTTTTTTTTGAATAAAATAAAATAGTAAATTAATAAAAAATAGCTGTAATATTATTATATTTAATAATAATTTTCTTTTATAATATATAATAAAATTAATTATTTTTTTTGATTGTTAATTGATTTTAGTAATATTAATTTTTTTTTTTTTTTTTGTGTTGAAATCATACATTCATTTATTTAGTAAAGAGAGGATTACATAAATTATTTTTAACTATTTATGAGTATTTCCAGCCATCCAACCAGTTCTATTAGCTACCAGAATATTAAATATTTTTTATTATATATATTTATTAATTTTTATTATAGTAATATGGATTATTTATTTTTGAATTTTGAAACTATTATAATTATTGAAAGATTGCTTATTTTTGGAAGTTGTTTAATTTTAAAATAGAGTTGAAACTATATAGTATATAAATATTATAAAAATACTTTCAAATATAGTTTTTATAAACTTTAATTTATTTTATTGCTTAATTATTAAAAATTTTTTTTTGATTTTTGTTAGATATTTTAAATTTCTTAAATTTAACATATTATTTTTTTATGATTATTCAAATTTTTTAATAATATTTTTATTAATATATTTGTTTATAGTCTATCTTTAAGTAATAAGTTAATTTATCATATATAATTTTTTTCTCTAAAGTTTGAAATTATTAGTAAACATTAAGATTACTAGTATCAATAACTAAGGATAGTACCGCAAATAGGCAATTGCGAAATAATTGTGATTTGTGATATTGTAGAACATTGCAGATTTTAAAGTCTAAATATCTGCAATTCTGTAATCTGCTATTATCCACAATTTCGCAAATATTCTACAATTCCACAATTTTTTGCAATTGAATTGCAGTATTAGCGGCTCTTTGCGGTATTGTGAAAAAATGCGAAATTGCAAAATATTTGCGGATGAAAATTAGATTATCAGATAGTATAGTATAAATCATCTGATAATCTCTTTTTTTTATATTTAGAGATTTCTAGACAACTAAATTATCTTTTTTTGTTATTGATTTATTATAGGATTACTGGTCAAAAAACAATACTGGATTGTTGAATTGAGGTAAAGGAAGGACTGGGAAAAAGAAGGTGGTTGTTTTTTTTTAACTAATTACTTTTCTCTTTGCTTCTCTAGAGTTACTGGATGAACATGACTGTTTTGATAGTTTGACTGTAGGTTGGTTTTTTTAGGTGGAGATTCAAAATTAATTTTGAGAAACATATTAATATTTCTTTTTTTTTTATTTTTGTAGGTATTATTTTTTTTAAACTTTAAAGATAAGGTAAGGAGGAGCTGGAGAGTGTTTGACTTATTTTTTTAATGAATTTAATCTATTTATTTTTTTCTTTTTTATAGGACTTCCAGATAAAAACAAGACCGAATTTTTGAAAAATTAAAGTAAGGGGGAAGCGAGAGAAGAGACATACATTTTTTTAAATAAATTTAATTTATTTTTTCTTTTTATAAGGTTGCTGACTTCAGTTACTAAATGAAAAACGCAACCAGACTTTTAAATTGAGGTAAGAAAGAACTGTGAAAAAAGTTTTCTTGTTTTTTTTAACTAATTAATTTTTTTTCTTTACTGGATAAAAAATATGACCATTTTGATAATTTTTAACTGTAGGTTGGTTTCTTTAAGTAGAAGTTCAAAATTAACTTTAAATAAAGTACTAACATTTCTTTTTCTTTAATTTTTGTAGGTATTATCTTCTCTGGACTTTGAATATAAGATAAGGAAGGGCTGGAAAAGGTGGTTGACTCATTTTTCTAATTAATTTAATTTTTTTTCTTTTTTGTAGGGATGCTGACTTGTCAGATAAAAAACACAACTGGATTTTTGAAATTGAGGTAAGGGAGGACTGGTAGAAAAAAATCATATTGTTTTTTTTAAGAAAATCGCTAATGTACTATATGTTCTACTTTTTTTTTAAAGAGTTAATAGCAATGAGATTTACACAAGATAAAATAAATAAAACAAGATTATTTTATGATTTAGTTTGGCACAGTTGTGCTATTTCAGAAAATATTGTTTCTAATAAATAATAAATAAAAAAAAATATTTTTTTTTAATTAAATTTGTATTTATAAAACATTTAAAAAATATTTTTTATTATTATTTATTATCAGATTATTATTTATTATCATTCAACTAGAATTGCAGAATTGCGGGTTACTAATCGCAATTTAATTTCAAAATCCACAATATTGCAGAATTTGGAAATCATTTGTGAACCCATCCTTATCAATAACTAGTAATTCTAATATTTTTTCTTTAAATTTTAAAGACTTTCACTTTTTTTTTTTATTTATAAATATTATTTTTTCACCATTATAATAATTAAAATCAATTTTATTAATAATACTAATAAACTTTAATAAGTAATTTTAAATTTTTAATTGATTTAATATTTCAAATTAATTAAAAGATTTTAAAAGGGTATATAATCAGTTCTTTCTATAAAAACTTCAATATAATAGATAACAAACTATTAATATGAAAAAAACCTTATTATACTAAATTTATTAGAGAGTATTTCAGAAATTAGTTGATTTAATAGAAAAGTAAAGGTTAATCCAAAAATTAGATTTCTAAAAAAAAAAAAAAATATTATTAAATAATTTTTCGCAATTATTTTACTATCTAACAGTTTAATTCAACTAAACATTTTTTTGTTTTATAGGACTTAATAAAAGTTATAAAATAAAAAAATGTTTATAAAAATTAAATTATTAGATTACAAGTTAATTATATAAATATAATTATATATATTATTATATATTTTTTAGCCAATTAAAATATAATCAGGTGAAGGATAAAATAAAAGGCTACTAATTAAAAGAAATCAAATTTCTAGCATACTTCTAATATAATATAATTATAATATAATATAAAATAAAGTGTATAAAACTATATATCATATTAAATAAATACTTATATAATGAATTTTATTTATAGTAAATTTTTTTTTAATATAATAAAAACTTTAAAATTCTATAAAATAAATAAAATAATATTGCAACTATTTTATATAATTAATTTAATAATTTAAAAATTATTAGAAAGTTATTCTACAAAAAAAAAGAAAAAAAAATTCATTAAAAATATTTTTAGCAAACTTTTTTTTTATCATTAATTTTTAATTTATTTATGTTTTATTTTTAAAATTTATAAATCTTAATTTACCTATCAATTTTAATTTAAATTTCTTATAAAAAAGAATTATTCTATTAATTTAAAAAAAAAATATTCTATACACTTATTTAAAAACATGCTGAAATATTCATTTTTATAAAAAAAAAAGGAAAAAAGAATATTAATATATATTTTTCTATTAAATTTTTTAAAAAAAAATACTTTGCAAATTTATTTAAAGATATACTAAAATATCCATTTTTATAAAAAAAAGAAAAAAAAAAAATGTTAAAAATATTTTTAATAGAGATTCCTTTTCTAAACTTTAGGTTTTATATTTTAACTTTACTATAAGACTATAATAAAGAATTTAAACAATTTGATTAACTATTATATTATAATAAAGGATTTTTGATACATTTAATTAATTAAATATCATATATTAATAAAATCTATTATATTAATTAATGATCTAAATAAAATCAGCATTATTTTCATATTAAAATTTAGGGCACTATTTGGCAATAAATAAGTAAACACTAAAATTATTTTATTTTATCTGAAGTTTGTAAAAATTAAATCATATATGTAAAAATACTCAAGAAAAAAGAATAAGTTAAAAAAAATCATATGTTTAATATTGCAAAAAGTGTTTACATTATATATACTTCAATTTTTTACTTTATTTTTTACTTTTTGCATAATTAGTAAATATTAAAATTATGAAAACTCATTTGGGTATTATAAACATCATATAATATATGTAATAAAAGTTAAGAAATTATAATAAGTTAAAATATTTGCTTATTTATTGTCAAAAGAATTATACTTTATATAGTAAAATATTTATATTACATAAATAATTGACAAGAAATACATGAATACTACAATTTCAAAATTTATTATTATAGAGTAAAAATTAAGTTATACATGCAATAAATCTAAGAAAGAAGAATAAGGTAAAAAAAATATATATTTATTATTAATAGGAAAAAAGAGTTTATATTTTATGTGCATCAGATTTCATTTTATTTTACAATTTTTGTATAATTAATAAATACTATAATTATAAAAACTTATTTATATGCAGTAAAAATCTTTTCACATATATATAAATACTTAAGGAAAAAGAATAAACTAAAAAATTATACATTTATTATTGAAAAAAAAGTATTTACATTATATCCATATCAGATTTCACAATTTTTTGCATTTTTTTTCATTATTGGTAAGCACTAAAATTATGAAATCCAATTTCTATACTATAAAATAATATTTTATATGTAAATAAATTCAAGAAAACAGAATAAGCAAAAAAAAGTTATATATTATTATTGTAAAAAATAAGTTTATATTGTACAATCATCTAATTTTATGAAAATGTTAAAGAGTGCTAATTTTATTCATATCATCAATTAAGGATTTATTATATTTCATTATATTAAAAATCAACTGTATTAATTTTATTTTTAATGGTTCTAAAAATTTTATTTCTATAAAAAATAAAAAAAAAAATAAAAATTAATAAAATAATTGATTTAATTACTTTATAATTTTGCAGTATTATTACAATATAATAAATAATTTATTATATCAATTGATTAAGTATTAATATAATATTATCATTTTGATATTATATTAATATTATATTAATAATAATTTAATATTAAAATAATATTATTAAAAATATTAATTTTATTGGTTATTAAAGATTCAAGATTTTTGTAAAGTAATAAAATATTTGTTGAAAAAAAGTAAAAAAAAAATTTAAAGTATTACCTTTAACTTATTTCTAAATAATATAAAATAAAATAAAAAATAAATATTAAAATACATATTTATTAAAAATAAAAAATATTATATTTTAATATTTTTTACCTTTAAAATATCTAAAGGAAATCTAAAACCTTACTTACTATTAATTTGATTCAATGAAACTTAAATAAATTGCTAATCTAATTCAATTTAATCTGAATTAGATTAATTTATTTAATTTGAATCAAAATTACAAATCATAAAATATATGATTCAATCTAATTTGTTTAAGATTAAATTTATAAATACAAATCAAATCAGATTTTTTTTGGAATACTACAAATAATTATTCAAATTTACAAATAATTGAATGAAATGTAATATAAACTAAAAATTAAATTATAAATAACTAAATGAAATATAATAATGATAATAAAAAAAGGGGTTACTAATGAAACATAATAATATTAAAATTATAATTAAAATATTTTGAAAATTTATAGTTAAATAAATAAAGTATAATATTAAACAAAAAATATTAACTTGATTAAAAAAAACTAATAATTAAATGAAATTAATTATAGTTAAATAAAAATTAATTATATAATAAGTCAAATAAAGATAATTAAAAATTAAATAAAACTTTAAGAAAATATTTTAAAATAAACAAATATAAGGAAATCATGCAAAAATTTTAATAGATTTTATACAATAAAAATCAAATAATAAAAATATAAAGCCAAAAAAAAAAAAAATTTATAAAAAAAACCTATTTTTTATTTAAAAATTGAAATTTAATTTGATTGATAAAATGTCAAATATTTTATCAAAAAAAATATTTAAATAATAATTGAAAAAATCCAATATATATAAAATATTTTTTATTAAAAAACTAAATGTATAAAAAATTGAAAACATTTAAAAAAATTTATAAAATAACTCTATCAGTTAAAACTTGTAATGGAAATACTTTATAAGGATTTATAAACATTAAATAATAGTTCAATAATAATTACAAGATAATTAAAAAATTTTAGTTAAAACTTATAAAACTTAAAATTAACAATTTAACTAAATAAAAAAGATAAATAATATATAAAATCATTTAAAATTTTATTAAGATTAAATATTAGAATTTATTGAATTTATATTGTAAAAATTATGATTTTATTTAATACAATATAATAAACACATTTTATTACATTATAGATTTAGAAATAAATCAAGATAAAAAATAATTAAAATTAGTTAAAAGTAGAGAAGTAAATAAATTAAAAAGTAAATTAAATATTAATTAAAGAGAATATTATCATTACTATAGTTATCAGTTGAGATTTATAAAAAGGTAATAGTATTACAGTATTTATTGAATAAGTAAAGGTGGATTAGAAATATAAGGAAAAGAAGAAATAAAATTATGAAAAGAAGAGTTAAAAGAAAAAATAAAAGTTGATTTAGAAATTTGAGAATTAGTGTGACTTTTTCTATAATGTTTTCTAAGAGGTATATTTATGATTAGAGTTCTGATCAATTTTAATAATTATTGAACTGTACTGATCAGTTTTAGTATTAGAACGGTTTCAGTTTTATGATTTATCAAACTAAAATATTCAGTAAATTTACCAATCAGTTTCAGTAATTGTGATTTCAGTATCAATTTTGCGATTTACTGAACTGATTTACTGAATTGATTTATGACAATAAAATAATGAAAAACCTATTTTTTTTTATTATTTAATTATTAAATTTCAATAATAAAAAGTTGCAAAACTAATTTATTAAATGATTTAAGTTCATGATTTTTTCTTCTAATTTATTAAAAAAAATGTTTTACAATTCATATTAACATTTTTTATAATTTGATTAAAAAATAAAAAAATGTTCAATAAAACATTGTAAAAACATTTTTAATAAATTATTTTATTAAAAAAAAAGGTTTGCAACATTTTTTTATCAATTTAATAAAAAAATCATGATGTTTTAATAGATTATTTAATTAAAAAACGTTTTGCAACTTTTTTTTGTCAATTTAATAAAAAGCATTGCAAAATGTTTTTTTATAAGCAATTTAATTAAAAAAAGTTATTTTTTGCTAATTTAATAAAAAATTATTGTGAAACGTTTTTTATAAGTGATTTGATTAAAAAAAATATTTACATTTTTTTTGCTATGTTAATAAAACATTTGAAAATATTTTAATAAATTATTTATCGCCATTTTCAAAATGATGTATGCAATGCCGATCATGCATAAAATTTGAATATTGATTGTAATTATTTGTCATGTGATCAAAAACACAAAATTATCCAATCAAATATTTTATTGGTCATGTAATAATAGGCGAAAAAATGTTGCGAATACGAAAATTTTTTATTTTTTAAAATTTTATCTATGGTTTATAATTTTTGAACTTTCTTTACATAATTACGAATCAATGTATACAAGTTTTCGGTTTCACAATACAAAAATTTAAGTTCTCATAGAAATTTCTGCAAAAATAAAGAGATAGTAAATACAGTAGTTAGTATTATTATAATATAAAAATGTTTAAACTTTTTTTTTAAAATGATCATTTAAACTTGATAAAACTATAATCTAAATAACACCATACCATTTATTTAATTTTTTAAATAAATTTAATTTCATTTTTAATATGTTTTGAACGCAAAGTATCTATTGTTATAAAATTATAAAAAAAAAAGATGTATAATTAGTTAGCTTATTTAAATTTAATAAAATTTATATTTTATGTATTCCAATATTTTTGAAAAAATTTTATATATCCTTTTAACCCACTTTAATTAACCCAAAACATTAAATCAATTATAATAAATAATACAATATAATTTATAATCAAAAAATTTGAAATTACTTACTAAAGTATATTAGTGGTATTAATAGAAGTTGATTTTAATTGTTATAATAGAGAGAAAATAATATCTACAAGTAGGAAAAAAAAGTGAGGACCTTTAAAATTTGAAGAAAAATGTCAGAATCACTAGTTATTGACAGTAATCTCAATAATCACCAATAATCTCAAACTTTAGACAAAAAAAACTCAAAATTGTATATAATAAACTGGCTTATAACTTAAAAATAAGCTGTAAACGAACATATCAATTAAAATATTACTGAAGAATCTTGAGTAATCACAAAAGAAGGATGTATTGAGTTTAAGAGTTTTAAAATATTTGACAAAAATCGAAAAAATTTTTTTTTGATGATCGGTATTGCATACACTATTTTGAAAATGGTGATAATTAAAAAAAAATGTTTTGCAATGCTTTTTTTGTTATAAATCATTTTAAAATGATTAAAATTATTTATTTGATTAAAGAAAAACATTTTGCAATATTTTTTTTGTTGTATCAATAAAACATTGTGAAAACATTCAGTTTTAATCAATTATTTAATTAAAAAAAAATGTTTCACAACATTTTTTTATTATGTTGACTAATAGTTATGAAAATAATTTTAATTGATTATTTAATTAAAAAAACAATTTGCAACATTTTTTTATTATATTATAAAAAAATGGTGCAAAACATTTTTATAAATATACTGTATAATGTAAAAAAATGGATTTATTTATTAAAACAGAATTAGTGTATAAAATCTGAAAAAAATTATATATGCATGTGTACATATAAGGCTTTTTTTTGCACAATTAAAAGATTTTTGTACACAATAGTACACATTTTTACTAATCTTATTAATATTTTTTAAAAAAAATTTTGTGCACAATAGTGCACATTAAATTTTAAAAATTGTGTACATAAAAATTAAAATGTGTACATGGCATATTGTGCACATGAATTTTAAATACTGTTCAGAACTTTTTTTTAAGAAGACAGTCAGTAAATCAGTTTAGTTTTCAGTAATTATTGACCAGTATTGGTATTAATGATTACTGAAACTGATTAGTTTCAGTAATTTGTACATTTGGGATTCAGAAATTATGGCAGTCAAAATATACAAATTAATTTGAGATTTACTTAAAATAATTTGGATGGCATCTATAATATAAATTACAAAATTTATATATATAATTTGTAAATTAATTTGAATTTATATATTTGAACTGCTATAATCCCAAATTATTTTGAATTTAAATAATATTTATAATTAAGTTCTTAAATTTGGATGTAATAGATCAAGTATTTTTCTATTGATATGAAATAAAAAAAAAATTAATACATCTTAGAATATGATTATAGATACTATTCAAATCTAAAATAATTTAAAATTATAATAGTCTAAATATATAAATTCAAATTAATTTATAAATTATATATATAACACAGGTCGAAATTAGTTAAATAGGGTATCAATAGAGTATCAATAGGTTATCAATCAGCTATCAATAAGCTACCCTATTGGTAGCCTATTGAACTTGCGCCATAATCTATCACCAATCGGGTAGGCTGATTGATAGTCGATTGATAACTTATTGATAACCTATTAGTATCCTATTAGTATTTTTATTAAATAGGGTATCAATAGGGTATCAATAGGGTATCAATAGGTTATCAATAGGTCATCAATCAGCCTGCCTGATTGGTGACGGATTATGGCGCAAGTTCAATAGGCTACCAATAGGGTAGCCTATTGATAGCTGATTGATAACCTATTGATACCCTATTGATACCCTATTTAACTAATTTCGACCTGTGTAAGTTTTATAATTTATATATTTAGGAATTTGAGAATTATAGTAGTCAAAATATACAAGTTTATTAAGTAGTATTTCATCAGGAAATTTTATAGGGTGAAAAATTGCGTAAGTTTACGATTTTGTAAGTTTACAAAAGTTTATGGCATAATATTTCGAAAAATTTCGAAATATTACATAAGTTTACAATTTCGTAAGATTTATGTGATATTACAGTCAAAATATTACGCAAGTTTTCAATATCGTAAGATTTATGCAATATTACGGTCAAAATATTCTGCAAATTTACAAAACTGTAAACCTGCGTAATATTACGGTTAAAATATTTCAAAAATTTACGAGACTGTAAACCTGCGTAATATTACGGTTAAAATATTTCAAAAATTTACGAGACTGTAAACCTGCATAATATTACGGTTAAAATATTTCAAAAATTTACGAGACTGTAAACCTGCGTAATATTACGGTTAAAATATTTTGAAAATTTATGAGACTGTAAACCTGCGTAATATTACGGTTAAAATATTTTGAAAATTTACGAGACTGTAAACCTGCGTAATATTACGGTTAAAATATTTTGAAAATTTACGAGACTGTAAACCTGCGTAATATTACGGTTAAAATATTTCAAAAATTTACGAGACTGTAAACCTGCGTAATATTACGGTTAAAATATTTCGAAAATTTACGAGATTGTAAACCTGCGTAATATTACGGTTAAAATATTTCAAAAATTTACGAAACTGTAAACCTGCGTAATATTACGGTTAAAATATTTCGAAAATTTAATATTACTATTCGATCGTTAAAGCTGCGTATGCAGTAGAACGTATACAAGGGGCATGTGATACTATTGAATAATCAAAAATAATATAAACACCTTTTCTTTTATATAAACACCTTTTTTTTAAGTTTGGGAAAACAAATTTATTTTTATTTACGAATTTTTTATTATTTACAATTTTTATGTTAAAATTAAAGTAAATTTTAATTTTTATTATAACTTAATAAAAAAATACACATTTGATACTTGTTCGCTACTATTTTATAAAATAGTACCCAGGCTGTACGGCGTGGATGTCAGTATCAGTCACAGCCCAAAAAAAACGTGAGTCTCCAGCCGATATTTGGTACGGACTGGGCCTAGCTACTCACTTAATAAATAATAAAAAATAAAAATAATTATCTTCTACGATACGTAGGTAAGTTTCTCCTTCTCCTACGATCATCACGCGTGACTAAAATTGATCAAATTTATCAAATTTAAAACATGAATGTAAATATTAATTATAAATTTTATTATAGTATAATTACCCGGCCTCTCCCAAAATCTCGTTCTAAATTCGCGATAATATCTTTGGCCAGTACGCGTCTACAGCCACCGCCCAGGGTTACCATTACGATAAAGGACATAGTTCTAAATATCAAAATCAGTTGAATATTCGATAAATACATTTAATTTATATGAATGTAATTTTATTTATTTACTTACATGGTAATCCCTGATGAGGTTCCTCCACTTTTGGCTGTACTGTTGCCCAGAAACCCTCGTTCGAAATATTCTATTTATTCTGATTCAATTAAATGGATTGGTTAATTTGAATTTAAATTCTAACGATCTGCGCACCTTTTTCCGCTGATCACTCTGTCCATTTTTTTAGCTAACACTTTTTTCATAAAAACTTATAGTTTTCCCTATCCAAAAGTCCTCGAATATGCCTAATAACGTTGCTAGACGAGGCCGCGGCTCCTTTAATCCTAATAGTAGGAAGGCCAGCCGCCACGAACGAAAAAAAGACAATAATAACTCTGATAACTCTGGTTCTGACGGTGAGAACACTGTCCAACAGAAACGCTTCCGAACCATCTCCGAACAAGCTATGGATGAAGATATCGTCGCCGACACAGCGGCTGGCGTTGAAGTAGAAGGTCCCTCTTCTCCTCCTAAAGAAAATAATACTGTTTCAACTTCTCCCTCCTCTCATCCGAATATGGCTGCGGCTCTTTCTGCACCTAACGATAACGCGTCTTATGGACTCAACGCGTCCATGCATGCTAGAACAACGACTCCTGCATCCCCCCCTAACGCGTCGCCTGATAAGGCTAATGATGATGATCCTCTTGTTGATCAACTTCTTGTTCAGTCTCCAACC
The DNA here is from genome assembly GCA_015698045.1 of Rhizophagus clarus. Taxonomy (NCBI): domain Eukaryota; kingdom Fungi; phylum Glomeromycota; class Glomeromycetes; order Glomerales; family Glomeraceae; genus Rhizophagus; species Rhizophagus clarus. The sequence continues at coordinate 1,767,251 of BLAL01000215.1, forward strand.
TTCTCCATCGACAGAAATGATTTTCAAGCTGCGGCTGCCCCCAACTCTGCCCCTGAAACTTTAAAGAACTTCACTACAAATAAGGCACTGATTGATGCCGTCAACAATACCTTTTTAGAAATGTACGAATCGTACACTGGTAAAGCAAGAATGACTGGTTCTGGTGATGCCAAACGCCTCGTTATCCATTTCCAATCCAAGGAGGCCCGTGACGCCTGTGTAGGTGCTGCTCACCAACAGTTCCCGGATCTCGTATTTCATGCTCATGACCCTAGACAGCTCCGGAGTGATGAAGATCTCCGAGCTATTCAAGTCACTGATATTCCTTTTTTCTTAACAAAAGACAATATTATGTCTTATTTCAAAAAATTTGGAAATATTGCCTCCTGTCGAGTTTACTCCAGGAAAAATGCAAAAGTACAGCAAGCTAGGATTGTATACGATTCTGCCCTCTCCATTGCACGTTTTGATTCCCAATGGGCTGTTTATTGTTTCTCCACCTGCCTCCGAGTGACTCCATGTCACTACATGGTCGATCAAAAATCCTCCCGCCGTGAATTTGTCGCTACGCTCACACAATTACCTCCTAACACTAAAGATATCGACCTAGCCCCTCTCACTAGAGATCTGGGCGCTAAAGCCGTCAATGTCCCCCTCTCATTAAATTCTTACAAACCCAAGCGATGGGCCTACGTCACTTTCAATTCTCAAGAAACTATGGATGCCGCGATGGAGCAAATTATCGGCTTTCGTGGTCACACTTTGCAGTGGAACCTCCCCAACAATACTAATAAACTTTGCCACAGATGTGGCAAATTAGGCTGTGCTCCCACTCAATGCCCAAGCCGCCAAGAAAGAGGTCGTTCTAGGAGAAGGAACCCGGTGGCTGCCCTTAAAGAACGTTTCAATATCAACCAGCCTACTAGCCGAAAGCACGCTCCCGCTCTGGGTCGCGTTCGCGCTCACGCTCGAAAGGTCCAAACAACTCTCAACCCTCTCAGCCTCCACCTAAATCTTTGACTAACACCTGCATTATCGCCGATTCTCGCCGGGATCGCTCTAAATCCAATGATAAATGTGACCGTTCAGTTTCCTTTTCCACGGTCTTGCGTACTCCTCCTTTTCTCTCATCGCCCAATCAAGCTATTACTATGTCTCCGAAGGAGGCTGCTGACATTTTGACTTTGTTGAAATCTCTCCAACAAGACATGGCTGAAGTCCGTGATCGTATCACTGCCTTAGAGCTCAACGATCACCGTATGACACGTATTGAACAGCATCTAGGCCTGCTACCCCCACCGGACATCCCAACCACTAATCAATCTTCGGATATGCTCGTTGATGCTCTGCTCATACCTAATCCCACTGTCGCGCTAGTCTCCTCTCGACCAGCTGCTTCGCCTGTTCAAACTCCTCTTAATCCCTTGTCTCCTGGTTTTACTCCCTCGCGACCAGTTCGTGCTCCCCTCTCCGCACCTGTTGATATCCCTGACTCCTCATCCCTTTCCTCTACTTTTCGAACGGTCCCTTCCTCCACACAAACACGCGATGAAATTCAAGCCATCAATGAGAAGCATTCAGCCATTGAGAACAAATTGGACATGCTGGCTAACTCTATTAGCGGTTTCATCGGCTCCATCACTTCTTCTTCCTCCTCGAACTCAGCTAATTCAGCTGGTTCTAACTAATTTTCCCTCCTCTCATACTCTCCCCGTCTGATTTTATCAAAGTGTTTTAATGACGGACAATAATTTTGATTATGATTCCTTTGTTCGCGATCCCCCCAACCCTTCAAATATAGATAGCCTCTCTTTACAGGACTCTTTATTTTCTGCTACCTCTCCTACTTCTCTCCCTCGTAATTCTTTTAATATTTCTTCCCTTAACATCAACGGTCTTAAGATGTTTTCTCACAACAAAATTGAGCTATTAAATAACTTCTTCTCCCTTAAACAAATCTCTTTTGGTGGTGTCGTCGACACCCATCTTCATCCCAAACAAATGCATTTTTTGTCTAAACGACTTTCCAATTATACTGTTTTTTCTTCTGTTCTGGACTCCTCCCAACATGTTCGTTCTTCCGGAGGTGTTTCTCTTTTTATTGAAAATTCTTTGGCTTCTCACGTTCATACTTATTCCTCACTTTCATCGCGATTGCTTTCTGTTGACTTATACTTCAAAGGTCACGTTAAGCTACGTATTTTTGTTGTTTACATCCCTCCTACCTCCGATCAATCCTTGCGCGATGAGACTATTGATCTCCTTATTAGCGCTTTGTCGGAGGCCAAAAGATTGGGTTTCCATCACGCCATTTGTGGCGATTTTAATTTACATTTTGACCAATTTTACCCTCTATATTTTAATCAACCTCAAATTGTCACCAAACGTATCCATCGTCTTTTCAATTTCCTTTTGTCGAATGGATATGTTGATTTCACCCCTGTTAACTTTTCTCCCGCTTCTTTGGGTACCTTTCACCGTGCGGATGTTATTTCCCGCATTGATTATGTTTGGTCTTGTCCCCTCCTCAAACGTTTTTTACTCACCTCTGTCATTTTTGACGCTCGAGATGTTAACTTTTCTGATCATAATCCTGTTATTACCTATTACGACTACTCCTTTTTATGTTTGTCTATGAAGCCTGCACGTGCTCGACAGCTCAAACGACAAGTTCGTCGTGTTTTTTCCTTTGATACAGTTACTCCCTCGCAATGGGATGACTTTTCTGTTCACATTGATAACCTATGTAGTATATCTCCCACTATTTTTGCCTCCTGGCATATCAATCGGATGTGTGAATATCTGCATGTTAACATTATTGCTGGGGCCAATGCTATTCTACCTGCACGTACTGTGGGTAATGACCATACCCCTAAACTTCCTAAAGATTTGGAAACTTTAATACAACACTATCGTTTCCTTAATCGTGTTCTCCACTCTGTTAAATTATTGCGTAAATACCCGCATACCTTTTCTTCTTCACATGATCGTAAATGGTCAGGATACTTGATCCGATTAAATAGTATATTTAAATTGTATAACTCTACCTTTTCTACCGTCCCTGTCTTACCCTCATCTTTAATTTCTTGCCAGACGGATAATTTTAACAATTTGTTTCACATTCTATCCCATGCTTCCAAATTATTACGGGGCTTACACCTTTTGAAAGAAAAAGAGTTTCAGGATTCCTCTATTAAGGCTCATCTGGATTCCCGTGATCAGAATTTCGATACTGACATATCTTCTTTTATTAATTCAGCACTTTCTCGCTCACGTCATCGCATTGTGTTGGATCGCGTTTTTATTGATCACCCTACCACTCCTCAATTGTTAACGGATCCAAAAGCTGTTTCCGAGGCTGCGATCAATCACTTTCAACATGCTGTTCCGATCAAGTCTACTCCCCCTTCGCATATATCAGCGTTACCTGATCGATGGCGTTCTGAATACTCGCCCATGGTTACTGTCTCTCCCGATATTTATAGTTCTCTTTTGTCTTCCCCTTCCTTAGAGGAATGGCTCTCTACGGTTTCTTCCATGCCTAATGGCAAAGCTCCTGGTCCTTCTATGATTACCTACAAAATGCTTAAACATTTAGGACCCACCGCCAACTCTTTACTTCTAATCTTAGTGCGCAAATGTTTTGCTTCTGCTGACATTCCTGATCTATGGCGACAAGCTATGGTTTTCCCCATTCCCAAGCCACATGACTGGCGTTGCCAATTGAAAAACACTCGTCCTATTACGCTCCTGGAAGTTATCCGGAAATCCTTTGTCAAGCTTTTTTATAACCGCTTGTCTGCCATTTTGGCTGCTCACAACGTCCTTAAAGGTGGTAATTTCGCTGGCCTTCCCGGAGGAACTTGTCGAGACCCTATTATTACTCTGGAATCTATAATTCATGATGCTAACCACAATAATTCTCCTCTCTGGATTCTCTCACAAGACATCTCCAAAGCATTTGATTCAGTTAATCTTATTATGCTGAAATTCGCTCTGGAATGCATCCGCTTACCTGCGTCTGCTATTACACTTATCTTGTCTCTCTTCATGAATCGGTCCAATCGGGTTTTTACTGCATATGGCGAGACTCCTTCCTACCGGGTTCGCATTGGCATAGATCAAGGCGAAGTGATCTCCCCCCTTCTATGGGTTATCTACATTGATCCCCTTTTGACTGTTTTGCAAACTGAAATGCTGGATCCTTATATTTTGCAACCTCTATCACTTTCTTCGAATATGATGGGCTCCGTTTCTGATATTCCTATTAACAATCTGGTCTTTATGGATGATTCCACTCTTATTTCCTCATCTAAGGCTGGAATGGTGCATATGTTATCAATCACCGAGGAATTTTATGCTTTGAACAACACTTCTGCTAATCATCAAAAATATGTTTTGATTTCAAATTCACTACCTTTGACCACTACGTCTACTATTTTACCTGTGGAATTTCGCCTCTCCCTATCATCTTTGAATGATGTTTCTTCTATTTCTGTCACCCCTCTTTCTATTACTTCTTCTTTTCGTTTCCTAGGGGTATGGTTCAACATCAAAGGTTCTCGTGACTTTGTCAAAAAGCAAATCGCTGGTGAATGTAATTCCTTTGCCGCCACTCTTCGCCCTGCCAAGTTATCCGCCAAACAAGTGGTTTACCTCTACAATTCGGTGCTCATTCCGAAATTGGAGTATCGTATGCAAGTTACCCACCTCTCTTCGCAGGACTGTTATGCTGCTACTCGTTCCATCCGTTCGCTTGTTAAGCATAAAGCTCATTTTTCTCGTTCTCTTCCTAATCCTATACTTTATCTTTCTCATGCTTTGGGATTGATTAATTTATTTTCTCATTTAGTTCAATGTCATGTTAACAATTTGTTTTTGATGGCTAATTCTTCTACTTTTTTCATTCGACGTTTGTTTATTTATAGATTAATGTTGATTCAGTTTAGGTTTTTAATCCCCCTTTCTCCTTTAGTGGTGGACGATTGGTCTTTGTGGTCCAATATGACTGCCTTTAAGTGTGATTATATCGCTTGCACTATTGCTTCTCTGACTTCTACCCCCTTTCGCCTGCAACATGCTCAATTTTCTTCAACATTTCCGGACCTCACCCTCCCTGGCCATACTCCCTTGTATACGTGTATGAGCCCGCAAGTCTTTAAGGCTTGCCTCAAGGTCCTCCGGAAACGCCATCTTTATTACTTATCACAGCTGATCGCGCCTTCTGGCACCCATCTTGTTTCTTGGGCTGCTTATCGGGCTGCTTATATTGCTCAACTTGTGGATAAACGTAGACGTTCTCTTCCTCATAAATGGTATCTGGACGTTAAGGCCCATACAACCCTTCCTGACTCTCACGATCAATTATTAGATCGCTATATTTCTCCTCCCTCCGCCACTTCCTCCGTTACTTTGCTTCCAGGTATTACTACCACACAAAAAAATCGGCATTGGCTCGTTACGCTCGACGGATATGATCTTCCTCTTTTTGGCAAACAACTTAGTGTTCAGCCTAAGAAAGATACTTGTATGATCGTTCATTGGATTTCTGATTGCCTCTCTTCTCCTGGTGATGTGATCCGCCTTCGCCCATGTCCAGGCTGTGATGCGCATGTCCCGTTTCCTTCGGCTGATAAATATACCGCCGTTCCACCTCGTTGTACTCTCAGAGTCTCTTTGTTAAGATCTTTGATTCTTCCCACCGATTGCGAGCGTATTCGTCAGTCTACCACGGCAGTCGTTTCTCCTTACTCTTGGGCGGACCTCAGTATTACGGTTATTCCTTACTTTAAACGTCTTGAAGTCTTACCCGACTTTTCTCCTACCACTTCTGTAGTTGCGTTTGACTTGCCTGGGGATTCTCCTCTAGGCGCTTCGTCTACCTTTCCATCTCCTGTTCCTCTTCCTTCAGGGTCTCATTACCGATATTATACTAATGGCTCCCTAATTAACCTGGGTACACCTGATGTTTCGATGGGTTGGTCTTGGGTCCAGTTAATACCTGATGCTGGTTATCTCAATTCTGTTGCTACCTTTGCACATGGCACTATTCAGAATTGGCCTTCTTCCACTAGGGCTGAAGCTGCTGCGATTTATGCTGCTTTAAGCGTCTCTCCCGATGATTCTACCATTACTATCTACACGGATTTCCAAGCTGCCATTGATGGTTTGAGTTTGTGTACCTCTTCTTCCTATTCCAACAGTCGTCTGTATTATAAAACTACCAATTTTGAGCTGTGGGCTTCTATTGAATTTTTTATCCGCTCGAAACGTCTCACTGTCTTGCCTGTCAAGGTTAAAGGCCATGATGGCAATTATTGGAATGAATTTGCAGATTCCCTTGCTAATTCCGCCCATCACTCTGACATGGCTCCTCTCTTACCTCCGGCCGACTATACTTCTTCACACAATGTCCGCCTGGTATATGATAATATTGTTTGTGAATCCAACCCTAGGCGGCTCTTTAAGCTATACTTTCAGGCCACCCTTTTGAAATCCCTTTTATCTCTTAAACGTTTTCAATTTGTTTATTGTCTAGATAATAAGGACGACTATATGGTAGATTGGAAACTTACTTGGTTCACTCTTAATTTTTCCTCAGCACATGACGCTTCTTTTCAGGCTTCTCATGCCGCTCGGCACTATACTTTCAAGTTCAAACTCTTTCTTGATGACTTGCCTCTCTTGGAGAAGCTCAAGATCACCCGCTCTGATTTGTATATCGATCTTCTCACCTGCCGCTCGTGCCGTGATCGCATGGAAGACTTGATGCATTTGATCCTTTGCTCCAAGCGTCGCGCTGTTACGCATCAAATCTTTCAATCATATCAAAATCATTTGTTTTCCAAGCTTCGAGAAGCTGGGAATTTAGCTGATATGGACCCTACGCCTATGCTCAAGAAACTTTCCGCTCTTTCATGTTGGACTGTCTCTTCTTCTAATTGGTCCTCTTACGCGCTTATCCGGGGATGTTTGCCCACATTATTTATCGATCTATTCGTTGAACTATCTATTCCTAGGCAATCTGCTATGAAGGTTGTAGCCGCGCTCCACAACAACTTCATCCAGAAGCTGCGAAGACGCATCTGGAATCCGCGTACTTATGACAAAAGTAAATGGGAAGACGCGATGAACATTACTCTTAAATTGAAAACTACTCCTCGGCCCTCTAATCTGCCTGCCACTTCATATGTGCCTTTCTCTTCTTTACCTCCTCCGACCCATCTCGTGACTTCACGTAACTCCGAAGTTGATTGGATAAGGAACTCGATGACTCAAGGTTTGCCATGGTTTAAACACTTTTCGGGTTTTATGGGTCGTCTAACGGTGCTACTTAATAACAGCTTTTGCAGGATGGGATGTCGATTTTTATAGTGGGCGTGTTATCCGTTATTATGTTAGCATAGTTGCTTCTACTTTGGTTGGAATATATCAAGGGGGAAGATCTAGGAAAATTTAGTGTAATGCGATTTATTCTTTTTAGGATAGGTTTATTACTATATTTTTACTTAGGAGACTATATAGCTTTGTTTTTAGTTAGTTTTATTTTATGTTGTTTCTTTTTATTTTTTGTAAATTGTATCATTTTAATAATAATTAATAAAGATAAGGGCTACTATGCCGCGTTTGCCTTGAATTTAAATTCTGATCACTCTGTCCATTTTTTTAGCTAACACTTTTTTCAAAAAACTTCTAGTTTTTCCTACCCAAAAGTCCTCGAATATGCCTAATAACGTTGCTAGACGAGGCCGCGGCTCCTTTAATCCTAATAGCAGGAAGGCCAGCCGTCACGAACGAAAGAAAGATAATAATAACTCTGATAACTCTGGTTCTGACAGTGAAAACACCGTCCAGCAAAAACGTACTCGAACTACCTCTGACAACACTATGGATGAAGACTAAGTTGCCGGCCCAGCGGCTGACGTTGAAGTAGAAGGTCCCTCTTCTCCTCCTAAAGAAAATAATACTGCTTCGACTTCTCTCTCCTCCCACCCGCATATGGCTGCGGCTCTTTCTGCGCCTAACGATAACGCGTCTGATGGACTCAACGCGTCCATGCATGCTAGAACAACGACTCCTGCATCCCCCCTTAACGCGTCACCTGATGAGGCTACTGAAATTGATCCCCCGGCTAATCAATTCCTTGTTCAATCTCCAACCTTCTCCATCGACAGAAATGATTTTCAAGCTGCGGCTGCCCCCAACTCAGCCCCTGAAACCTTAAAGAACTTCACTACCAATAAGGCATTGATTGATGCCGTCAACAATACCTTTTTAGAAATGTACGAATCGTACACTGGTAAAGCTAGAATGACTGGTTCTGGTGATGCCAAACGTCTCGTTATTCATTTCCAATCCAAGGAGGCCCATGATGCCTGCGTTGGTGCTGCTCACCAACAGTTCCCAGATTTTGTATTTCATGCCCACGATCCTAAGCAGCTCCGGAGTGATGAGGACCTCCGAGCCATCCAAGTTACTGATATTCCTTTCTTCTTAACTAAAGACAATATCATGTCTTATTTCAAGAAATTCGGTAACATTCAATCCTGTCGAGTTTACTCCAGGAAAAATGCCAAAGTACAACAAGCCAGAATTGTCTATGATTCTGCCCTTTCTATCACTCGCTTTGACACCCAATGGGCCGTTTATTGCTTCTCCACCTGTCTCCAGGTGACTCCGTGTCATTACATTACACAGTTGATCAGAAATCTTCCCGCCGAGCTTTTATTGCTACGCTCACGCAATTACCTCCTAACACCAAGGATATCGACCTGGCTCCCCTCACAAGAGATCTTGGTGCTAAGGCTGTCAACGTTCCTCTTTCCCTGAATTCCTATAAACCCAAACGTTGGGCTTATGTCACGTTCAATTCTCAAGAAACCATGGATGCCGCTATGGAACAAATCATTGGTTTCCGAAGCCATACATTACAATGGAACCTCCCTGACAATACCAATAAACTTTGCCACAGATGTGGTAAATTAGGCTGTGCCCCCTCTCAGTGCCCAAGCCGCCAAGATCGAGGTCGTTCTAGGGGAAGAAACCCGGTGGCTGCACTTAAAGAACGATTCAATATCAACCAACCTACCAGAACTAAAGAGCGTTCACGCTCAGGTTCTCATTCGTGCTCGCGATCAAAAGGTCCTGGTAACTCTCAATCCTCCCAACCACAAAAACCCTTGGCTAACACCCGACTTAATAACAATCCTCGCCGAGATCGCTCTAAATCCACTGATAAACGTGACCGTTCAGTATCCTTTTCTACGGTCGTACGTTCTCCCCCTCCTCTCTCAACACCCAATCAAGCTACTACTATGTCTCCTCACGAGGCTGCTAATATTTTATCCTTGTTGAAATCTCTCCAACAAGACATGGCTGACGTTCGGGATCGTATCACAGCCTTAGAACTCAACGATAGATGCATGAGTCGTATTGAGCAACACCTTGGTTTGCTACCCCCGCCTGACATCCCAACCGCTAATCAGACTTCTGAGATGCTCATAGACGCACCGGCTATACCTGCTCCTACTGTTAAGCAGGTCTCTCCTCGCCCCGCTATTTCGCCTGTACAAAAAATCCTCAACCCCCTATCTCCTGGTTTCATTCCTTCACGACCAGTTAGAGCTCCCATCTCCGCTCCAGTTGATATCCCTGATATCTCCTCATTGTCTTCTACTTCTCATATGGCTCCCCCTCCACCCAAACTCACGACGAAATTCAAGCCATCAATGCGAAGCACTCAGCTATTGAAAACAAATTGGATATGCTTGCCAACTCTATTAGCGGCTTTATTGGATCCATTGCTTCCTCTTCATATTCTTCGGACTCAGCTGATAAAGCTGGTTCTAATTAATTGTTCTCCTTCTCATACCTTCCTCGTCTGATTTTATCATAGTGCTATAATGACGGACAATAATTTTGATTACGATTCTTTTGTACGCAACCCCCCCAACCCCATAGACATTGATGACCTTACCTTGCAAGATTCTTTATTTTCTTCTATTTCTCCTTCGCTCTCCCCTTGTAACTCCTTTAATATTTCTTCTCTCAACATTAACGGTCTTAAGATGTTTTCACAGAATAAGATCGAGTTATTAAATGATTTCTTTTCCCTCAAACACATCTCTTTTGGTGGTGTCGTTGACACTCACATACATCCTAAACAATTGCATTTTTTGTCTAAAAGACTTTCTAATTATACTGTTTTTTCCTCTGTTTTGGATACCTCCCAACATGTTCGTTCTTCCGGGGGTGTTTCCCTTTTTATTGAAAATTCTTTGGCTTCTCATGTTCACAATTATACTTCACTTTCATCACGCTTGCTTTCTGTTGACCTATACTTTAAAGGAAACATTAAGTTTCGTATATTTGTTGTTTATATCCCTCCTTCTTCTGATCAATCCTTGCGCGATGAAACTATCGACCTCCTTATTTCTGCCCTGTCGGATGCTAAACGATTAGGTTTTCACCACGCAGTTTGTGGAGATTTTAATATGCACCTTGATCAATTCTACCCTATATTTTTCAATCAACCTCAAATCGCCTCCAAACGTATCCATCGTCTTTTTAATTTTCTTTTATCAAATGGATATGTTGATTTTACCCCTGTTAATTTTTCTTCTACGTCTTTGGGCACCTTTCATCGTGCGGATATTATTTCCCGCATTGATTATGTCTGGTCTTGTCCCCTTCTTAAACATTTTTTACTCACCTCTGTCATTTTTGACGTGCGTGATCTTAGCCTTTCTGATCATAATCCTGTTATTACTTATTATGATTCTTCCTTTTTATCTTCTTCTCTCAAACCAGCACGTGCTCGGCAGCTTCAACGACGTTCTCGTCGTATATTTTCCTTTGACTCGGTTACCCCTTCGCAATGGGAGGGCTTTTCTGCTCATGTTGACAATCTGTGCAATATTTCTCCCGTTGTATTTGCTTCTTGGCACGTCAATCGTATGTGTGAATATTTACACACTAACATTATTGCTAGTGCTAATGCTATCCTACCCGCACGAACTGTTGGTAATGACCATACCCCAAAAATCCCTAAAGATTTAGAAACCCTGATACAACATTATCGCTTCCTTAATCGTGTTCTTCACTCTGTTAGATTATTACATAAATACCCACATACCTTTTCTTCTTCCCATGACCGTAAATGGTCTGGCTATTTGATCAGATTAAATAATATATTTAATTTGTATAAATCCATTTTTTCTTCCGTCCCTGTTTTACCTTCAACTTTACTTTCTTGTCGGACGGATAATTTTAATTCTCTATACAGTACTCTTTCACGTGCCTCTTCTTTGTTAAGAGGCTTACATCTTTTGAAAGAAAAAGAATTTCAGGACTCTTCTATTAAGGCTCATTTGGCGTCTCGCGACCTGAATTTTGATACTGACATTTCTTCGTTTATAAGTTCAGCGCTTTCTCACTCACGTCGTCGCATCATTTTGGATCGCGTCTTTATTGATCATCCTACCACTCCTCAATTGTTGACGGATCCAAAGGACATTTCTGATGCTGTTGTTCAACATTTTCAAAATGCTGTTCCTATCAAATCCTCCTCACCTTCGCATATATCAGCCCTGCCTGATCGATGGCGCTCTGCGTATATACCCATGGACTCTGTTTCTCCTGATATTTATAGTTCCCTATTGTCTCCCCCTTCCTTAGAGGAATGGCTCTCTACAGTTTCTTCTATGCCCAATGGCAAAGCTCCCGGCCCTTCCATGATTACCTATGAAATGCTCAAACATTTGGGACCTACCGCCAACTCTCAACTTTTGATACGGATCTGTAAATGTTTTGCTACTGCTGACATTCCTGATCTCTGGCGGCAAGCTATGGTTTTCCCCATTCCCAAGCCGCATGAATGGCGATGCCAATTAAAAAACACCCGTCCCATTACACTTTTGGAAGTTATCTGAAAATCCTTTGTCAAGCTTTTTTACAACCGATTGTCTACCGTTCTAGCTACCCACAATGTTCTTAAAGGTGGCAATTTTGCGGGGCTACCAGGAGGTACCTGCCGTGACCCAATCATCATCCTTGAGTCCATCATTCATGATGCCAATCACACCAATTCTCCTCTTGGGATTTTATCGCAAGACATCTCTAAAGCCTTTGACTCTGTCAATTTGACTATGCTGAAATTCGCTCTGGAACGCATTCGTCTACCTGCGACTGCTATCTCGCTTATTTTATCTCTTTTTATGAACCGTTCAAATCGGGTGTTTACTGCCCACGGTGAGACTTCTTCCTACCGGGTTCGCATCGGTATAGACCAAGGCGAAGTGATTTCCCCGCTCTTATGGGTCATTTACATCGATCCTCTTTTGACTGTTTTGAAATCTGAGATGTTGGATCCTTATGTATTACGATCCCCAGCATTATCTTCCGCTGATACGGTCTCTATTCCTGACATTTCTATCAACAATCTGGTCTTTATGGATGATTCCACTCTCATTTCTTCATCGAAGGCTGGACTGGAACATATGTTATCAATTACAGAAGAATTCTATTCGTTGAACAATACTTCTGCCAACCATCAGAAATATGTCTTGATATCAAATTCATTGCCTTTAACCACCACATCCACTATTCTCCCTGTGGACTTTCACTTATCCTTATCGTCTTTGAACGATATTTCTTCCATCTCCGTTACTCCTCTTTCTATTACTTCTTCTTTTCGTTTTTTAGGGGTATGGTTTAATATCAAAGGCTCTCGCGATTTTGTTAAAAAACAAATCGCCAGTGAATGTAATTCCTTCGCCGCCACTCTTCGCCCAGCCAAGCTCTCTGCTAAACAAGTGATTTACCTATATAACTCGGTGCTCATTCCTAAACTCGAGTACCGCATGCAAGTTACCCACCTTTCAGCATCAGATTGTTATGCTGCTACACGATCCGTACGCTCTCTCATCAAGCATAAGGCTAACTTTTCCCGTTCTCTTCCCAATCCTATACTTTACCTTTCCCAAGCTTTGGGCTTGATTGATCTTTCTTCTCATCTGACATTATGTCATGTTAATAATTTATTTTTAATGGCTAATTCTTCTACACCTTTTATTCAGCGTTTATTTATTTATAGATTAATGTTGATACAATTTAGGTTTTTGATCCCTATTTCTCCTTTGTTGGTGGTTGATTGGTCCTTATGGTCCAATATGAATATTTTTAAATGTGACTATATCGCGTGCACTATTGCCTCCATGGTTTCTACCCCCTTCCGCTTGCAACACGCTCAGTTCTCTTCTATGTTACCGGACCTTACTCTTCCTGGTCATACTCCTTTATATTCGTGTATGAGCCCGCAGGTTTTTAAAGCTTGCCTCAAGGTCCTCCGGAAACGTCACCTCTTTTACTTATCACAATTAATTACGCCCTCTGGCTCTCATCTCATTTCCTGGACAGCTTATCGCACTGCTTATATTGCCCAACTTGAGGATAAGCGTGGCCGTTCCCTCCCTCATAAATGGTACTTGGACATCAAGGCCCATACGACCCTTCCCGGCTCTCATGATCAGTTGTCTGATCAGTATGTACGCCCTCCTTCTGTCACTTCTTCTTCTATTGTTTTACTTCCCGGTGCCACTACAACGCAAAAGAATCATCATTGGCTCGTCACGCTTGATGGCAACGGTGCTCCTCTCTTCGGCAAACAGCTTAGCGTCCAACCCAAGAAAGATACCTGTGTGATTGTCCATTGGATATCTGACTGTCTCTCTTCTCCGGGTGATGTTGTCCGCCTTCGTCCCTGTTCAGGCTGTGACGCACATGTTCCGTTTCCCTCGGCTTGTAAATATTCTGCCATTCCGCCTCGCTGCACCTTCAAGATTTCTTTGTTGCGATCCATGATTTTGCCTACAAATTGTGAACGCATTCGTCAATCTACTTTGGAAGTCATTTCTCCTCATACTTGGGCTGATCTTAGTATCACTGTTATTCCTTATTATCGGCGTCTTGATCTTTTGCCAGATTTTTCCTCTTCTTCTTCTATTATTGCGGATGATCTTATCGTGTCTCCCTTTATAGATAATCAATCTTCATTTTCTTCATCCGTTCCCCTCCTGTCAGGGTCTCATTATCGTTATTATACCGATAGTTCTTTGATTAACCTCGGAACACCTGAAGTCTCGATGGGTTGATCTTGGGTCCAAATAATTCCTGACGCTGGATATCTTAACTCTGTTGCCACATATGCGCACGGTACTATACGGAACTGGCCTTTCTCTACCAGAGCTGAAGCTGCTGCAATTTACGCTGCTTTGAGCATCACTCCGGCTGATTCTACTGTTACTATTTACACGGACTCCCAAGCTGCCATTGATGGTTTGCGACTATGTGCATCCTCTTCCTACTCTAATAGTCGCCTGTTTTACAAAACTACTAACTTCGAGCTGTGGGCTTCTATTGAGCGACTTGCTCATACCAAAAGTCTCGCGGTCTTTCCCGTGAAAGTCAAAGGTCATGATGGCAATTACTGGAACGAATTTGCTGATTCTCTTGCGAATTCCGCTCATCACTCTGATACGGCTCCTCTTTTGCCCGTGGTCGCTTACACTTCCTCGCATCCTGTCCGCCTGGTGTATGACAATGTGGTTTGTGAATCTAATCCCAGGCGGCTCTTCAAGCTCCACTTCCAGGCCACCTTTTTGAAGGACCTTTTATCTCTCAAACGTTTTCAATTTGTATATTGCCTGTTTGACAGCGACGACTATGTAGTGGACTGAGAACTTACCTGGTTTACTCTTAATTTTTTCCCGGCTCATGATGCTTCTTTCCAGGCTTTTCACGCCACACGATATTACACCTTCAAGTTTAAACTCTTCCTCGACGACTTGCCTCTCCTGGAAAAGTTAAAAGTTACCCATTCTGATCTTTATATTGATCTTCTTACATGCCGTTCGTGTCGTGATCGTATGGAGGACTTGATGCACTTGATCCTCTGCTCCAAACGCCAATCTGTCATGCATCAGATATTGCAATCTTATCAAAATCACTTATTCTCTAAGCTTCGTGAAGCTGGTGAAATGGCTAATCAAGATCCTACACCTTTGCTCAGGAAACTCTCTTCTCTTTCTTGTTGGACCATTTCTTCCTCTAACTGGTCCTCTTACGCGCTCATCCGGGGCTGTTTACCTGCCATGTTTATTGACTTATTTGTCGATTTATCCATTCCCAGGCCGTCTGCTATGAAAGTCGTAGCTGCGATACATAATAACTTCATTCGAAAACTTAGGACACGCATCTGGAATCCGCGTACTTATGATAAGAGTAAATGGGAAGACGCGATGAACATTACCCTTAAATTGAAAACTACTCCTCGGCCATCCAATTTGCCTGCCACGTCGTATGTGCCTTTCTCCTCGTTACCTCCTCCGACCCATCTCGTGACTTCACGTGACTCCGAAGTTGATTGGTTTAAGGACTCGATGACTCAAGGTTTGCCATGGTTTAAACATTTGTCGGGTTTTATGGGTCGTCTAACGGTGCTACTTAATAACAGCTTTTGCAGGATGGGATGTCAATTTTTATAGTGGGCGTGTTATCCGTTATTTTGTTAGCATAGTTGCTTCTACTTTGGTTGGAATATATCAAGGGGGAAGATCTAGGGAAATTTAGTGTAATGCGATTATTCTTTTTAGTTTAGTTTTATTACTTTATTTTTACTTAGGAGACTATATAGTTTTGTTTTTAGTTAGTTTTATTTTCTTCTGTTTCTTTTTATTTTATGTAAATTGTATCGAGTTAATAATGATTAATAAAGATAAGGGCTACTATGCTGCGTTTGCCTTGAATTTAAATTCTTTCTTAAAGAAATTATAGATATTAGTCATATGAACCTATTGGCAACAGAGTCCCAAAAATCATAGCGGCTTCTACCATTAATATTGTGGTAGGCGCGGTTTCTGTCTCGGCGTATGTCAACAAGTTTGTCCATCATAGCCCAGTTCCAATGGACGTTATAGTGGAAACGACGTGAACGTGTGTGGCGAGGCATTATTAGTTTAGATTTGATTTTTATAATTTAATTTTGGGATGAGTAAAAATTTGAAAGAAAGTCGTAAAATGTCACTTTAAATAAAATTTGAACAATACCTCTTTGGTTTGATTTTATTTCTCGTTTCAATTAAATTTAATTTATTACACTTTTCATCATTAAACATATTAATTAAATCATGTACATGTTTAATTGTTTTAAATATAAATATCAATATATCATATTTAAAAATAAAACAATTTATTATTAGCACATTCTATTGAATTTTAAATATTTTGCATACATTTCTTAAAAAAATTAATTTTTTTTAATCAATTTAATTAAAAATAATTAAATATTTTGCGTACATTTCTTAAAAAAATCATAAAAAAAATCTTGTACATCGTACATACAATTACTAAATATCATCCCCTTGTAATAAATAAAAAATTACGCAACACAAATTCAACACAAATTCAACACAAATTTAACAAATTTAACGAAATTTGGCCAAAATTAATAATATTTTACCAGAATTATCAACACAAATTGAACACAAATTTCAGTCACGATTTATTTATGTTATACCCGCGTTGTTAATAATTAAATAAATAAATCTGCATTTTATTTATGATATGCAAAACGTGACCATAAATTCTTTTAAGGATATAATTTTATTAAAATAAATCAAAACTCCTATATCAAGTGACTAAAAAATATATTTATTTACGAAATATTCATTTTGTTTATCAAATCGGGGTACTATGTGAACGACACCATGTATAGACTCTATAGCTACAAAGTTATATAATTCTATCAATTTTAAGTGAACACATCCATATAAATATAGGTTCCTTTTAGATTTAAAATCGTACCATTGAATTAATGCGAGATTTAGCGGTGGGTCTGTTAATACTTCTGCTAACAATAAGGCCTATAAATAATAAATATTTATTAATACTTTTATAATAAATTATTACATAAATTGGAAAAATACCTGTCCATAACAAAGTCCTTTGTCTGATATATAATCATTTGATTCTTCAGAATCCATTGAAATAGCTATGTCGCTAAACCATACTTTATTATGATACCTGTTTGTGGCACGCATTATGGCACCATTTTCCAGTGTTACTGATCCGTATATGTTTATTCGGGTTTCATCAATAATTGTGAAACCATCAAGTAAATCTAGATATGAATCCAGACAACTTATAAATCTAGCAAAACCAGTCTGCATTTTATTGTCTACAGAATCTTTTTTTTCATTAAAAAATGTATTTGCATCTTGTAAAGAGAATTCAAAGAGTCTTGCAAAAAATTTACAAGTGCGAGGTGTTTTTGTCGGATTCACTGAATGTTGAGACATTCTAATAGATATTGCTTGACGTTTTATCTATTAATTTAATTTCCATCTTAAGTTATATAATAAATATATACAATAAATAAAATTTTCAAATACTTACAGTTCGTAAAAGCTGAGGTTCGACATCTTTTTTATTGCTAATTCGGTAGGGTATTTTAACGAAATATTTGTGAAGACTTTCGTAAGTTTCTGTAGTATAGCCATTTATTGCGCCATAAGATCGTATTGAGTCAATAATATGATAAACCCATGAATGCAATTTAGGTAACTTCAAATTGGAAGGAGAAACAAATTTAAAAGCCTTGACAAACATCCGGGCCCATCTATATATTGCATCCTAAAATTTAAATGTTAATTTAATTTATTTAATTTAAATTTTCAATTTTACTAAAATTTTAATACATACATTAAATTTCTCCAAGTCACTTTCACTAAATTCTTCATATCTACTTAAAATATACATTTCATTCCAATATTCGTACAATTTTGTAAGATCATCATTATTTACAAAATTATCTACTTCGTTATTATTTTCATCATATAAATTATCAATAACAAATATCATGACTTTCATCAAACTTCGATATTCACTAGCAGTTAATCTTGCAATTGACTGCAGTCCATTGGAAAAAATTTTAATGCCGGAAAAACGTGGAATTGCTGCTAGACAGCGATCTACTTCTTCAACTAATTTATTACCATTAACATGTTGCGATTTTAAGATATCGCACGTGAAGATAATTTGATAACGAAATAATCCTAAATCTAAATGATGCATTCTGTCAGGAACGGTAGCCAAGTAGATATTTATATTCCTTGATAATATAAATATTTATAATTAATATATATATATGTTATTATAATTATTTCTACTTTTGCATACTTACGGTAAATCCCAAAAAAAATTATGTACAGATTCTATGCAAACAGATCTTTGTGTATCATTTTCAAAATGTTTACACATTTCATCATGAGTTCTTAGTATTACATCGTTAACCGATAAGTCTATATTTGCAAGATTTTCTCTTTTAACTAAACAGGAGTGATATGGAAGGTTTGAATTAGAGGATTTATAAACTAAACAAAAACTTGCAGCCTCCGGCCAATCTGCAATAATAGTTGAAACTCTAGGATAAAACCAGGTATTTTCATTATTTATAAAAAGGTCTATACCATCTTTTAATAAAATAATTGGTTCTAGTAAATGACGTAAAGATTTATGAAAGGTATCACGAACCAGATCTTTATTTGCAGCTTCTAAAATTGGTAAATATCCCAAAAGTTGCTTTGCATCCTGTTTATTACGACGCCATATTGGGATATTACCTAATGTAATATATATTGGATGCAATTGACTTTTTCCTAATGTATCTGTAGTTGTTGCATCTGAATATAAAATAATTGATAATAATTTGGAACCAGTAGGTAAGGATTCTTGCGTAGTTTTCCACCATTTTCCAGTGTTTTGTTCACTGTAAATACTTTCTCTATTATACTATAAAATAATATAAATAAATTAAAATAAATATTATTTAGATTATTGAATTAACTAATATTTACTATTTACCTCATAGTTTTCGTAAGATAGCGCAAAATTTTGTGTTATGTCAGGAACAGTTAAGATATTTTTGATGCACTGTATTAAGTTTTGATAATAAAGAAAATAATCTTTATCCTCATGTTTTGTTATAAGAACTTTACTAAATTCTAAATTAGAAAACTTCATATTATTCATAAATGCTCGTCCCTGTTCGATATTTTTTGGTAATGGTGATTCTGTAAGATTTGAATGTTTATTAAAAAAACGTATTATTTCATTACCACCTTTATTGTTTATTTTATATTTCGTTACTAATAACATTAGATCTTTATAAGCATCATTAGGAAAATCTGTACAAGTTTTGGTATTGAGATTTTTGGGTTCTTCAAAAATTTCAGGCTCTTCAGATGAATCTAATATATTTTAAAGTTACTATCTTCAAGACTCATCTCTGATATTGCACTTCCAATACTGTCAAATGACATATTTTGTACATCATTATCATCATTCACCTAAAATTATAAACCAAATGAGTTAGTATAATTTGAGCTTTTTCTTGAGAGCTTTAAAAAGAATAATCTGAAATAACATAATTACCTCAACTTTATCATTTTCATATTCACTACTTAGATTACTTCTTGTATCCATTTCACTGCTATATTTTTCACTATCATTATTATCATCATCTTCTTCTACTTCTACTTCTACATTTTTTAAGCATTTTTGGGCATGTTGAGTATATGCAAAGCGTTGACTGAATATTCGCATACAAAGGGGGCATTTGAAACTCATGTTGCTAAATTAATGCGTCAAATTTGATGAAAAGTATTAATTCACTATTCAATTTATATGAGATTTTGTGTGCTAATAAAATTATATTTCATTGTAAAAATTTATGAATTAATTGAATGGATTACAATTGATTGAGTTATTTGAATAGATACGACTACGCAAATTTACGCATTAATGAATGGAACTGGCTGTAAGAATCTGGTGGCTAATATCGCGGAATCATTCGCAAATTTACGCATTATAGCAAAATTTAAAATATGCGAAACACTCAGCAATTTTGCTGCCAGGAACTTGCTGAGTTCGTGGGCTGACAAATCTAAAAATAAATGTAACAAGTCTATGATGTAACATATAAATATTGTTTATTATTTTGTTTACTATTTCAACTTGCCAGCAACCTGTCAACCCGTGAATCTGACAGCAAAAGTGCTGAATGTTTCGCATATTTTGAATTTGCTGTAACGGGCTGTAAGAATCCGGATGGCTAATACGGCTTATTCAATTGGCTAATCATCTGATAATCAGCCGCAAATTTATTGGCTTAACACATTTTACAATAATGGACGGATGATCAGCCACAAATTTATGCGATAATCAGTTATAAGCGTTCAAGATCACTATCAATCTGATTAGCCAAATGAGTTCACTGGCTGCAACTTTTTTTTTGCCATGCATACAAAGCTCCAACATGTGTAACATCTTATTTTTTTATAAATGGGTGTTGATTAATACTTTGATTGTACTATATGCTTTTACGAGAGTTTTTTTAAAAATTCTCTCATGAAAGTGTTACAATTTTTTTTTCGTAATATCACGATGCAAAATTTTTGCATTAGTTCATTCATTTTTTGTAATATTTCGCATTAGTTTATCCATTTTTCGCAATATTTCGCAAGTTTTTTTTCTTTTTTAGTATAGAATGGCGGAAATGACGTTATGACAGCTTGCCTCCTTTTTCTGAACATCTGGTTCATGTATTTCTCCTTTTTCGTATTTTTAGTTCCTCATTTTCAAATTTCTGGTTCATGTCTTTCCCCTTTTTCACATATTTTTCTCTTTTCGTATTTCTAGTTCCTCTTCAAATTTCTAGTAATATCTTTTTCTCCTTTTCGAGTTTAGTTCATATCTCCTCCCTCACATATTATCCCGATGGCTACAAAACGTGGTGAAAAACGAAATATTGATGATAATGAAAGAATCTCAAGACGTAATACTGAGAAGAGTAGTGAAGCCGAGAAATGAATAAGATTATCAGACGATAACGTTGAAGGTATATATGACATGATATGTATCATATTTTTTATAAGAAATTATATAATATATAGTAAATTATATTTTATTGTTAAAGTTAATAAAAAATCAATAGAGAAACTATTAAGAACTAATTCGCAGATAATTTCTAAGCTTGAAGTTCTTATCACCGGACAAAAAAATCTCGAAACCCATCTCTCGGGCATAGAAAAAAAGCTCAACGATGATAACAAAAATAATAATACAATAGATCCAGAATATATAAAGGTAATAAAGATGAATATTATTTAATGTAAACCTGAAATGCTAACCTCGTTTGATTAGGAGTTTGTTAAGAAGGTGTCGAAAATTTTATTTGAAAATTTTATTTATCCTTCGCAAGACGAGTACAGACTCGCTACCGAAAAATATTTAAAAGACGAAAAACCAGAATTTATACGCCAGTTCAAAAAAAATCAATGGATTATTTTTTTCAAAAAAAAATTGCCCCGACTGTAAGTTAAAGCAATTATGAATTTTATTAAATTTCATATTAATATTTTTTTTTAATAGTTAGTACAACAACATAGAAGCATACGAGGGATGTTCACGTCTAGAGTCAAAGATGTTATGTATTCTGTTTTTGAAGCGACTGGGCTTAAATTACCGTCTATTAACACTCAGGTTAGTCTGTCAAAGATTCAGGAATGGAAGAGTAAGCCAGAGGTGAAAAGATGTTACAACAACCTATTTAAAAAGGTTAAAGATGGGCAACCTACGACATATATGTCGCTGATAATCGATAAGTTGCGAAAAGAAAATAAAAATCCCTCAAAAACCCAAATAGCTTATGCGATTAGCATATGTGAAACGTACTTAAATCCTAATAATCAAAACATTCAAATGAGCGAAAGTATAATGAAGTCAAAGATAATCAACAACTTAGTAAGTTTTTAATTTACAATTTGCAAAATGTGAATTATTTGAATTACAGTTTATTTATTTATTTATTTATTTTTAGCAAAAGTTGGAAAATAGGGATAAATTTACACATTTGGACGACGATTCTCATGATGGTAATGATGTAGATAATGGTGGTGATGGAGCAGCTGACGATGGAGCAGGTGCAGCTGACGATGATGCGACTAATGATGGTAGGCCTAACGATAGTGCGGCTAACGATAGTGCGGCCAACAATGGTGCGGCTAACGATAGCATAGCTGACGATGATATACTTTCTAGTGACTCTTATAACACAGAGGAGGAAGGTCGGTATGTAAATAGTTTATTAGAGAATTATGGGTTGCATAGGAAATAAATATTATTTTTTATATATATCACACGTAATAGCATTTTTTTACCATAATAATATAGTTTTAATAAATAAAATGGTTATTAATTCTTAACAATACGGGTGTAACATAAATAAATCGTAGCTGAAATTTGTGTTCAATTTGTGTTCAATTTGTGTTGATAATTCTGGTAAAAAATTTGTTAATTTTGGCCAAATTTCGTTAAATTTGTTGAATTTGTGTTGAATTTGTGTTGATAATTTTTAATTTATTACGAGGGGATGATATTTAGTAATTGTGCATATACAATTTCTGTAACGATGTACATGATTTTTTAAAATGCGGATTTCCGTAATTTTACGATATCGTATTTTCTGGCCAATCAAAATTAGGTTGATCCTTGCATGTGATTTAATCATTTAATCATGCACGCGTTTTTTGTCTTATTTATTTTTGTCTCTTATTTCTTTATTCTTTTGTTCAATATTTTTAATTTTTTTGTCTCTTCTTTCTATTATTTCTTTAATTATATACAATATATTTACATATATTTCATAATTTATTGCTTTGCAGGTATAGAAATATTTGTTTATTAATACTAATTATTTTCGTTTTTTTTTACCTCTTTGTTACTTTGTATCATAATACTAACAATAATATCCATGTTTCCTTTATTCCTTTTTACTTGTACTTTAATACTAATGATACTAACAATACTAACAACATGTTTATTTTTTCCTTTCTCTTTATTTCTTTATTCTCTTTGCAGGTATAGAAATATTTATTTATTAATACTAATTATTTTAATATTAACGCGTTTTTTTTTACCTCTTTGTTACTTTGTATCGTAATACTAACAATAATATCCATGTTTCCTTTATTCCTTTTTACTTGTACTTTAATACTAACGATACTAACAATACTAACAACATGTTTTTTTTTCCTTTCTCTTTATTTCTTTATTCTTTTGTTCAATTACTTTGCAGGTATAGAAATATTTATTTATTAATACTAATTATTTTAATATTAACGTGTTTTTTTTTACCTCTTTGTTACTTTATGTCGTAATACTAACAATACTATCTACGTTTCCTTTATTCCTTTTTACTTGTACTTTAATACTAACGATAATATCCATGTTTCTTTTACTCCTTTTACTGTTTCTTTAACTCTTTTTACCTTAATACTAACAATACTAACAATATTTCTTTTATCTTTATATCTAATACCAACGTTACTATAGCTGTTTCTCTTCTTTTTACATCTAATTGTATCATTACTCTTTCTTTTTTTACTTTTATATATTCTGTATATAGTAATAAATACTTGTAATTTTTATAATTTAATTCATATTATATCTAATAAAATATACATTATATAAACTTATAGTACAAAAATGAATTTTGAAACATTACAAAATATTTATGTAAAATTACGAATCGTCAAAATATTTTAAAAAGTTGCAAAATATTACGCAATAAAATTACACAATATTACGAACTGTAAAATTACGAAACTTTGCATATCGTAATATTTTGAAATATTTTAAAAAGTTACAAAATATTACGCTTATGCAAACTTGCGGCGGGTCTGGAAACTTACGAAATATTATGTAAAATTACGAAATATTGCGAATGCGTAAAATTACGGAATATTACAAACCGTAAAATTACGAAACTTTGCATATCATAATATTTTAAATATTTTAAAAAGTTACGAAATATTACTCTTCCGCAAACTTGCGGCGGGTCTGAAAACTTACGAAATATTATGATGCGTAATCTTGCGCAACTTTTCGTACTATAAAATTTCCTGATGTTATAAATATAATGATTTATATATAGAGAAATTATATTCTTTAATATTTTAAAAAATTTGAAAAATTAGTATTCATATAAAGTATTAGTAGTAAAGAAAGAAAAAGAAAATAATTTGATAATATCTTATGAATGAATAATTAAAAAATTTCAGAAAGATTTTTATGATAGATTTGCAAATAAGAAATAATAAAATTGAAAAATAATAATATATTAAAAGTTATAGAATTTTATTATAATTAAGAAAAAATTAATATAATCAAAATAATTAATTTAATTTTTTTTATAAATGTAAAAAAAAAATAATAGTCATGTAAAATAAAAAAAAAAAAAAATATATAAATATATGGGCAGACCTATAGCAAAAGGTAAAGCTCAGCCAAAAAATTTTTTTTAAGATTTTATTATAATTATAAAAAAATCTTTTTTTATTTATAATATATACTATTAATAAAAAAATTAAATTTTTAATGATTTATAATTTATATATTTTTCTTTTATTTCATTTAATAAGTTATATAAATATGCTAGAAAAAAACTGATACTTTTAATGAATTCCTTGTAAAATTTTGATCTAGTTTAAAAAAAACTAACTTAAAAATTTTTAAAAAGTTTTTAAAATAGCAACAATTCTTTAAATTAATTAAATAATTAAATTTATAATTATTTTAAAATTATGTTATTATTCCAGCCCTACCTTTTGCTGTAAGTCTACCCATATTAAAAAAAATTATATTATTACTTATGGTTTTATTCTAAAAATAATTTAGAATAAAGATATAATGATGATTATTATAAATTGATTTTAAAAAAAAAGTTAATTATTAAGAAATATAATGAATTAAAATTAGAGAAATTTATATTCAGTATCCCTGCGTAATGCTTAAATATATTACTCTGGGATGCGATTTATATAAATCTTATGTGGAAAAAAAAATTGTCCAAATGACTTTGAAGTCTAAACTCTGGAGTTAATTGAATTTTAATTGTACAGATTTTTATACTGTTATACTGTATTCTTTTATACCATATTGCAAAATTAAATTGATTTAGTAATTTTTTATTGGTTTAGTATTAGTACACTATTAGTTAGTACTCTAGTTAAGATCGCATATGTAATATATTGTAATTAACACTTGTAAGCGCTCTATTCTCTTACAAAAAAAGAAATAACAAAAAAAATTTGCTATTAATCGTATCATGTAACATTTTTTAGGTTTGTTACTTATTACCTGCATTTTTATGAAAAGCAGCGTTATAACCTATTTTATTGCAAACAGTACATTTGTAAGAGTTCCTAATTTTGGGTCTTTCTCAAACACCTTATTCTTTCTCTGTGCTACTCAAGTACCTCTGTTTAGGTGATCAGCCTTTAGTAACAACTTTGTTCAGATTCTTTATATTTTGGAGATTTATATCAATTATTTTTCTTTCTTTTTCAGTTTCATACTCCTCTATTTGACTTCTATTTAATATAGAGCTAGTATCATTATCATTTATTCAAATTTCTTGAGGATTGCTGAGTATTTCGTTAGTGGCATTAACAGCAGACCTTTCATCAATAGTGGACCTTTCATCAAGCACCAGAGATCTTTCAGATATATTTTGATTGGATTTTCTTTTAATATAATCTTGAAGAATAATGCTTATTTCATTATCTTCTTGTTCAACTGCAAGTAAAGTAGCCATTTATGCTAATCCCCATACATGACCATACAAATTTCTTTTATAAACAGCTTTTTTAAGTATAGGAATAGTTATTGGGATTGTAACAGGCTTTTATATAAGTAATTTGTTTTCATCCATAAATTTATTTTTCTGAATACTTTCTCTATTATTAAATACTATACTTTCTTGCAGATTCTCATCTTGATAAATACCTTTATACCATCTTTAAGGTATCATGCTGATGTGGAATACTGCAGTCTTGAAATTCATTATAACGTGAAAGTAGTGACAACATATTATTCCCTTTGAAATGGATTTAAGACATGAAAATGATATTGCATTAACAATAATAACGTAATGTACATGATGTTTTCTTTCATTTTGTATATCTACAATTTTCCATATTTCTAATACATCGTCTTGTTAAGATAGCATACCGACTAATTAATCAAAACTATATCAGATACTTAGTTAATTTTACTATGATCAAAATTTTTTATTACACGAAGTTTAAATCTATCTATTCCTTCTTTATAAATCATTTACTATTAAAAAGACTTAAACTTTAAAAAGATTCCCACAAATATCATAGTTATTTTTCTTCTTTTTTTTTTATTGGAAATTATTCTTAAGAACTGTTACAAAATAATTACGTTCTTTTTTTTCAAAAATTTTTTAAAAATTCCTATAGTATCTTCTTAAAAAGAAAAAATATGTGAAATTTATTAGGTTTTTAGAATAAACCTCTTAGAATTTTATATTAAAAGTGAAATATCTGAATGTAACTTTATTCTTAAACTACTTATAAACTTGCTGTAGAAATCAGGAAGTAAATTCGTATTTCAATAATGAGGTGAAACATTTTAAATAATTAATTAGCATACAATATATATATAAACGTCATAAATGAATATTCTAACATTTATGTATGATTTGCTGCGGGTTTTAAATCTGATCTGATAAAAATCTCCAATATCTAAATTTTAATAGTTAGTTGATATAGTTTTGATTAATTAGTCAGTATGCCACCCTATCATCTTGTCCTACTTCATCAATCATAACCTAAAGCATAATAAAACGTGCATCATGTTGATTTTTAATAAATCCATCTGATGCTTTGTGAAAATTTTTCTTTATAATAATAACAAAGTATTATTTTAACATCAAATCAATAGTCGTAAATGGTTAATTAAGTAGCATATACCTGCTCACAATTTAATTCTTCATCATTGAGTTCAATCATATTCACATTAATGAATAAACATTGAGACATTTTTGTTTTAATTATATTGTTAATAGGCTCAGTAAGATATTTATCAAAAAGTTTTGTTACGACAGGAAATAAATCTTGTCCAATTACAGGAATAGTATTTGTTGTTGTGGCTTGTTTGTATTTATAAAATTGTTCCTAATGTTCTTCATCATTCAATTTTAAATCAAGTCGATCAGCAATTTTACATAAGGTACTATTAGTTTTTAATTGTTGTTTTATAATCCAATTGTAACCTTCAACTCTCACAGTACTCTCAATGTCAGCTGTAAAAATCTTATGAAGGTAAGTTCAGGCCCATGATCTACAATTTGGGCCTAATATACATAAAAGATAGTCTTTTGCCATCAGATTATCATTGAGTAATTTATTTCATCTTTGCTTAAATAGTGGCTCACATAAACTGTTATGGTACTGATAGAACTGTTTGATAAAATTATTCCAATTCTTCACTAATTTTAATTTTAAATTTTTAGGTAAATTTTGCGTAATATG
The DNA here is from genome assembly GCA_015698045.1 of Rhizophagus clarus. Taxonomy (NCBI): domain Eukaryota; kingdom Fungi; phylum Glomeromycota; class Glomeromycetes; order Glomerales; family Glomeraceae; genus Rhizophagus; species Rhizophagus clarus. Next base: position 1,794,706 of record BLAL01000215.1, read on the forward strand.
AAATATACAGTGTGCTGCATATGTTTCAGGAAAAACAATAGGAATGACAGCATCAAGTGCAGGATCTGCATTAGTAAACATCATGATTGGGGTCTGATTGGTTGCATTTTTAATACAATTAAGTATCCAAACATATGTATCAAAAGATTCATCACTTACTAATGCTTGACAGACAAGACGAGTTTTGCATTTATTATCAATTACTATAAAAACTCCTAAGGGCATCTGATACTGATTGGTTCAAGCTGTATTATCATTAACAATTACATCATAATATCTAAGCCACAGGTCTACCTGATCTGGTGACATCCAAAAAAAATGAGTTAGATGATTATTTTTGTTAAATTCAAAATCAATAACCTAGCGTAAGTCTTTAGCTTTTTTTTTGCATTAATTTTATAAGCAATGCAGATGCATCATTGTTAACTCTGTCAGTTTTTTTGTGCTTTTGAATTACATTTGCTAGGTCTTGATCTTGAAAATGCAGATCTGGAAATCAAACTTTTAATAGATTCCTTTGTACCGTAAATGTTAAATTTCCGTGCTTTATTATCAATGAAATTTTATTAAGTGCTTCATTAATGAATACTCTATATTTTATTGCAAATTCTTGAGTTTTAGGTACAAGTATATGATTATGTTTATTGACAAATGTCGTAACACCTATTTGTGTTGCTTAATCATCAGGAAAGGATAAATTTATATGCTATGGGTAATTTAATTTTTTGGTTTTTATGTTTCGTTATGTTTCTTTTAATACTGCTTCTGCTGATTTTTTGGGTTTATATGTTCCACTAAATTCATAAACTAAGGTTTTTTTATGAATTTGACCTTTACTATTTATTCCATTTAAGGACGGTGCCGCAATTGATTTATCAAATCTGCAATATTGCAGATTTTGGAGTTGAATTGCGGTTAGTGAACCGCAATTCCGCAATTCACCTGATCAGTTTTAGCAGTTTACCGAACCGATTTAATAAAAAAAATGTTTACGCAACGTTTTTTTAATCAATTTAAAGAAAAAACGTTGCGAAACATTTTTTCAAAGTATTTTAATTAATAAAAAGCGTTTCGCAATGTTTTTTTAATTAATTTAAAGAAAAAACGTTGCGAAACGTTTTTTTAAAGTATATTTTAATTAAAAAAAACATTTCACAACGTTTTTTTGGATTGCTTTAGCGAAATTGCAATTCCGCAAATGTATCGCAATTCCGCAAATATGCCGCAATTCCGCAATTATTCCGCAATTGAATTGCGGTACTTTGCAGAATTGCGAAATATTTGCGGAATTGCGGACAATTGCGGATTGCGGAATTGCGGATATTTAGGTTTAAAAATCCGCAATGTTCTGCAATACCGTAAATCGCAATTATTCCGCAATTGCTTATTTGCAGCACCATCCTTAATTCCATTCTATATTTAATGATTGCAAATCTATTTCTAGTACCGTATTCATCAAAATAGTTATCAACTTCATCTCATGTATTGAATTTAATATCTTTAGAAATATCCTCAGACTTGACTGTAAATATGAAGATGTATATGATATTAGATTATATGTGTAAAGAAGTAGTAAAGGTACATTTATAAGTAATTTAGTAAACATAGTAAATACTTATTAAAGTATTACTGTTTTCTTTATCAACATTAGTATATTTAATACCTTTCATATCTTGTATGATATTTATATAAACAGAATTAAATTCAATTTAATATATATCCATTAGGGCTTATAATTTTTATTGAAGAAGATAAAAACGTGAAAGAGAAATAAATCAGAGATTAAAGTATCAGTGCAAGGTTTTTCAATAATAATTTCAATTAATATTTCTTTGATATCAAGAATAGGAAAGTAATATTGAAAAAAATAATTGTTATTAAAAGTTGTTATTAAAGGTTGTTTATTATATCAATACGAGTTTGTTTACGTTATTAAATGATATGATTTTATTAAAAGTGAGAAGGATAATATGGATTTGTTTATGACACATTATTTCGATTCACATTAGAAAATGCGATATATTCTGATTTTGCTTTACATATAAATTTGTTTAATTGTTACTTATGTCATAATTTTAATTTATATTAGGAAATGTGATATATCTAAAATTTCGCTTTGTATAAAATCTTGCGTAAAGGGATTTAATTATGTCATATTTTGATTTATATTAGGAAATGCGATGTATCTTAAATTTCACTTTATACAGAAAAGAATTGTAAAGAATAAGGGGTTTATTTTTTTTTATATTAGGAAAATGCGATACATCTTAAATCTCACCTTATATAAAAAATTTATGTTATGTGTACCTATGTATTTATAGCCAATCAGATTTTATTTAATATATTATACGAGATTTAATTATTTCGCCTCAGGCGAGATATACATTTATTCTTAAAATTAAATTATAAAAAAAGTAATTTTATTTATTTAGATTAAAATGAAGTAAAGTGATAATTAAATTATTAGATACATTTATCTTGTTATTCTAATTTGAAATAATTTAATTTTAAAAAAATAGTTTTGTATAATAGTAGTAAAATTAATATAATATATATATAAAACATTGGCAAATTTTTTAGATCACAAATCTATGCAGATCTACAGTCATATTTCTGCACTCCTCAGATATACCTAGTGCTAAACATCAGGAAAAATTTTGGTCCACAGATCTGCGCAATTCTGCGGAACCCAATTCTGCGCAGATCTGAGGACATGCCGATGCGCAGCACTGAAAAATTTCATGGATTTCTGCGCAGTTCTGCAAACACAAAAAAATCTGCGAAAATTTTCAAAAACAAATCTGCGAAATTTTTCAAAATTTTTGACATTTACAATTACTTTTATTGTTAATTAACATCAATTAATTTATTTAATTTATTTAATTAAAGCATTACAAATAAATCAATTTACTACACTATTAACTACACTATTTCAGGTATTAAATGCACTAAATTTTCTGACCTTTCTTTCTTTACTTTCACTATTTCGTTGAAAATGTAAAAAATGTTTTTTTTTGAGGTTTTTTACCTTTATATTAGGATTGGAACCTTTCTTTCAGTTTCCTGCGCCTGCAAAAAAAACTAACGAAACTATCAGTAAACGTTTTGTTAAATAAAAAAAAACAAAAAAAAAAATTAAATACCATTTACTTTGAAATTCTATCCAGAGACAGGTCAGAAAACCGCAGACCTATACTAATATTTTTCAAAATTTTAATCTTCGAAATTCGTCCGGTAAGCATCTGGAAAGCCGATGACTTATAAAATAAAAACGAAACGGTTAGTTGACGTTTCGTTTAAAAAAAATAATAAATTTAAATTTTCGAAGATAAATACCTTCGAATTCTGCTAGAAGACCTCCAGAAAGACGCAAATCTAAAAAAAAGAATTCAAAACATTAATTAACGTTTCGTTAATAAAAATGAGCAAAAAAATTTTTTTTATCTTCGGGATGATACCAGGTCCGCCGCGAGGTGGGGTCCATCTAAAAAAATGAAACTGAACGTTATTTAACGTTCATTGAAATAAAAATAAGATAAAAAAAAAGTGTTTTTTACCTTCGGTCCGCTTCAAGTTCCGGATCTAAAAAAAAAGAAAAATAAAACGAAATGTTAGTTTTATTTCATTTCGTAAAATAAAATATTATTTCGAGGTTTTTTTACCTTCGAAATACTGCGGCCTGCTTCGAACTAGAGTTCCGGACCTAAAAAATAAAAAAAATGAATATTAGTAACGTTTGTTTAAATAAAACAAAAAAAAAATAATAAATTTTGAAGATATTATACCTTCGAAATATCATAGTCCGCCTCTAAAGAAGTTCCGGCTCTAAAAAAAGAAAGAAAACAAATATTAGTTGACGTTCATTGAAATTAAAGTAAAAAAAATTGTTTTTTTTTACTTAATGGTCCGCCTCAACATGGAGTTTTGAACCTAAAAAAAAAGGAGAAAAGCAAAACGTTACTAACGTTTCACTAAAATACAAAAAAAAAATTACTTTTTTTTTTTCTTAATGGTTCACCTCGAAATGGAGTTCCGGACCTAAAAAAAAGAAGAGAAGCGAAACGTTAATTAGTTTTGTTTCAATATAAAATATAATTTTGAGGTTTTTTTTACCTTCAAAATACCCGGTCTGCCTCAAATGAAACTCTGGACCTAAAAAAAAAGAAAAAGAAATCAAACGTTAGTTAACATTCGTTAATAAAAATAAAAAAAAAATTTTTTTCAAAATTACTTTCGAAATGATGTCCAAAGCCGCATGTTTGGTGTTCTGGATTACAAAAAGTAAGAATGAACGTATGATAATGTTTGTTAAACAAAATTAAAAAATAAAATCAAACATTAATATTAACGTTCGTTAAATTAAATTAATAAAAAAAGTCCGGAGCTGTACTTCAGCTTTCGGACCTAAAAAAAGCAAAAATCAAACGTTAATATTAATGTTCATTAAATAATAAAAAGGTCCGGAGCTGTACTTTAGCTTCCAGACCTAAAAAAAATTAGAATTGAACATGTTTAATGCTAACGTTTGTGAATTAAACTTCAATAAAAAAATTTTTTGAAGGTTTTACCATCAGAAAAAAAAAGTCTGGAGCTATACTTCGGCTTCTGGACCTAAAAAAAAAGCAAAAATCGAACATTAATATTAACGTTCGTTAAATTTTAAATAATAAAAAGGTCTGGAGCTGTACTTTAGCTTCCAGACCTAAAAAAAATTAGAATTGAACGTGTTTATAATGTTCGTTAAATAAATTAATATACTTGAAGGCTTTAACCTTCGAAATGGAAAGTCCAGAGCCGTTCTTCAGTGTCAAGGACCTCTAACCTTTGAAATGGAGAGTCCAGAGCCGTTCTTCAGCGTCAAGGACCTCTACCCTTCGAAATGGAGAGTCCAGGACTGTTCTTCAGCTTCCAGGACCTCTAACCTTCGAAATAGAGTCTGGAAAGGGCTTTGGGCTCATCCAAAACTTAGAAAAGAAACTACAAAAAAAAAAATTTTTAAAATAGCTCTGCAAGATAGATCTTGCCATTTTTGTCCGTAAAACTTCAAAATTCAAAAACAAATTTTTTAACTTTCTAATTTCTCGTTCATCCTGCACTTTAAAACCATAAGTAAAAAATTTTTGTTTGAATCTGGAACTTGTACCTTTGGCATTCTGCCGAATATTGGAAACTTGTCTTAAAGACTTCGAACCTTATAAAGAAACAGTATTTTTTAATTTTTTTTTTTTTTTAAAAAAAAATTATTCTTGAAGTCCGAGTATCTGACAAGCTTCGAAGCTTAAAAAAGAATCCACT